>JBBELK010000231.1:0-367567 GCA_037783545.1 Henricia sp. BOLD:AAB3569
TGGAAGATGCAAAACAGAATTAAGGGGCATGAGAGGTAATTGTGACATGTTCTTTCTTTGCTATCAGCTTTTCGGAACCTTTAGCCAGCACCATCCGTCTTCCCGCGTGATTTGCACGCTAAGCGAAACACCAAACGCATGCCCGAACAAGCTCCTTTAAGCACACAAACAACTTTTTAGCTCAGCCCGAACATAGATTGCATACCATGAGTGATGACCAGCATGGAAAAGGAGCCACAGCATGGCAAGATCGATAGCTTTTATTGTTGTTTTGTTTTTTATTGTTTTGTAAATGTACTATATTGCATAAATGAAAGGTTTACAGAGATAGTAAATAACCACCGCTAAATTGGAACTGTTAATAGTTCGATTATGTTCAAAATAAAGCACAATAATTGTGTCATTTTGCGTACAGTACTTACTCAACAGTAGTGGCATGTTGTGCAATTAATTCGGAGATATGCTTTACTTCACTGTCTGTCGCTGCCCTTCCCCTCTGTTCCTTCAGATTTGTACATATTGCACACTCGGTAAATTCAGACCTCTGGGGGAAGGAAAGAATGAGAATGATATTGCACGTTGATTTTAACAACTCAGGGACGGGGGATGCACAAATCCATTAAATAAGGATGAGAAGGGTATATGCTTGGGCACAGGAAAAAAGGCTGAAACAATGGTATTCAGCTGTTATTACATGTATTATTTCCTTTTTTCAAATATTGCACACATGCAGTAAACTCTCATTTATACATGTATAGCGCTCTTCAAGGGACCAAAATATTTTGAGCTTTATAATGCAGAGAATAATGGCTGGGACTTAGAAAAAGGAGCTTATATCGAGAAGAGCTTTGTATCAGGGGGTGTTATAACAAGATTTTACTGTACATGTACATGTATTTTTTCTGTGCATTAATTGTCAAATGTAGTGCTCGTATGTGTATAATTATAATACAACGATATCCTATTCTTTTTGTTTGTTTTCCCAAAAAAACTAGTATATGCAAATTAATTTTACTATACTGAAATAATTATTGACCAACCGTGGAACCATACAAAATAGCCACTATATATACTCTTTTTAAAATTGTGGTCTGCAAGGCTAAAGCCCGCCGCACACCTTTGCGATTTACCGGATATTCGGATTATCGGACCACTTACCGGAAAGGTGTGCGCTGAAACAATTCGGGCCGGTTTGACCGCACACCATAGACCGGAGCAAATCAAACTTGTTTGATTTTTCCGGATCCGATGGTCCGGTGTCCGATGGGCCGGTAAATCGCAAAGGTGTGCGGCGGGCTTAAGGGTAGCTGGAGTAGTGCATGAACATGTAATGAAAACTAACCTTGGCAATGATAAATTGTGGCAGATGATCTGACCACACAGATGTGAAGTGTTCATAGGAGACCGTTTTCTCAATCCCACGTGCCATAAACTCAGTCACCATTCGCTCATACAGTGATTTTTTTGTATATGTTGGTGAACCGCTGGAAATATGTGGATGACTTGACACTAGCTGAAAACCGTTCCTATTTGTGTAATAGTCAGATTCAGGAGACCCTTGATCAATTTAGCCAATGGACTAACGATAACAAATTGCGCTTAAATCCTAGCAAGTGTCAAGCCCTCCAGATTTGTTTTAAACGTGATGTACCTTCGCCATCTGTTCTTAAGATTAACGACTGCCTAATTCAGCATGTTGATCAAGCTAAAATTTTGGGTGTTTGGATTCAAAACAACCTTCAATGGAACAAACATATTTCAGAGATGTCCATTAAAGTTAACCGTAAATTGTACATGCTTCGTATGCTAAAAAAGTTTGGTTTTAACAAATTAGAATTGGTTACTGTATATAAAGGATACATTCGTTCACTGCTAGAATATGCCGATGTAGTATGGCACTCTTCACTTACATGTCAACAATCCAACCAATTGGAAAAACTGCAGCGACGAGCATGCCGGATAATTTTGGGTAGTAGGTTCACTTCCTATAGTGATGCTCTTTTAGATTGTGAACTTGAGACTCTTTCTGGTAGAAGAGAAGATCACTGTCATCAGTTTGCAGGAGGGCTTTCTAAGTCTCCCCGAACTAGGAATCTTCTCCCCCCTTCCAGATTTGAGTCCCATTTTCGCAATCTGCGCAATGCTAATAACGTTTCCCAGTTGTATACCAGGACTTCTCGTTTCAAAAACAGTCCCATTCCTTATTTTATTAGTTTATTAAACGAATAGTCCTGGTTCTTGCTTTATCCAATACTGCTTTATAACTGTCGTTTAAGCTGCCTTTGAATGTATTTTGTATATTATCTTTTATACGTATATTTTTTATGTTGATAAATAATAGCTTGTATGTTTGTATTTTGTAACTTGGTGTAATTTTGTAATTTTTACCGTAATTTGGCCATTGGCCACCAGTGTAAAAATAATAAACAAATTCAAATTCAAAGATGAACTAGGGTTTTATGAGGCATCCAATCACCTATTCGCCCAAAGAGATTAGTCATCCAGGCTATGGCTTCGGTGGTTTTCTCCTGCATGAAATTTCTTTCTGAATTTCCATGTTGAACAATATGATGACCAGTTTCAAACAACTTCCGACAACGCAGAAACCTTTTGTAGGTAATTCCGTGTGCAATGCACCACGCCTTGTCACATACCGATTTACCCCTTAACACAAAATTATTGGCAGGTAAAGGTTTTCCCAATTCATCCACATTTATTTGACTTTTGTCTCGTATGTTGTCAAGAATAAACTGCCGCTGTTGTGTGCCACCTTTGTCATTAAATTGTAGTTGACATGCTTCGACATCAACAGGAGAAAGCGTTTTGATGCAACCTTTATGGCAACAGTTGTTACGCAAAACATCTAAAGCGTCGCATGTCTTCTTTCTCTTACACTGAGAGCTGGCTGCTATAGGCGACAGCTCATTGGAAAATAGTGTTAGCATGCGTGTCTTTCGAGGCGTTGAAGTAGATAAAACGTCATCTTCCCTCTCTCCATAGTCAACATCAGACAAGCTACAGTTCAGAGGTTCCAAGTCAGTACTGAATCCTGAACAATCCAGTGGCTCTGAGTCAGTAGACAGATCATCCTCGTCTGGATTTGCCATATGCTCAAACCTGTAGATAAAATTGACAATTTATGTTATGTTACTATAACAGCTAGCTAGATCAACTCATACGCGCGAACCAACTCGTACGCAACTTGGCCAAAGCGTACACGTGCCGACTTAAACTTGTACACACACCAACTCATACGCACACCAATTCGTACGCAACAACTCAAATTTTTACAGGATAGGTTCATGGGTAGGGTACGTGCACCATTGTATTCACAAAACATTTGAATGCATTTCAGATGAATTTCAGCGAGAAAACGTATAAAAATGTAAAATAGAAGGGAATAAATAGTTTTAAAAAGGTGTTTTTTTTTTCAGAAGCAAGCAGCGCCCAGTTCGCCGTCCAAAACCACTCGGTTCGTGTCAACTTTCTTTTAAAAATCGAAAAGACCCCCCAGCATGTCTAGAGAGTTTTCTGAATTCCGTAAATGCTGGACCCGCATACAAATTGGTCGGCGCGCGAGTTGGTCGACGCATGTATACGAGTTGGTTGCGTATACGAGTTGGCACACGTAGAACGAGTTGACCAGCATTTGTATCAAAGCCTAAATTAATTGTATTGTCAATACACGTACAATCCCATTAAGATTATTCCTGGGGCATTAAACAAATCCACTATAGAGTGTTGGTAATTAAACGAGCCTTTTTCAGCTAACATATAGTATATATGTACCGGTTATGTATATTAATTGCCTAAAAAACATTTATCCATTTGAACTACCGGTAGAAAATAAACATTACTACATGTACCGGTATACATGTAGCTTTACTTTAGATTCCCAGAATTGTATTTTTTGATGGACTCGAGACCAGTTATTTTTTAAGTCCTCAGCCAAGTCTGAGTCTAACTAAACATATGACAGGATAGGATTACATTTTAGTCTTACAAATTAGCAAAATATAGACAACTTACCATTTTATCAGAAAGGCTGCATGCAGAATATAGTAGAGGATATATTTCACCTTACACTCCGTCCCAGTATTTTTCGTCAAACACAATTTAGGTACATGTATATACTATTGTAAAAGAAGTCGGCCAAAAAACGTTATACAATATTTATCAGGATGTATGTAAGACCATGGAGCTATATAGATGTAAGACACACACAGTTTGTGATCCAGGAGCTTTAGCAGGACTGAGTAGAATCAGAATACTCCAACATGTATACTGAGAACACTACCAGATAGATTAAAAAAGGGGCTATCATAAGCAAGCAATGTTATAAGATAAGCAATTCATGCTACACCTCCATGCTACTAGCAAGGTGCTAATAGACCTATCCAGTTGTACAGACTAATAGTATCATGATGTGGCCTTGAGTGGCATCTGACAATGCAGCTACATGTACATGTAGTAGTACATGCTGATGACTGATAAGAGCAACCTCCCTTGTGTTCATTGCCAAAAACCAGTGTGCAGTATAACACACAAAACACATGTGACCCGTAAAAGACTCTTTTGGGTATTTTGGCAACACAGACCATAATTTGTTTTTCCAGAAAATACCTTTGTCTGGTCTCAAAATAAAAGAAATGGGTTTCAGTTGTTCTGCAGAGATAATTACTAAAAGCATATTCACATGACATTAAAAAACTTAATTGCAATGTTTGAGACAGATTTTACAAGGGGAGATTGTTTACATTTGTATGATAATACCATGGTGATTTACCATACTAATTACACGATACAGTAAAAAATGTCACTGACATTCCGTAATTGAGATTTCTTTAAATTTTCCCGCTGGTTCCCGTCAGACCATTGATTTTGCACATATGCTGCTTGTACCAATTATACCCGCGATAAAGGTACAAATTCTATTGAAAAATATGTTGCACAGTCAGCATCCACAGTTATATTCCATGAAGTTAGTGAGGAACAAAGTGCGACATTTCTGGTCAATATCAATGGTCAATAAATGGTCAATAGCTATAGGGAGCAATAAGTCACCATTTACATAAGATGTTGCATGATGTGGTAGCTTCATCTACATGCATGTACACTGCATGTTTGGGGGTATTGAATTATTCAGCAAAGTGGTGGTTGCAATTGTGGATGTTATACTTGAAAACCCATACTGTTCAACTGCTTTCACTCCAACTACAAATGTTTTCATGTTGAATTTTAAATTAATTACCACAGTTCTCAAACTAAACAATCCTTTTTAATTTGAATTTGGAGGAATCTAGCTTAAATTTCTATGTGATATATAATACCAAAAAGGGAATTTTTCTAGGAATAAAAAGTTAAAACTGTTTCCGCCATTTATGTAACTTGAATATGTGATATAAATAGATGTCGCGACACATTTTCCCAAGTTTGGATCCATTCCACAAACAGGTATCATTTTTAGGGACAAAAACGTGTTTTTGAGTTTACAGCCTATAGTATTACCAAAAATGAAATTTTTATAGGAAAAAAAAGTGAAAACTGTTTCCGCCATTTATGTCAATTGGATATGTAATATAAATAGATGTCGCGACACATGTTCCCAAGTTTGGATCCATTCCGCAAACAGGTATCATTTTTAGGGACAAAAACATGTTTTTGAGTTTACAGCCTAGTATTACCAAAAATGAAATTTTTATAGGAAAAAAAAGTCAAAACTGTTTCCGCCATTTATGTCAATTGGATATGTGATATAAATAGATGTCGCGACACATGTTCCCAAGTTTGGATCCATTCCGCAAACAGGTATTATGTTTAGGGACAACAACATGTTTTTGAGTTTACAGCCTAGTATTACCAAAAATGAAATTTTTATAGCAAGAAAAAGTGAAAACTGTTTCCGCCATTTATGTCAATTGGATATGTAATATAAATAGATGTCGCGACACATGTTCCCAAGTTTGGATCCATTCCGCAAACAGGTATCATTTTTAGGGACAAAAACATGTTTTTGAGTTTACAGCCTAGTATTACCAAAAATGAAATTTTTATAGGAAAACAAAGTCAAAACTGTTTCCGCCATTTATGTCAATTGGATATGTGATATAAATAGATGTCGCGACACATGTTCCCAAGTTTGGATCCATTCCGCAAACAGGTATTATTTTTAGGGACAAAAACGGGTTTTGGAGTTTATAGCCTAGTAATACCAAAAATGAAATTTTTATAGGAAGAAAAAGTGCAAACTGTTTCCGCCATTTATGTCAATTGGATATGTGATATAAATAGATGTCGCGACACATGTTCCCAAGTTTGGATCCATTCCGCAAACAGGTATTATTTTTAGGGACAAAAACGTGTTTTTGAGTTTACAGCCTAGTATTACCAAAAATGAAATTTTTATAGGAAGAAAAAGTGAAAACTGTTTCCGCCATTTATGTCAATTGGATATGTAATATAAATAGATGTCGCGACACATGTTCCCAAGTTTGGATCCATTCCGCAAACAGGTATCATTTTTAGGGACAAAAACATGTTTTTGAGTTTACAGCCTAGTATTACCAAAAATGAAATTTTTATAGCAAGAAAAATTCAAAACTGTTTCCGCCATTTATGTCAATTGGATATGTGATATAAATAGATGTCGCGACACATGTTCCCAAGTTTGGATCCATTCCACAAACAGGTATTATTTTTAGGGACAAAAACATGTTTTTGAGTTTACAGCCTAGTATTACCAAAAATGAAATTTTTATAGGAAAAAAAAGTGAAAACTGTTTCCGCCATTTATGTTAATTGGATATGTGATATAAATAGATGTCGCGACACATGTTCCCAAGTTTGGATCCATTCCGCAAACAGGTATCATTTTTAGGGACAAAAACATGTTTTTGAGTTTACAGCCTAGTATTACCAAAAATGAAATTTTTATAGGAAGAAAAAGTGAAAACTGTTTCCGCCATTTATGTCAATTGGATATGTAATATAAATAGATGTCGCGACACATGTTCCCAAGTTTGGATCCATTCCGCAAACAGGTATCATTTTTAGGGACAAAAACATGTTTTTGAGTTTACAGCCTAGTATTACCAAAAATGAAATTTTTATAGCAAGAAAAATTCAAAACTGTTTCCGCCATTTATGTCAATTGGATATGTGATATAAATAGATGTCGCGACACATGTTCCCAAGTTTGGATCCATTCCACAAACAGGTATTATTTTTAGGGACAAAAACATGTTTTTGAGTTTACAGCCTAGTATTACCAAAAATGAAATTTTTATAGGAAAAAAAAGTGAAAACTGTTTCCGCCATTTATGTTAATTGGATATGTGATATAAATAGATGTCGCGACACATGTTCCCAAGTTTGGATCCATTCCGCAAACAGGTATTATTTTTAGGGACAAAAACGGGTTTTTGAGTTTATATAGCCTAGTAATACCAAAAATGAAATTTTTATAGGAAGAAAAAGTGCAAACTGTTTCCGCCATTTATGTCAATTGGATATGTGATATAAATAGATGTCGCGACACATGTTCCCAAGTTTGGATCCATTCCGCAAACAGGTATTATTTTTAGGGACAAAAACAGGTTTTTGAGTTTATAGCCTAGTAATACCAAAAATGAAATTTTTATAGGAAGAAAAAGTGAAAACTGTTTCCGCCATTTATGTCAATTGGATATGTGATATAAATAGATGTCGCGACACATGTTCCCAAGTTTGGATCCATTCCGCAAACAGGTATCATTTTTAGGGACAAAAACGTGTTTTTGAGTTTACAGCCTAGTATTACCAAAAATGAAATTTTTATAGCAAGAAAAAGTGAAAACTGTTTCCGCCATTTATGTCAATTGGATATGTGATATAAATAGATGTCGCGACACATGTTCCCAAGTTTGGATCCATTCCGCAAACAGGTATCATTTTTAGGGACAAAAACGGGTTTTTGAGTTTATAGCCTATAGTAATACCAAAAATGAAATTTTTATAGGAAGAAAAATTCAAAACTGTTTCCGCCATTTATGTCAATTGGATATGTGATATAAATAGATGTCGCGACACATGTTCCCAAGTTTGGATCCATTCCACAAACAGATATTATTTTTAGGGACAAAAACATGTTTTTGAGTTTACAGCCTAGTATTACCAAAAATGAAATTTTTATAGCAAGAAAAATTCAAAACTGTTTCCGCCATTTATGTCAATTGGATATGTGATATAAATAGATGTCGCGACACATGTTCCCAAGTTTGGATCCATTCCACAAACAGGTATTATTTTTAGGGACAAAAACGTGTTTTTGAGTTTACAGCCTAGTATTCCTAAAAATGAAATTTTTATATGAAGAAAAAGTGAAAACTGTTTCCGCCATTTATGTCAATTGGATATGTAATATAAATAGATGTCGCGACACATGTTCCCAAGTTTGGATCCATTCCGCAAACAGGTATCCTTTTTAGGGACAAAAACATGTTTTTGAGTTTACAGCCTAGTATTACCAAAAATGAAATTTTTATAGGAAAAAAAAGTGAAAACTGTTTCCGCCATTTATGTCAATTGGATATGTGATATAAATAGATGTCGCGACACATGTTCCCAAGTTTGGATCCATTCCGCAAACAGGTATTATTTTTAGGGACAAAAACGTGTTTTTGAGTTTACAGCTTAGTATTACCAAAAATGAAATTTTTATAGCAAGAAAAAGTGAAAACTGTTTCCGCCATTTATGTCAATTGGATATGTGATATAAATAGATGTCGCGACACATGTTCCCAAGTTTGGATCCATTCCGCAAACAGGTATTATTTTTAGGGACAAAAACGTGTTTTTGAGTTTACAGCTTAGTATTACCAAAAATGAAATTTTTATAGCAAGAAAAAGTGAAAACTGTTTCCGCCATTTATGTCAATTGGATATGTAATATAAATAGATGTCGCGACACATGTTCCCAAGTTTGGATCCATTCCGCAAACAGGTATTATTTTTAGGGACAAAAACGGGTTTTTGAGTTTATAGCCTAGTAATACCAAAAATGAAATTTTTATAGGAAGAAAAAGTGAAAACTGTTTCCGCCATTTATGTCAATTGGATATGTAATATAAATAGTTGTCGCGACACATGTTCCCAAGTTTGGATCCATTCGGCAAACAGGTATTATTTTTAGGGACAAAAACGTGTTTTTGAGTTCACAGCCTAGTATTACCAAAAATGAAATTTTTAAAGGAAGAAAAAGTGAAAACTGTTTCCGCCATTTATGTCAATTGGATATGTAATATAAATAGATGTCGCGACACATGTTCCCAAGTTTGGATCCATTCCGCAAACAGGTATCATTTTTAGGGACAAAAACATGTTTTTGAGTTTACAGCCTATAGTATTACCAAAAATGAAATTTTTATAGGAAAAAAAAGTCAAAACTGTTTCCGCCATTTATGTCAATTGGATATGTGATATAAATAGATGTCGCGACACATGTTCCCAAGTTTGGATCCATTCCGCAAACAGGTATTATTTTTAGGGACAAAAACGTGTTTTTGAGTTTACAGCCTAGTATTACCAAAAATGAAATTTTTATAGGAAGAAAAAGTGAAAACTGTTTCCGCCATTTATGTCAATTGGATATGTAATATAAATAGATGTCGCGACACATGTTCCCAAGTTTGGATCCATTCCGCAAACAGGTATCATTTTTAGGGACAAAAACATGTTTTTGAGTTTACAGCCTACACTCAAAAAAATGAGACTGACCTAAAGTAAATTTTAAACAAGACAAATGAGTAAATATTACACAAAACTATGTTATTGTTGCATTTACGTTTATAATGGCGTTACACCAACTTGAAATGTTAACAAGTGGATATAACTTGTTATTTCTTGTGTTAACAACACGTTGGATTAGTAGAAGTAACAATATTAAAAGCCAAGTTAACTTTATTAGTTATATTTGAGTAATAATTACTGAAATCATATTGTCGTCTCTTTTACAGTTTTTGTAAAGTAGGAAGTACTGAAATTTTAATATTTTGCGCAACGTACAATTACTTCTTACGAGAACAAAACCAGTTTAAGTTATAACAAATAGTTGCAATAATTCAGTTTAGAACACTTATGCAATTTTGTACTCCTGTGCAAGTTACTAAGTTAATTCAAAAGCGCGACAAATTTCAGTAAAACCAATGGAAATTACTCGTTGTCTTTTTGTAATTTGTGTGTTGGATACTAGGTAAGGTGGAGGGTGAAATACACTGAAAACAATGATTTGCCTGAAGCATAAAATATTGCGTGTAAAAGTGTATAAGTGTCACCTTTCTTTGTAGATGTAATCAGTTATAAAAAGTCAAAACAGAATGTGTAGTGATTTTTGTTTTACATCACATTTCTGCATGTGTGCCAAGGTGTTTCAATAAAATACATTTTGAGCAACTATCCCATTAGACTAGATGGTCCACATATTCCATAAAAGAACACAAATATGACGACAGGTATCGGATCATTGAAAAGCGTTGTTGATTGCCTGAACGGTACGGCGATTAATACTAATAAGCACAAGTTCGGCGCAAAGCGAAAGGTTGTGTTTTTTGACGTCGGTGATGTTGATACAGAAAAAAATACTAAAATTTATGTTTTTCTTTGTTTTATCATTGCGTTTGTGATATAATAATCCCTGGACGACAGGCAAACATCCAAAACACGCGGCCCTAACCGTGCGTGGCAATGCATTTCGCTTTATTCAGGACAGTGAATGTGTTACCTTTGAAAAGCAAACAACCCAAATCTGCTACACATTTTAATTAAGACTCACAACACTTTCCTTACAGGTACCGTAGAATAAGACATTCAGTTGCAATACCTGCAAGTAACTGGCCGTCGAAAGTACATGTAGATGCATTTCGGTCTTTTTTTTTTAAAATAAAAATAGTGGACAAACTGCATAAAACTTACTCAAAGTTATTAAGTTGCAATAACTTAAAATCACTGGTACCGGAAGACCCGTGCATAATTACGCATGCGCGTAGGGGACGTACAAAGTATTGTTTCTGCGACGTGCTAACCATGGCTGTTACGTTGCTTAGTTTTGGTTACCCCCGGGCGGAAAGCACTTACGGGCAAGCTCTCTTGGAGCATTGTTTGAGTAAGAATCGATTCCCCATAAATGACTCCTTGGTCATTGGTCGTCCGGTTCCCCTAATTGGCAAGAAAATCCAATTGACAAACATATGAAGTTAAACTTACTACAAGATATTAAGTTGCAATAACTTAAAAACACTGGACATTGGAAATACATAAAATATGAGAGTGAATGCATTCCATTTGTTTTTGAGTTGTTTTAAAAAATACAACTATAAGTAATAAATATTTAGTAATATGAGTAAAAAGAACTTACATTTTCACAAGTTGAAATTACTAATAAAAATTTAAAATGACCTCTTAACTTGAAAAAATTAAGTATATTCAGTACTGTTGACAACAAGTAATCTTGACAAACAAATAGACATGGCTTTAACTTAAAAATACGTTAAGTTGAAAGGACGTAACTGAATTAAGGCAACAGAGTTGCCTTTATTTTTTTAAGTTCCCTCAACGAAATATTTTTTTGAGTGTAGTATTACCAAAAATGAAATTTTTATAGCAAGAAAAATTCAAAACTGTTTCCGCCATTTATGTCAATTGGATATGTGATATAAATAGATGTCGCGACACATGTTCCCAAGTTTGGATCCATTCCGCAAACAGGTATCATTTTTAGGGACAAAAACGGGTTTTTGAGTTTATAGCCTAGTAATACCAAAAATGAAATTTTTATAGGAAGAAAAATTCAAAACTGTTTCCGCCAATTATGTCAATTGGATATGTGATATAAATAGATGTCGCGACACATGTTCCCAAGTTTGGATCCATTCCGCAAACAGGTATTATTTTTAGGGACAAAAACGGGTTTTTGAGTTTATATAGCCTAGTAATACCAAAAATGAAATTTTTATAGGAAGAAAAAGTGCAAACTGTTTCCGCCATTTATGTCAATTGGATATGTGATATAAATAGATGTCGCGACACATGTTCCCAAGTTTGGATCCATTCCGCAAACAGGTATTATTTTTAGGGACAAAAACAGGTTTTTGAGTTTATAGCCTAGTAATACCAAAAATGAAATTTTTATAGGAAGAAAAAGTGAAAACTGTTTCCGCCATTTATGTCAATTGGATATGTGATATAAATAGATGTCGCGACACATGTTCCCAAGTTTGGATCCATTCCGCAAACAGGTATCATTTTTAGGGACAAAAACGTGTTTTTGAGTTTACAGCCTAGTATTACCAAAAATGAAATTTTTATAGCAAGAAAAAGTGAAAACTGTTTCCGCCATTTATGTCAATTGGATATGTGATATAAATAGATGTCGCGACACATGTTCCCAAGTTTGGATCCATTCCGCAAACAGGTATCATTTTTAGGGACAAAAACGGGTTTTTGAGTTTATAGCCTAGTAATACCAAAAATGAAATTTTTATAGGAAGAAAAATTCAAAACTGTTTCCGCCATTTATGTCAATTGGATATGTGATATAAATAGATGTCGCGACACATGTTCCCAAGTTTGGATCCATTCCACAAACAGGTATTATTTTTAGGGACAAAAACATGTTTTTGAGTTTACAGCCTAGTATTACCAAAAATGAAATTTTTATAGCAAGAAAAATTCAAAACTGTTTCCGCCATTTATGTCAATTGGATATGTGATATAAATAGATGTCGCGACACATGTTCCCAAGTTTGGATCCATTCCACAAACAGGTATTATTTTTAGGGACAAAAACGTGTTTTTGAGTTTACAGCCTAGTATTCCTAAAAATGAAATTTTTATATGAAGAAAAAGTGAAAACTGTTTCCGCCATTTATGTCAATTGGATATGTAATATAAATAGATGTCGCGACACATGTTCCCAAGTTTGGATCCATTCCGCAAACAGGTATCCTTTTTAGGGACAAAAACATGTTTTTGAGTTTACAGCCTAGTATTACCAAAAATGAAATTTTTATAGGAAAAAAAAGTGAAAACTGTTTCCGCCATTTATGTCAATTGGATATGTGATATAAATAGATGTCGCGACACATGTTCCCAAGTTTGGATCCATTCCGCAAACAGGTATTATTTTTAGGGACAAAAACGTGTTTTTGAGTTTACAGCTTAGTATTACCAAAAATGAAATTTTTACAGCAAGAAAAAGTGAAAACTGTTTCCGCCATTTATGTCAATTGGATATGTGATATAAATAGATGTCGCGACACATGTTCCCAAGTTTGGATCCATTCCGCAAACAGGTATTATTTTTAGGGACAAAAACGTGTTTTTGAGTTTACAGCTTAGTATTACCAAAAATGAAATTTTTATAGCAAGAAAAAGTGAAAACTGTTTCCGCCATTTATGTCAATTGGATATGTAATATAAATAGATGTCGCGACACATGTTCCCAAGTTTGGATCCATTCCGCAAACAGGTATTATTTTTAGGGACAAAAACGGGTTTTTGAGTTTATAGCCTAGTAATACCAAAAATGAAATTTTTATAGGAAGAAAAAGTGAAAACTGTTTCCGCCATTTATGTCAATTGGATATGTAATATAAATAGTTGTCGCGACACATGTTCCCAAGTTTGGATCCATTCGGCAAACAGGTATTATTTTTAGGGACAAAAACGTGTTTTTGAGTTTACAGCCTAGTATTACCAAAAATGAAATTTTTATAGGAAGAAAAAGTGAAAACTGTTTCCGCCATTTATGTCAATTGGATATGTAATATAAATAGATGTCGCGACACATGTTCCCAAGTTTGGATCCATTCCGCAAACAGGTATCATTTTTAGGGACAAAAACATGTTTTTGAGTTTACAGCCTATAGTATTACCAAAAATGAAATTTTTATAGGAAAAAAAAGTCAAAACTGTTTCCGCCATTTATGTCAATTGGATATGTGATATAAATAGATGTCGCGACACATGTTCCCAAGTTTGGATCCATTCCGCAAACAGGTATTATTTTTAGGGACAAAAACGTGTTTTTGAGTTTACAGCCTAGTATTACCAAAAATGAAATTTTTATAGGAAGAAAAAGTGAAAACTGTTTCCGCCATTTATGTCAATTGGATATGTAATATAAATAGATGTCGCGACACATGTTCCCAAGTTTGGATCCATTCCGCAAACAGGTATCATTTTTAGGGACAAAAACATGTTTTTGAGTTTACAGCCTATAGTATTACCAAAAATGAAATTTTTATAGCAAGAAAAATTCAAAACTGTTTCCGCCATTTATGTCAATTGGATATGTGATATAAATAGATGTCGCGACACATGTTCCCAAGTTTGGATCCATTCCACAAACAGGTATCATTTTTAGGGACAAAAACATGTTTTTGAGTTTACAGCCTATAGTATTACCAAAAATGAAATTTTTATAGCAAGAAAAATTCAAAACTGTTTCCGCCATTTATGTCAATTGGATATGTAATATAAATAGATGTCGCGACACATGTTCCCAAGTTTGGATCCATTCCACAAACAGGTATTATTTTTAGGGACAAAAACATGTTTTTGAGTTTACAGCCTAGTATTATCAAAAATGAAATTTTTATAGGAAAAAAAAGAGAAAACTGTTTCCGCCAATTATGTCAATTGGATATGTGATATAAATAGATGTCGCGACACATGTTCCCAAGTTTGGATCCATTCCGCAAACAGGTATTATTTTTAGGGACAAAAACGGGTTTTTGAGTTTATATAGCCTAGTAATACCAAAAATGAAATTTTTATAGGAAGAAAAAGTGCAAACTGTTTCCGCCATTTATGTCAATTGGATATGTGATATAAATAGATGTCGCGACACATGTTCCCAAGTTTGGATCCATTCTGCAAACAGGTATTATTTTTAGGGACAAAAACAGGTTTTTGAGTTTATAGCCTAGTAATACCAAAAATGAAATTTTTATAGGAAAAAAAAGTGAAAACTGTTTCCGCCATTTATGTTAATTGGATATGTGATATAAATAGATGTCGCGACACATGTTCCCAAGTTTGGATCCATTCCGCAAACAGGTATTATTTTTAGGGACAAAAACGGGTTTTTGAGTTTATATAGCCTAGTATTACCAAAAATGAAATTTTTATAGGAAAAAAAAGTGAAAACTGTTTCCGCCATTTATGTTAATTGGATATGTGATATAAATAGATGTCGCGACACATGTTCCCAAGTTTGGATCCATTCCGCAAACAGGTATTATTTTTAGGGACAAAAACGGGTTTTTGAGTTTATATAGCCTAGTAATACCAAATAACAATCATCCAGAGGAATACTTGAACCTACTAGTTGAGCTCAAAATATGCAAGAAATGCTTTCCGCCTAATCCAAATACAATTTTCAGAAGCTAGTAACTTTTTTTAATGCTTTAGCAAAGCCCAATTAGAACGCCAGATTTTAAAAGTGTAGGCATGCAGTAACTACATGTAGTCAGTACAGTACCAATTTTCAGCTTCCTACAATGTATCATGTTTACAAATGAAGTTATAACCTTTCAAAAACCCTCACAAATCAGTGTAGCGATCCACACGTGCAAAAAAGAGGTGTGGCACCCAGAATTGAAACGCTCATACATGTAACTCTGAAACCATTTAGGCTTTTCCACTGTAACTTTGGGGTTTTGCATTACACCCTTTAAATTTGTACTGTAAGGGTACGCCATGTACGCCTAGTATAATTAGCGATTCCCTTTAATGTTATTGCCCAACAAGCATTTCCCTTTAATCACAAGGCTAGGCCTTCATGACCTGCCTGTCTGGCGCACGTATGTGTGTTAGCATTGCGGTCGCACTGTGGACTCGAAACCCATTCAAGTCCACAATTTGCGGGGAAAAGTGACGGATTGTGGACTTGCACTCGTTTGCTCAAGTCCACAGTCAGGTTGACCAAACTTGGGAAAAGGGGTTAGGGTGGGGGTGGAGGGTTACAAAAAAAGGTTAGGGTTCAGGAGTAAAGTTTAGAAACATGGATTAGGAAAAAATTTGGGTGGATGAGGGAAGAATTTGGAGAAAACAACGATTTTCCGACCAAATCTCTTAAGTGCACGAATACAAAGAAACGTCCACAGTGCGTACGTAATGTACACATGGGTGTGTGTGTGTGTGTTAAACTTTACACTGTAACTTTGAGGTTTCTCATTACACCCTTTCAGGCATATTTGGTAATTCTTTTAGCCAAATCTGAGATGGTCACCATGGAAATCTTTGGAAAATTGGTTGATGTGGCATTGAATGACTCATGTGGCTTTTTACAGAACAGCTTCTCAACCTAGGTTTATTGATCTCCACTACCGGTTTTGTCCGGGCGTGTCGCCCGGACAAAATCATCAGAGGTACCGTTAATAGCGCCCGGACAAAAACAAATACTATTTCTCCTCCAAAAAACTATGAAAGTACAGCCAAGTTATTCCAAAATGAGGTGTAAATTCACCTAACGTGATTCGGTAGCCACTGCTGTCATTATTGATAATCACTATCGGATGATCGGTGACCTAAATCCGCATCGATAACGGCCATGACAGTAGCATGCATTTGTTGAACAGTGCCCTCAAGAGGCAAATGTGTTGACCTCTTGAGGGCGCTGCATGCCAAGTACTTCAGGTAAAATTGAGTTGGATGTCGAAGAAATTATTCCCTACAGTAAGGTAACATATTGAGTTGGGTGTCATTGAAGAAATGTCTGAAAAGCATAATGTTTTATGTTGCACTTAATACAGGTAATTGTTTTGTTAAGTTTTCTAAATGTTTTCTTCATGCATGTTTTAAATGTGCATATTTGTTGTATGTTTGAATTTAACAGTGATTCCTTATATAAAGATTCCATTACGGAAGAGGAACGTTTGAGCGAGGAACGCGCAATGGATATGCTGGCTGAGGATATGTCGGAGGAGAAGCCACAAGACATTGACGTTGATGGACTTAGGTAGGTGACTGGGTGGTCATTATGATGTGATTCATTTTTAAGCGTACGCATCACCTGACTCCTTGGCTTTTGAGCCTGCATTTTATATAGGCTACCCGCCGATAGAGCCGACTACTGCTTGAGTCAGCAGTTTCCTTCCCTAGGTACCAGGTACCCATTTTGTTCCTGGGTGGTGAGAAGCAATGCGTAACAAAGAACCTTGCTCAAGGGTACACACACCATGGATGGGTCGGACCGGGATTCGAACCCACTACCTTTGAAACTAACATGTTTTAAATATGATACACTATACCGCTCCGCCATAGTACTAGAGAGACTCTTGGGTCAGTCCATGTCAAATCACCCAAAAAAATGCACATTTTAAACCTGACCCTCTCAGATTTTAGTGAAACTTGGTATACTTGTTGATTGGGATCCCACAGCACCAAATATCAAAATTTAGATCGATCGGACCAGTGGTTCCGGGGATACGACCCCCCGAATTTTAGATTTTTTTGCTAAAAGCGGCATGCATGAACGTCCACCTTATAGTCCTCATATCTAAGGAACTACTGAGCCATTTTGTATTTAATTATGTTGGGGGTGCATTGACCTTTGCTATGACCTCGAATTTGACCTTGTGGATCACGTGATCTTAAAATGATCTTTCCTGAAATTTAATCTCCCACTCGTTAACTAAAACTTTCAGAGGTGTAATATTCTTTGTTTAGCAGTAATACTAATTCAAAAGTTGCCCACCTGCAGAGATGATTGATACAGTGCATTACAATGTGCATGGATCAAGTACAGTATACATGTACATACATTGTATGTACATGTGTACTTTGTAACTTGTATCAATATTTTCTTCATATTACTTATTGGGTTGTTATATCGTTGCATTAGACTGCTTTCCTCTGACTTCATGCCTTCCCCCGTGGAGGGGGTGGGGATTGCTGTGTATGCCGGACAAACCCATACCGTGCATTCTCACGCAAAAAAATAGGCCTCCTATTGCGGACAGACATACTGGTACACATGGAAAATATCCCCACCGCTGTTACGGGTGCACGTGCCTGCCTTTTAAGGAAAAAAAACGCTTTCCCTATCTCTCAAAATTGGAACGCATTTGCAAAAACGGTGCATGGTAACTAATCAAAATATATCGTCACATCCTTTCCGATTCCCAAAGTGGTGCCTGGAGTCTCATTTGCTGCTATATATATATATATATATATATATATATTGTTTGTAAACTGATTCAACTTCGGAGAGTGCTCTACTTTACACAAGGAGCGGTACAAAATCAATCACAAACTAGTTTCGTGGATACCTCCACTCGTCGGGGAATTGTAATGGCGTTTTCGAAACATTCTACCTGTACATCAACTTGGGGGGACGCGCGAACATAAAACGCGTGCTGGGATTGCAGGTGTATGTTTACAACATGACGCGGGCATGGGGAAAATATGGCCGTGCCCACACTACCCGGCCGCAGCTCGACTAAACACAAGTCCAAACATTTCGGACACGGCCTTACATTACACTATGCGCGTGGTTTGGGCGTGCTTTATCAGTTTGAACTTTGCCGCGTGCCGGCATGCGCTAGTTAGCTCAGATCTTTTGTTTAGAGTAGCCATTTCTGGGTGGCAGATAATATAGAATTTGTCCATTGTGCACAAGTTGCATCTTTTACTGATGTTAGAGTATGGTTGAGCATTGCTCAAGATTTTCCACTTAGTTGTGAATTCAGTGAATTCTAACATCAGTAAAAGATGCAACTTGTGCACAATGGACAAATTCTAATGTTAGGCCGTGTCTGAATTGTTTGGCTGTGGCTTCAAGTTACACGAGTGTCTATTGTGGTGACTGCAGCCACATCCCATGGACTCGTGTGCGATGTCGAGCCGCGGCCGGGTAGTTCGGGCACGGCCATATTTTCACCACGCCCGCGTCATGTTGTAAACATACGCCCGCAATCCCAACGCGCGTTTTTGCGTTCGAGAATGCCATTACAATTCCCTGACGAGTGGAGGTATGCACGAAACAGATGTCGGAATAAAATATGGTGAACTAAAACCTATCCTAGTTTGTGATTGATTTTATTTATATATATATATATATATATATAGATTTTGGCAAGTACAAAGCTCTGCCTGAAAGAATACTACGATTGCATAGGATGTCTTTGTCGTAGCAAATAAAGTATTATAAACTAATTTATTTTTTACATTTCTAGGTCACTGCAAGAGCTTTTAATTGAACTTGCCTCCAAAGTAGACCTCAACGAAGGGTGCCTCTCTATTTCTGTTCGTAGACACCATCTACTTACAGATTGCCTCATGTCTATCGGGTACAATCAGCAAAATCTTCCGAAGAAACTGCAAGTTTCATTTACTGGAGAGGCAGGAGTTGACGTGGGTGGACTCAGCCGGGAGTTTTGGACCCTCTTTGTGAAAGAAGTCTCCGAGTCGGACATGGTTGAAGGTACGTTGTGTTCTTGTTTTGTAAATAAAGCTCTCAAACAAAACAAAAAAAACATTGTTTGGGTTATCTTAAATAATTCCATTTTTTTTTTGAGTTAATGTGTATGTTAATCTGGGCCCAATTTCATAGAGCTGTTTAACAGCCCATTTCCTGTTAACCGAGCATCCAGCTATTTCACAGACATTGTTAACGGTAAGCAACTGAAAACCTGCCTTAACCGCAGAGCCAAATTTTGAAGATAGTCACGCAACAATGGCGGTTTCCAAGCACGCCGCGGCCGTGAAATAGCCTTAACGTTAGCACAACGTTTTCAGCTAGCGCTTAAAGGCCCTGTTAATGATCTGTTTCTGAGCGATTATGCGAATAAAACCATTATAAATCAAAAGAAAGACATCAACAAACTCGTCCGAAGAAATTTCAGCTCTCTCAAATCTATATGCGTTTTCCTGGTCTTGGCGGGGTGTTTCAAATATTCGTTCTCAGTTGATCGGGTACTACATGTATGTGGCTTGCGTCATGCACTCTGTGGCGCACATATACTACGTTTGCGCGCGATCCATAAAAATGCATCATGTTGGAAAACGCACACGCAGTACACTAGAAATACACAGCGCCCATGCATTTTGGACCGCGTAGATGCGAACAAAAAATAAGTAAATCGTTTGCAAACAATCTAAATAATTTCATCTTTATGGATTATTTTATAGTAAAATTATATCATTTTAAGCAGAAACCTTTCATTGGGTAGTTGCTATTAATTTAAAGGAACACGTTGCCTTCAGATTTCACGAAATCTCACGTTTGAGGGTGTTCCTTATACTTATTAAGAGTTGTTCTTGCAATAAAACACATTTAATGTGTTATAATTAGTGAATGGTAATTAAAAAAAACAAACAGTGACCTCTGACCCCCACTACATGTCCCGCGAAATGTATACGTATTTCAGCCGTCAATACGATCGTCCGGGTAGTGGGCAAAATGCAGCGACGAACAGGAGTTAGGCTGGCGCCGTAGCCAGTGGTCAGGTAAACCTATCAGATGAACGCAAGGTACCATACCATTCTCCGCCTCCCGAGACATGTGTGAAATGTAAACACACACACACACACACACCGACTGGCTGTCAAAAAATGGATCGTCAAGAGAACACAGCAGACGCGTCAAAAAAGAAAAAACGAAAACCTCGCCAATCAGGGTAAAAATATTGTCATGGGACAAACCAATAGAAAGGACTTGGATGATTTATACCCAATGGTTATTGTAGACACGAATTTAAAAAACAGGCACATCACACGCAACGGAGGAAGGAAAAATAATTTCTTTCTCCAGGCTGGAAATAAGACTAATATAATTTCTCCGCCATTTATGGGAGTCAAGATTTTGACTCCCATAAATGGCGGAGCGTGCTGCTTCGAGAAATTACGCAAAATTGAAGCATTTCTAAGGCACGTTTGTGTGGATCATTATATTCTACTTTTTAAACATCTTTCAGATCGTGCTCATTATACTTCAAACGCTTGTAATAGCCCAAAAACGCCCAATAAAGCGCAACCCGAAGGCAACGTGTTCCTTTAATCTTTACTTTCAAAACTTTTCCCCTGTAAACTCGTCGATTACTTTTCAAATGATACACTGGGCCTTTAAACAGAAAATTTAAAAAATGAATGATCCTTTGTTTTTGTTGACATCCAGTCAACAAACTAATTCAGTCCTGAAACTAAGTAGAAATGCATTGTGAATACTACTTTTCTGCTTTAGGCCCAAAAAAATTTGTCTTTGGGAGGTAAGATACATGTACATTGCGAGTGCTCAAAATTATTTTAAGTGGTAGAAATGATTAATTTTACATTCACATGTTGGAAATACTTTTGGCCACAAACTAGATTACAATAGACACTCAACAAATCTATGGTGCCTGTATAATGTACTTTTTGTAAAATATTGTATATATTTTTTTTTTACTGGACTCTGATGGACTCGTTACAAATTTATGAGTCTTTGCCGCCAGAGTCCGAGTCCTTAAAAAAGTCTTAAATTTGACTTTTGGAAACGAACAAATCATCGTCTTAAGACAAATCATTAAAGTATAAAAGAATCTCACAAGATTGATACACATACATGTATTATGTACTAATGAGTTCATAAATTAAGCAATTCCATGTCAAGAAAAATGTTGTTTCCGCATTAAAACCCAATTCTGTACATCACATTTCATATTTGCTGCAGGAAATACACGAAAAAAGTTCTTCAGGCCAAATTTTCCACGTCTCAACCGGAAACAGTTTGGGTTACTGGGCCAGATGACTGCAATCACCATCATAAATCAAGGGTTGGGACTACCAATCTTCTCTCCCCCTATGGTGGAACACATCCTTCATGGAAGGGTGAAGACATGGTCATTGGACCATCTTTCAGCCCATGTTTCCCACGGAGTAGCACAGGTTAGTACGGAAGCCTAAATTACCTTCCACGTTACTGCGTTACTGAGATAATTCTATTTCAGGAACCCCGACTTCAATGATAATAACACGGAATTCAACAATAATTATCTCGGTAACACACAATTTATTGATACCTTTTTGTCTGTAACACGGAATTCCATGATAAATTATCTCATTAATGTTCATTGTGTATCGTTGGAACAGGGAATTCCATGATGCATGTAGGCTATCTATGGAAGCTTGCTGTGACATGAGTTGGTTTTTGGCAAGCTGCGAATCAAATGCGAGTCTATAATACCTAATTACGCCCATCCATTGGGGGTGGGGTTGGATACGGATACGGAACTCCATGTTTTCATAAAAAAAGAGCTCTAGAAATGGAGAAGGCTCCTGTCAAAGGGGTGAAGGCGTGAACTGTACATCAAAATGTAGCGTTTGATGCCCTCGGTTAGAAAATAAGCCTTTTTGTGTCAAAATAAGCCGATGCACGGTTTGAAATGGTACATGTCATGGGCGATTGAAAATGTTTACTGCATTAAAAATAAAACGTGACAAAAGAGGTTCTACCCTTTTATCCGTGTCAGTCACTTGGCTACATGTACATCATCCAATCATACTCACAATTTTTCCAGTTTTATTGTATGCTAGATTCCGTTTTTTAAATTTGAAAACAACGGGGATAGGTTAAATTCTAAAGCAACTGTGCAATCGAACAAGTGTAATGACAGTATTCCCTCAACGATTAACGCGATGCAGAAATTTCGCGACTCATTATATCGTGTGAACAATTGTTACATATTTTTTATATTTATGTTCTTCATAACCGTTAAAGTGATCATTCCCAGGGTCAGTGCACAGTGTATAATTGTTCATGAGAACAAGGTTGTTACTGCACTCAATGACTATTCCCAGGGTAGGTACATATACTCTATAATTTATCAGCACATAATATTGATCGAGGTTAAAGCTCCCAAAATGATGATTTTAAAATTACGTATTTTTAAAAAATGAACCAGTACTTTCACATGAACATTTAATCTTTTTAACTGTGAATCTTTCATATTATGGTTTGAAAATGTATTCACCTTTTAATAGGCAGGAGCATTCGAACAAGCTTTGGCCCTTCGGCCCACAGCCTATAACCTTAGATTCACACTGGTGGTCACCATTTGCATGGAATGCTGACATACTGTCATTCTGCTTAGGTCTCAATCGACTATAATGTATATTTTATGGGACAAAGTACTTGCAAAGTGAACTGACCTACTACTTGATACAATATGACTCGTCTTCTTGAAAATCAATGCAGGAGGTCGTGGGTTCGAATCCCACCGAGCACGCTATGAAGTTTCTCATAGTGTCTCGGGAAAGCACTGAGTATACAGTGCTAATATACGTCGGGTAAAAACAAACCCTAATTAACATTCATTCTCCCCAACGCAAGCTAAATCAATTACTGATTCTTGAAAATCATTTGTTTGTACATGTTGCAAGATATGGATGAAGAAAGCATGACAGCTAACATTGATGAATTGCTTCCTGGTCGATATGATGCTGGATACACAAAGCCTATCGTGGGACCCGATGATCTCCCTAACTTGTTGAAGTCCATGGTTAATTATCATGTACTGTGTAAGCCTCGGATGGAACTTGATCAGTTTATTGATGGTACTGTGTTTATATAGATAGGAAAACACTCATTTGAAAGGATCCAGCAACAAATTGAAGTACAATTACTGCGTTCAAACACCGCGCTGTTTTGGTTTTGTATACATGTATTTGTAAAGTAATGTGCAGTGTTGTAGGACTCGAGTTGAAGACTCAGAGTCAAGCACGACTGATGTTTGACTCATTATGGAAGAGCGCCCTCTAGCGACAAGGTTGGAAATATTATAAAAGTTAATGACCACACCTACATTTCTGCAAAAAAAAAATTAGAATCAAAAAATTAACGGAACTTTCCTCTTCAATGCCAGATTAAAATACAGTGATGTCGCTTTTCTATAATGAGTCAAACATCAGTGTACACTATGTACATGTACGTCTCTGTCTGTGACAGTTCCAGCATCAATTACAATCATGTGTTAAAATCATTGTAATATAGTCTAATTGGCTCTAAACATCATGGCCGTCACAAAGGAGTAGCATTACAAAAGTGCAGTGACACAGTCTGTGATTTTTAGTGCAACTCGAGCCATTGCCAAGGCAACTAACAAGATGATGTATTGTATTCACTTCTGATCGGCAGTTTGACATCTGATGTTTTTTGATCGATCCATCAGTCTACCATGTTATCAATTGATCAATCCATCAAATCATCTTACCGTTTCCTGTATATTAACAGGATTATCACTTGGTAACGTGCTGCAAGTGATGCGAGCCAACCCCAATCAGTGTGCATCACTCCTGCTTGGCCGGAAGTCACAGCAATTAACTGACTGCTTCATCCATGCAAGAGTTGTTCACTTACATTTACAGTGAACAAGGATCAAATGAAAGGACAGCAGAAGAGACGGTCACACAAGGATGGATATTGTTCCTTCAAGCAGCAGAAGGTATGTAGCTGAAGTCTGTTGCACATGAGCTATACAAATTCCTTTTGATATGAAACTCTTTCAAGTTCTGTCTCTTCATTTTATACATTACAATACATGTATTTGGATAATGTTAAGATGAATTCGTGGGCAACCATGTTATGATCAGGCATGCCATTTTTCAGCTGATCACTTTTTTACCTCATCTGTCCCATTGAAAATGAAAAAAACACTACAAAGTTGTTGATTTTTGGCATTTTCATCTTTTTTGTATGACATAGTTGCATGTCTGTATGATAAGCCAACCATGTACATGTATGGGATTCGCACTGGAGATGTTTCCGTGCATTGATTTGCAATGCAAAATCATGCAGTGTGCTGTATGCCTCTACTTTTGTACACGCATATGCGGTACTTGATGTAATAAACAATTTACAGGCAGTACTTATATTACGAGAAAGATAGAACACATGTGTAGCTCATATAGTTATGTCCCCTATTGAACATGACACCGTGATTGCTTTCCGTCACGTAGAACATCCGGGAATGTTTGGGTGTCAACGGTCACGCACGTACACGGGCACATACCCTTACAAAATAATTCCAATGGTTTACCATTAAAAATACCACTGACAATTACCACTAGCAATATTCAATGGTATATCTAATGGTGTTTTGGAACGTTTTTTTAAATGGTAAATAATAGTATCTCCATGGTAAATGTACCATTGCTAGTGGTGAAACTGAAACATTGCCAGTGGTAAAACTGAACCATTGCCAGTGGTAAAACTGAACCATTGCCAGTGGTAAAATTGTACCATTGCCAGTGGTAAAATTGTACCATTGCAATGGTACAGTTTTACCATCGCCAGTGGTAAAGTACTACCATTGCGAGTGGTAAATTGTACCATTGCGTGTCAATGGTAAAAGTACCATTGCCAATGGTAAAATGTACCATTGGCAATGGTAAATTGTACCAATGGTAAAATGTACCATTGTCAATGGTAAATACCACTACTAATGGTTTTACCATAAAGTAGTATCGTTAAATTTTACCATTTTTTTGAAACACCATTGAAAACATTGAATGACTAGTGGTAATTGTCAGTGGTATTTTTAATTATTGTATAAACCCTTACGCAGTAAGTCCATTAAAAATGTCATAACATGTTTTTAAAGAAAAACTTGTAATTTTCTTAGTACGTTTTCTCACATTTTGTCATATTAGAAAGAGTTAGTGGCTTGTCCATGTTAGTCTGTCTATGTAGTAATTGAAGAAAAACAACTCAACAAGTAGCACCCAATTAGCTAAACGTGTGTAGCCAAACCTGTAAATAATTTTATATGAATGAAATTTGGATTTTTGCTGAATTATATACAAAAAGGCGTGGTGATGAAAAAGTGTACTTTTACAAACTCGTACCTTTACCTGTTTGTAAACCTAAGACTTAAGTTTAATAAATGAAGACAACTATAGATCATTCTTACAGTTGTCATCAGTTCGCGGAGTTGCAAAAACTGCCGGTGCTACGCTGCGTGTGCTCCAAGCTACTTCCTGTGCACGTACGCACGGCATAGGTCCGCCCGTTGCAAGAGCACCGTACGTAGTCTAGCTACAGTAACTTAAATTTTGTGTTATTTTCGTGGAAACTTTTGGAAATAATCCGCCTATCTGATACGGTAGTTCAGAACCTTTAAGGCACTACTTACGCCACGGCAAGAATTGACTGAATACACGGTACAAGTTGGCTAAAGTATGACTTTTAATTGCCCATGGTACGTGTTCCAGATAAAGGTACGAGTTGGCAAAGGTACGAGTTGTCCTCCATTATTATCGACGACCGCCGTGTATACGAAGAAAATACCCCGCTTAAAAATGTGTTTTTCCTTTTCCTTATCAGCTCTGATGAACTCAAACTCTTTTTAATACTTGACACTATAATTCTGTCGCTCCCGGTTGCCTTGAATATCATGTTTCCATCCGAGTAGTTTCAAAACTTGGCGACAAGAAGTACAAACCGGAGCATGATTTGGACGCCATCTTGATTAGTGAGCGCGCGACAGTTACGCTGGTTCCCAGTAATTACAACCTGTGCAAGTAAACTGGTGCTCTAGTATCGATACTACTCTAATCGATATTTGTAGGGGTTTTCTCAGTGATTTCCCATAAAAGCTACATGGGGAAATGGTATCGATACTGGATTTTTCGCTTTTTATAATGAAAGTGTGATAGAGAAGAAAATATAGTACTTTAATATGTATAATTTTGCCCTTTTTCCAATAGGAGTTCTTCCCCCTTGTGTACTTTGTCTATGGACCCTTCGTTTTCTCTTGTCTGTGTCCCATCTTTTTGTGTGTAACTTGTCCTTTATGTAGTGTGTCCCCTTTTATGTAAATTAGTTTGTGGTTTTGAGAAGGTCACTGGCCTGTGACTGTTGGTCAGTGTACAGACTGGCAGCACAGAGACAAGACCTGTTCTCTCCTCGATCTGTGTGTTTTAAGCATTTTCTTCCCTGCCAGAGAATTTCTACTTGTTTCTGTACCCCCTGCTGGTGAGTTTCTTCCTTATTTTAAGTCATTTTGATTAGGGTAACATGGGGTATCTGGGACAGTGGGGTAAATGGGACAAGTCTATGTTTTTTCATTGTATTTCCTTAGCAAGCAATCATTACTTGAGATAAGAAGTCTGTGCCATGCGAACAAACACCTCCAACCAACGTGGCAATTTTGAGCTGTATTTTCGCGTGTTTCTGAGTCCAAAATCGAGTTTTTCTCCGTCGACCTCGAGTGCCCTCCACCCTGACTTCAAAAATACTAATAATTGTGTTTCACAGAACAATAGAGGCTAACTGATTGGCGTTATTTTGAAGGAAAAAAAGCAATTTGAGGCGATTTTCTTCACTCTATTGTGTAAAGACTACTTCCGTGAAGGTAAGCATTTTGTGCATGGATCAAATCAGTACAAAAATACGGTCAATATTGCAATTTTTAATCAAAGCCGTCAAGATGTTATTGATTTGTCTCAAGGATTAAGTATTGTTGTTGTCAAGGGTTTGTGTACAAAACCATGATGTTTTCTTTTCCATTTAGATATATTTAAAATCATCAATAGAACCATGAAAAAAATATAGGAACACAAGAAGTCTTCAAATTACATATATTACAAAGCATTTGTATCAATTTGAAATGTTTGTAGGAGGTAAAAAAAGATGAAATTGTTGGAATAATTTTGGCTTGCACATCGCAATGGTGGCCATTTTGATTTTATAAGGTGAGCACACATGTTGCATTTTTGGTCATGTTGTTTGGGTCATTGTGTAAACAGATGAGTAGAATAAAGTGTGTCAGGTTCTAGGATTGGTTATTATTTTTAAATTGCCATCCATAGAATGGGAATAATTAACCATTTATACAAATGATAAATTATACTGCAATGAAGTAATTTTACACAATCGGAGCGGGGTAAGTGGGACATGCGTAAATGGGGTAAGCGGGACACGCAATTTTTCACAGAGCATGATCATAAATCTGTTTTATTTTGAGATGCAACTAAGATATTCTCAAAACAATGTCCACATTGTACATGTGAAGTAAATTTTACAGTAATTTATTATTGACTTCATAACAATAACAGTGTTTGTATTGTTTATTTATATTTTTACAGATCACCTATGGCACGCAAAAAGAAAACGTGGACACCTCAGCAAGGCAAATGGAAGGCAGAAGCAATGGTTGATGCTTATAAGGCTGTAACTGACGGCAGACTTGGGGTTCGAGAGGCCGCCAAGCAGTATGGTGTTCCGAAATCGACGCTGTCAAGAAGGATAAGCAAGGGAATGGGGAGTCCTTCACCGGCAAGCCGGCCACCCGTCTTCACTATGGGCGACGAGGGCCAACTAGTGCGCCACATCAAAGAGTTGGAGAGCCAAGGTTTCGGCATTGGGGTTAAAGCTGTCTGCAAGCTTGCTTACGAGATGGCGGAGCATGCCGGAATGAAGCACCGCTTCAATCACATCAACAAGAGTGCGGGGTATGACTGGTATGAAGGGTTCATGAGACGCCACCCTGACCTGTCCCTGAGAAAACCGGAAGCCCTGTCTGCTGCACGAGCCTCGATGCTGAACCCAACTACTATCGGCGATCACTTCAAGAAGCTCGGAGATGTCATGGACAGTGCCGATCTCAAATCCTGCCCAGGTCAGATATACAACCTTGATGAAACAGGTTTGAGTTTGGTCCACAAACCATCAAGCATTGTCGCAACGAAAGGTAAAAAAACAGTGCAGTCGAGAACCAGTGGAGAACGCGGAGAGAATGTGACCGTCCTAATATGTGCCAATGCGCAAGGGAGTACACTGCCTCCCTTCATTATCTTCAAGGGTCAGCGCATCAATCCCGGTCTGACAGCTAATGCGCCACCAGGCACACTCTTCGGCACTAGCAAGTCTAGCTTCATTGACACAGAGCTTTTTGAGACGTGGTTCAAGAAGCTGTTCCTGCCATCCATTCCACAGGTACGCCCTGTCCTACTAGTACTTGATGGGCACGGTTCTCACATCAGCATCTCTACCCTGAAGTTGGCTCGTGAGAACTCAGTTCACATGTACTGTTTGCCACCCCACACAACGAACCACACACAGCCACTTGACAAGTCAGTTTTCAAGTCGGTGAAGTGTGCCTACAACCAGCGATGCGACAAGTTTATGCGCGACAATCCAAACCGCATAATCACACGCTACGACTTCAGTGGTCTTTTTGCTGATGTCTATCATAATGTTTTCACAATGGCCAACATCATCAGTGGTTTCAAGTCAACAGGGATTTACCCCTTTAATCCACTGGCTATCACCCCAGAGCACCTTCAGTTCTCTTCTGTGGAAACAGAGCTGACATATGAGGATGACGAGCCTGCACAAGACGATGAAGCAACCGTGTCTATGCCTGTCATCATCGAAGTCATTGCTGACGTCCATGCCAACCCAGAGGTACCGGATCCACCATCCGTTCAGGAAGAGGTAACCATTCCATCACAGCCCGAGACCGAGCCCGAGCCAGAGCCTGAGCCTATGGACATCGAACCAGGACCCAGCACATCAAACGCAGTCTCCCCTATATCTGCTACACTAATCGGCGATAACAACAAATTTGTAGCAGTCCTCAAGAAGCCAGTAGTTAGCAAAACCATCAAATCTGGCAAAAAATCTAGCCGTGTCACAGAAGCGCGATGCCTCACCTCCGATGAGGTTTTCAATATCGAACTGGCTAAACAAAACAAGAAAGACGCAGAAGCTGCAGCTAAAGAGGCTCGGAAGGTGGAGCGCGAGAAGAAGAGGGAACAGCGAGAACAGGAGAAACTAGAAATGCAGCAGCGACAACAGGAAAAGAAACGCAACAGAGAAGCGGCTCAGCAGGAGAAACAGAAAAAAAAGGACACAAAAAACACTCGCGCTACTCCTGAAAACGTAGATCGCGATATCGCCGAAAACTACTGCGGACATTGTGGTGGTTTTTATGGAGACGATGACAACTTGGACAAAGAAGACTGGTGGCAATGCATCAAGTGCGAGGAATGGTTTCATGAATCATGTACTGGACTGTTCGGCCGAACAAATGAACTGACCGAATTTGCATGTGCGAAATGCAAAGACGATGAACCTAATTAAGCGCGTTTGAAACAGTATCAAATAGAATTTAAGACCTGTTTTTCTTAAATATGAATAATGAATAGTGAAAGAAGATCAAGTTAATGATTCAGATTAAACAAATGCAATGCCATGCGTTTGTGGTGCTGACACCCATATGTTTACATGTGTTTTATGTGCGTCCCACTTACCCCATTTAGGTGTCCCATTTACCCCATTGTGTCGGGGTAAGTGGGACAAACACAGGTCGTCATGTTTTGCCGCCTCCTTCCCCACAACATGCTTGTTTGGAAACAAATATGATCAAAATATGTTCAAGAGGTGTTAGTAATTCAACAAAACCTTTCATTTGATAAATAAAGCTTATTGTCTACAAACTGCAACCAAATACATGCTTAAGTGTCCCAGTTACCCCATTCTACCCTACTTTTTGTTCAAACTCTTTTTTTGGTAATTTACTGTTTTATTGCAAAGAACTGATGGAAAGTTTACATAAGTTCCCATGGTTTGCATTGTTGCTTTTTGAAGTTCAGTTTTGTACTGTAAAATCAGTTGAATTTAGGTTCTGATTATGATTAGATGTTATTTTCTTAGTTTTCTTTTAAGTTTTGACGTTTGAGTACACTTTTGCCTTTTTTTAACTTTAGTTTTAACTTGAGAAGACCATGTGCTTCAAGTTTCTTTGTTCTCAGCTTGGCCACATGAGTCCATGCTGGCCTTGGTCAGTGATAAGGATTAAGTTGTTTATTCTGCCAGGCCCAGAAAATGGTTTATTGCCCTATGCATATTCATTACTGCCCTTGATACATGTACATAGCCCCTAGGTCATTGCTCACTTTGCTTATTGTGTATTTTATTCCCTTTTCTTAATTTTGCCTTTTTCTTATGTTTTGTTGACAGGTTTCCCTGATAGTTCCTCCAGTACTTTTGACTTTACACTGTGTTGGTTTTATAGTTGGTTTTATAGTTTGGTTTTAAAGTGTTGGTGCATTTCAAGTTTAAGATTTTAGTTTAGTTTAATTTTAGTTGATTATTTGGTCTGTTTCATTTTGGTGTCGTTATTCATTAAACCTTTCTTTAAAAACAGTTCGCGACTTGGTCCTTAGGTCCCCGGTGTCATTTTATTCAGTTTTATTGAGTTGTGCCATTTTTAACGGTTACATTTTTTTACTTTTTGGTGGAAGATCCGGGTTGGACTTTCGTTTTTTATAACGTAGCCAACTGTTTTTATCGTTAGGTTTTTTTTTGATGGTCTCGATTTTTGGTCTCGTTTTAGAATTAGGGTTAGGGTAAATTCAAGTCAAGCCAACACAGTGTTTTAGTATTTAGTCTGGATGGTTCAGGATGGGGCCAGTAGGGATGACAACGCTTCAGTTGTGCGGGTTCGACCCTATACCCCAACGTGGAGAGATCGCCAACGATAGTTGTGGCAGTGATGGTTCTGCAGAAGGCACAAGTGCACCACATTCTGCAGTGCAGCCTAACTGGTTAGAGTTGCTGCGACACCAAGCCGTCATGCAGCAAGTCATACTCCAGCAGTTCCAGGAACTTGCAAGTTTAAGAGCCGTCGTTACCAAATCTTTGAGAGAACAGCAGAGTCAGCAGGAACACATCAAGATGTGGACAGGGACAGGGAGGACAGGGAGGCATCAGGGAGCGTGCAAAGTCGGGAGGGACCGATCCGTCGGGTAGTGCGCCGAGGTGCCGGCGGGTGCAGGCACGACGCCTGGAGGATGCAGGTACTTGGCAGGAGGCACTTCTATTCCTGCAAGAGGAGCGGGATGCTCGAGATCGAGAGACTGGAGCTGCGGCAGAGTCCCGCAAGAAGTTGTCCCCGCATGGTTCCCAGGGATCTCCTACCAGAGAGAGGTCGGCCGACGAGCTACAAGACCCGAGGAAGGAGCAGTATAAAGGGCCCCGCGGAACAGAGGCATGTGTCTCCCCCGCCGCTTCCGGGAAGCTACTCGCAGATGGCAGGGGAGAGCCCTACCCGGTCATGCCAAAGCTTAATTTGGGCCTTTTGGAGGAAGACCTTAAAATCTCAAGCGACGAAGAAGACGATCCGGAACAGGCGACCCCATCGGAGGCCGGAGGATCCCCGGTTTCCGCCAAGGCCGAAGAGAAGGTGCCGGATTCGCCGAAGTCGATGTTTCCACCCCTAGAGTCGCCACTGAGAGGACGCGTGACTCGAGTCACAGAAACGCGCATCTTGACCATCTACGAAGGAGGGATGTTGTCCCAAGTAAAGAGAGAAGAGAGGGTCTACGACTTGGCGACGTCCTGAGCTTGAACTGTTCAAAAAGTTTAGATTCTTGTTATGAAGTTTCGGACCGAGTTTTTCCCTAGGCCCGAGGAACTGTTATTGTTTCATAAAGTTAAAGTTAAAGTTTTCACCCTTATAGTTCCTACTGAGTGTTAGACACACCTTATAGGTGCCGCTAAAGGCACCCTACTTGTAAGAGTTTAGCCACAGATGGGGTGATTTCTGCCTTTGACTCACATTTTATATTTGCTAGTTTTAATCGGGGCGATCAGGCAAAGAAGGGGGCTGTGTAGCGAAATCACCTTTAATGTACATAGTGGGCTGGTAGGCCCCACGCGTGTCACCCAAGTGCCTGCCACGTGCTGGCCACGTGCGTGTGGTCGAGCATATTCGCTTCTCTTGCGTCCGCAATGAGGGTACGTTAGCCCCTTTTTCCGCACACTCGGCCTCTCTGCGCTGGGTTTCCTTGAACGTGTGATACGGCACGGCAAGTGAATGACACGCGGAAGGCTTACTACAGTCTAGGCAAGAACTAAGGGACGTAGGAGGCTGACTAAGTGAGTGAAGCACAGGAGCCGGTGGCCTTGGAGGCTGTCGTTATCTACAGAGGCTTACCCCAATCTGTGGCTATAGGGAGACTTAATTAAACCATACCCATTGTTTCCCCTGACAGGAAGTCTCTCTCTCTCATTTATTTCCTTGGTCCTCACATTCCCCTGTTCGGAGAGCCAAGGCAGAGTAGGCGCGGTAGATTTCCGGCGAATGGACCCCGCCCCCTTGATTTCACGGGAGGCGACTCCGAGGAGGAGGTGCCCGCGCTCTGACCAGGGGCTACCAGACGTCAGCCTCTGGTTGGATGGTGGCAGCGATTACCTGTAGGACTTCCTACACAACTTAACTAGACTTCGGTCCCGCTACAATAGTAAACTTCGTCGGGAAAATGTAGATCAAGCTCTGGTCCTATGCTTGGCATCAAAGCATACTGACTCGCGTCATTCAATGTGCCCAAGAAATCCACTGACTGGATGTACCGGATGTTTATCTTGTTGTCTATTACAACATAGACTGCGCGAAACCATTTGTACAATGTAGCAAGGAGTTATATCCCCCACCCCCACCCTGTTTTTTACATTTCATTTTCTAACGAAGGAAAAGATTTTCCTTGCCCAAAAGTACCAAATTGAAGGTAAATAGTTTACATTGTATATGTACATTTTTGCCAAACGCTTTACCTGCGTGCTCATACAGTGGTAGCGGGAATACCCAATGTAGAATTCATGCTGGTCGTCAGTCTGAGGTCAATGTATTTCGTGCAGTGTGCCATATATAGCACCAACAGCGTTAGGAACATCGGCCAGCCACCTCGTAGTTCCAATCATTCTTTATTCTTAAAGTAATACTAAAATAAAGGAATGATGGTGTGAAGATCCCTTGTAACTGATGAATGCGAAATGTTAAAGCAGATGCTGATTAAGACATAATTATACATCAATCAAAAGCTTATGAACTCAGGAAACGTAAAAGAGTATCACTTAATCACCTGAAATTTAGTGGTTATTGAGTAAAAGATGAAAAACTGCTGTAGGGTCACCGCTCACATCAGATTCAAATCGACAAAATTGGGCGTCTTTTTTTGATGACGTAGGCGAAGGGACACGAATCAAGTGACCCAGCTCGGTGTGATAGCAACAACGACATAAATACGTACAGCAGCCAGTACACTTTATTCCATTTATTTACCCAGGGTGTGCCCAAACAGTTTACAAAAACTGGTTTCCATTGGGGCCCTGCAAACACACAGAACAAATATACTAAATTGAACAACTTCATAATTACTAACAAACTGGAATAAGATACATTTGTACAACAACTACAACATCCAAAAACTAACGGTTACAGAAGAACAACATCACAAGTAAGTATTATACATGCATGTGACACTAACATTTACGCTAATTACAGGAAGGGCGAAAAACCCGCAAAAACTCTTTTTAAGAGAAAAAAATAAAAACAATTTAAAAATGGGAAAATTCCCCTCCGGCTCTAAAATTAAAGATTGATTTTATGGCAACCAAGTCATACGACTCCGTAAATTAGCATTTCTCACTTGAAGTTGATCATGTGAATATTATGTGTACGTTTGGCGAAGTGCCGATTTGAATGAGCTCAAAGAAGACATAGTTCTAAGGTGTGCACTAAGGCTGTTCCAAATTGCGGCGCCAGTTACAGCAAAACTCGAGGCGTAAGACCCTTTTCGTGCAAAGGGAATTTTCAGTGTCTTTTCGGCAGATTGACGAGTTTCTCGAGTTTGTACGTAAGGTGTAAATAGACTTGCCATATACTGCGGGGCCAAGGAATTGATGCTTTTAAAGACAAATATAGCTTTCTTGTATTTAACTCTCTCTGGATAGGCAAGCCAGTCGAGCTTTTTAAACATGTCAGCTGATGGCGTTATGAAATCGCATTTCAGTATTATTCTGGCTGCACGTTTGAGGCATTTGTTTAAGACATTGTTATGAGATGCGTAACGGTCACCCCATACTGTGCAACAATAATATAGACTAGGCATGACTAAGCTTAACATAAGGGTGTTCATGTGCTGTCGAGTTACACAGTCGCGAATTATTTTTAACATAGCTAATTTCGAGAAAACTGTCTTCTTTACATATTCGACATGTTGTTTCCAACTTAAGGTTTCGTCAATAATAACACCCAAGCATTTAAACGATTTAACGTTATGCACTTGATCATTATTAATGTGTACTCTGAGCTCATGCGCGCTTATCTTTTTCTTTGAGCCAATTAGCATACATTTAGTTTTACTGGCATTAATTTTGATTTTATTTTTAACGGACCACAGATGAATCATGTCTAATGACTTGTTAAGGCTAGTTTCAATTTCGACAATGCTTTCGGAACTGCAAGTTAGTGTAGAGTCATCGGCATACATATATAGCTTATCGGATACATAAAGAGGCAGGTCATATGTATATACAAGAAACAATAATGGGCCCAGAATTGATCCTTGTGGTACACCGACACTTATAGGCAAGGATTTTGATATATGTTTACTAATATTAACGGTTTGACTGCGATCACTGAGATAGGACTTAAACCAGTTTATTACCGAAATCGACATGTTCAGCTTTTCTAATTTTTCTAAAAGAATTTTATGGTCAACGCAGTCAAATGCCTTACTGAAATCTAGGAAAACTGTTCCGGTCATTCTCCCGTGATCCATAGCTTGAAGACACTCGTTTGTTAAATCGTTTAGTGTACTTTCTGTCGAGTGCAAAGGCCGAAATCCAGATTGACAAACAGGAATGAAATTATTTTCATTAAGGTACGAGTACATGTTCGAGTGTATCCATCTTTCTAGGATTTTAGAGATAATCGGCAATATTGATATAGGTCGGTAATTACATGCGTTGCACTTATCGCCTCCTTTATGAATAGGTGTAACTGAAGCATGTTTCCATGCCTTGGGATACTGTTCATTTATTATGGAGAGGTTAAATATATGCGTTAAAGACTTAGTAATAAAAGGTGCAGCCATTTTAATCATATTAACGCTAATACCATCTGGGCCTGTTGCTTTCCCAACCGACAAAGAATTTGCTTTTTGACAAACTCTTCTGGGATACTAGGGAGAGAACAATGTTCGTAATCTGGTGAAGAAACAAGAGAATGGTCGTGAGAATCATCGGCCTCATTTGAACTTGTGTGATTCTCAGCGGCCATACGTACACCAATTGTTGAAAAATATTCATTGAAATTATTTGCGATGTCGGTAGGGTCATCAACATAATCTCCGTTTGAGGAGATGATTGAACTCGGGACACATTTTTGTTTATTGGGAAGGACTTCTTTAAGTTTCTTCCACAAGAGTGATGAGTTATCCTTATTTTCCTCAATTGCTGAAGTGAAATATTCGCTTTTCTTTTGTCTAACTTTGTCAGTAACATAATTTCTTAACTGTTTGTACATATCCCAATTTTTCGATGAGCGCGACTTTTTAGCTACACTATGTGCACGATCTCGTTGGCGCATTAGTTGGAGCAATTCTCCATCAAGCCATGGTATGGTGCCGCTTCGAGCACGCTTGGACTTGATTGGAGCATGGTGGTTAATAACAGCCATAAAAATCGAGTGCCAGATAAACCACGCTTCGTCAACATGTTGACAGTTTATAACATACTCCCATGGAGCATTGCGGAGGTCATTGTGAAACGTTTCGGTATCTATATCCTTCAGGCGTCGGAAATTAATTAAACGACACCCTTTGCGAGGCGTTTTCCAATTATGTATGCCGTAAATAAGAAAATGATCACTTATGAGGGTTTGCAACACTCCGCATGCGCTAACAAGATCGGGATGCGTACTAAAAATCAGATCAATAGTTGTTTGGGTGAACTGCGTGACTCGAGTTGGTTCTTGTATTAACTGCTCCATTTGGAAGAGATTCATGCAAGAGAGTATAGGATTGGGTGCATTAACATCCGCTGCATCACTGTTAAAGTCACCGAGTACAATCATTTCTTTAAATTCACAGGACGCCTTTTCAGTAATATCGGTTAGGTTATCTAAAAACTCGACAGTACTCGATGGTGGTCTATAAACAGAACTCATAAGTACTGGCTGTCTTTGTTTACACCTAATTTCGACCCAAATACATTCGACATCATCATGTTCAAGATCACATCGGCGTGTAAAATTTAGCGTGTCTCTAATATACATGGCTACCCCGCCACCGTGGCGATTTCTGTCTTTTCTAACAATAGAATACCCAGGCAGTGCGATCTCGCCGTCAGAAATCGTGCCGTCACAGAAAGTTTCATTTAGACACATAACATCAAATGGTTTTCTTGAGAACAGTATCTTAAATTGGTCAAATTTGTTGATGATACTTCTTACGTTAAGGTGAGCATAAGAAAAGTCCCCGTCGCTATGACTATGTATGATACCATCTTTTAGGCTTACATTTGACCCCTGCTTTGTGGATTCAGAAGTTGTCTGACCTCCTGGAGATACTGTATCCATTCCTGGTTCGGAGTGCGGGGGTGAGGGACTCCCATCCCGGGATGTGGGATGTATGGGTGGTGTGGGATGTATGGGTGGTTCCGGGTGGGTTGACGTTGTGTCTGCGGACGGTACTGGTTTGCCTTCCGAAAATCCATTTGTGTATTTTCCGTAGCCGGTTTCTTGAGGGCGTCGGAATACAACCCCCCGTCGACAGCATGTGGCCGTTTTGGTGGTCCGTAGATGTGCCGAATGATGTTTTTGGCGAGAATACACACACCCTGGGAATTCAGATGTACGCCGTCTGTCACAAGATGGTTCGGCGTTATCCCCCCATTGTCGATGAACCCCCATTTGTTACACTCCGCGATGCGTTTTAGCATGTTATTCGCATCGTCGACGGCCTTACGCCTAGATTCTGACGCGACTCTACGGTGGATAATTGATGAAATCGTCACTTTCTTTGGCTGAAGCGCTTCCCCGAGAGACGTAATTTTGGCAGTCATGGTGTTGGCGTCGTCCGTTGTGTTATTGGAACCGACGTGGAGTATTACCTCCGATACGCCGTATTTAGACGATAACTGCCGAGCCTCATGAGTAACAGTTTCAATCTTTGCGCCTCGCATTGTTTGGCAAACTACCTTTGATTTATTGCTTAGTTTTCTAGGTTGCAGGTGTTTGATCATGGAGTCACCGATGATAAGAATGTCCGCAGACGCAGTGGGGGTCGGTGGCTCTGTCTTTTTGCGATGCTGTTCCTTGTGTCTCTCGCGGTACTTCTTCAGCTGTTCTTCATGGGACACCTTACTTTTTGCTGCGCCCGATTTCTCCTTGGATGCCGATGTGTTCGTTGTTCGTTTTGGACTTGAGTATTTTCCGGGACTTTTAGCGTTCAGGATGTCGAAATACGTGTCGATCAATTCCTCTGCTTCAACAATCGAATCACTTGCGTTTTTATTGTCTTCAACCACGTCCTGTGTATCCAGTGCCGAAAAGCGGTTGCTTGTGGCTACTGGTGGATAATTCGGGCCTTTGTGCGCGCGGGGCTTAGCATGGTTCCGGCTCGGTGGGCACGAATACAACTCACTCCGGGCATCGTCTCCGGTAGAATGGCTCATTAGCATATCAATAGTGCAATGGAGGTCTTCGCGTTCCTTCTCCAACATGTCGATTTTCTCCTTCACAAACGAAAAAGAATTAGAAATATGATTAGACATTGCTAAAAATTTATCAGAAAATTTACCATCGAGCGCGTTGAGATCGTTGTGTAGCCTATTTACAGCCTCCAAAACGGCATCTAGGGTGGCCGGCTGGGCTGTCATGGCGTCCACGCGATCGGGCTGAGGGAGAGATTGTTTGGCCTTGGGTGCGCTGGTCGAACTAAGGCAGCACCTAGGAAAATGTTTCCTATGACCAAACACATAAAGGCATAGTTCCCTAATATCATCAGCTGCAGTATCCATAGATCTGCGTGCTTTAAGGTTATAAGATGAAAGGGTACTTATATTTTCATTTGATGACTCCGTTGGTGTTTCGCCGCCATCTTGAACCTTCAGTAGCTTCTCCATAGCACACTCAAAAATCAATTTCCTGGCTTGTAAAAAATCGTCCAGGGCAAATTCACTGGTCAGAATTGTCTTGATAGGAACGGATGGACGATCCTTTAGTTTTAGGATGATTTTCTTCAGACTGGGGTCGACTTTTCGCAAAACAATTGGAGAGCCAGTGTCACACACGTCCGTCATGTTCGAAGCCATTGTACATTGTACACTTCATGTTTTTATCGTGCAAATCACTGAGAAATGAGTCATAAAACTCCAGAAGAGGAAAAGTTAGATGTGGAACTAGAATATGAATAATCCTCCTTAGACAGCTCGGAAGAAATTAGAGGTGTTTTTCCCGGCGAAGAAGACGATGACAGCGTTAACAGCGCGGCTACCGACTTGACTGAGCTCGACGGCGAAGTCGCTTTTGGCTTATACGAGCCTCTTGCCCGCGACGAGGCTACCGTTGGCGGACATGGCAGAAGGGGAGTTTGTAAAGAGGACCGACCGGACCGACTGCAATCGTCGGTTGACAGCTGGTTAGTTGTTTGTTGTTTACCTTGAACGTAAACCTCAGGTCTCCCAAACCCGCGACATGCCCGATTTCGCGGCAATTCTGTCACTTTCGCTCGACCAAAGTTCAGCGGTGATACCCGCGAGCGCAAGCGCGAGTCAGCCTAGGCCTAGCCAGGCCCGCTCGCGTCCGGCCAGGTGCGGAGCGTGTTCAATGGAGCAGTTGAGAAGTTGATCATATTGTTGTTTTAAATGATTCATCAAGTATATCGGCAGCCTAAGTGCAAATTTGTTGGGTTAAAACAAAATAATTTGAGTGAATTTTTTTTATAGATTTTGTGCGGAAACAAATGTTCAGCCCGTCTCATAATTTGTTGCACTTCGTTCTTTTTAACTTCTGTCATGTCTGTGGTGAAAGCATGAGAAAATACCGCATACGAGCCTAGGCGATAGGTAATTGTATTGTCTATTAAACAGACGAATAATCCTAGTGATTAAAGGAGCGTGACCAGATACCTGATCACATTTTTTACCACCACATTTTTCCAATGGGTTTTGAGATTTTGATAGTTAACATATATGATTTGTCGCATTCTCAATATGTATATTTTCAAGGATAACAGAAGAAAAAAACACGGATGGTTTGTAAACTAAAATTGCGTTCCATAAAGCAGTGCATATTCCACCAATCTTTTTCGCTTCCACATCTAAATTGGAGATTGCAATTTTTCGCTTTTCTTCCTATGGATAGTTTTTTAGGGAGGTATTTGATATTATTGTTACTGTTAGGTGAAAAATCAGAACACGCTTGTAAGATTACAATGCCCGGCCACCATGGCATGCCCAGTCACAACCCATAGCTCTTCCCATTGGCAAATCTACCACTCGGTTAAATTTGCACAAAGCTGAAATGTATTGTGGGAATATTGACAGGGCAGATCTTGCCCTGTTTTCCTCTCCACAATGCGGTTCTTGTGCAAATTCACCCATTTTACTATACCTCAAGGCTGGTTCTTATCACCGAAACCAGCATTTTTAAATGGTTTGCAGATCAAAGCAAGACATCTTCATTCTTCACTGCCTGTGACCGATTTGAAAATTCCTTTTGTCTTTATATAAATCCAGGTGCGACTGCGGCCACTGCAGATTGAATTTTGTTTAGTATGTATATGTTTGTGGAACTCAATAGGAGACAAAGGAAATGATACCTTTACAATAATTATTTATACATGTAATGTTCTCAAATCATGAGACTTAATAGACAAGGAAAGAGATAAAGTCATTGTCTACATGTAAATGTTAATTTACTTGAAGTCGCCAGCGCCAGCACACATTGCTTCTAAAAAGGCTTTTGTTTCATTTGTGTCTATGACACTGGAATCTATGCCACCTGGAATTCCACCAAACACTGGAGAGTCGGCCCCGATTACCTCCTCAATTGCTCGATCTGGCCAAGACAGGTGGTTCAGCAGGAGGACCCCCACCTAGTATATAGTGTATTAAACAAGGAAATGATAAAACTATTTTTAAAAAAGAGATTAAACTAGCCTACTGTAGGCCTAGGCCTGTGATGAACATAAGCCTAATTTTGAAACAATAGTTTGTAGGCTAGGCCTATACATGCATGTCTTGGGCTATGCATGTGGTTATGTCCGAGGTCACTAATATTAAATTAAAATAGTAATTTAAAGTAAAAATTTCACCTGTTCTGACTGCATCCTTCTTGTAAGCGGTGATCACTGCCATCGCCCAAGTCACTAGATTTTCCAACTTCTTCTTAACAGTTTTTAACTCTGACATTTGCTGGGTTCACATTATTCACTGCTTGTGTAATCTCATCCTAGCACCTCTGTTTATCTTTGTAAGTGATGGAGGCATCAAAAGAGGAGCAAAGGGTTTTTCTTCGCTTCCCATACTCTGCCACCAATGTCTCTTTCTCCTCATCACTCCAATTTGGACTTCTCTTGTTGGCATCCATTTTTGTTGTCAAGGAGCAGTATGCAAATAAGCTTGGATGGAGTGTAGTGATTGAAGGATATATCAGAATATCAATATTCAGTGAAAAAATTCACCTCAGGCTTTCCCTTATCTAGAACTATCTTTAAGTGACACACTTGGTAGAGTGTTGCACTTAGAACGTTTTTGAATATCAATTAAGGGATTATCTTAGTAAAGTGATTTCCTTAAAAGTTGAGTGTAAGTTTTGCCCTTAGGGTAAGTGTGTTTTATGAATACGGCCCCAGGGTCCAATTTCATTAAACATGTTACGCTTAACCAAAAATATTGGATTAAGCACAGCACGAATTTTCGCTTTAGCAAGGGCGTATTTCATAAAGCTTGTTGTTCTAAGCGCGTGGAGAGAGTGCGCGCGCAAAGCTGTCGTCTGTTTTGGTCGAACGCGTTCGTCGTGTGCTTTAAATTGCTTGTTTCAAAGCAGATAGTACTGTGCGATTTTTTCCTACGATTAAATATACGATATGCACAGAAGTCCTGCGTGTAAATACAACGGCGAATCATACCTATAGTCGTCTATTTCCGACACTTTTTAGATCAGGAATGTGTTGGGGTTCAATCGCGTCTATTTAAAAGCGACCTTAAAATCATCTTAATTATATCCAAACTAACGATAACACTTGAACAAACAATATAATAAACCTCTCACCATCCATACTCGGCCACTTTACTCCCGAGTTCCAGCCCGCAGCCGCTGGGCTATAACACGCTGTGCGATATCGACCGCGCGGTGGCGCTGTTCACTCGCCGCTTATAGATCGCTTCCTCAACACTATTCGTCGTACGCTTGAATGGGGAATCACAAGTCTGAGTTTCTTATGGAGGACCAGTCCCTGTATGTTAAAACCTCTGTCCGCTATACAGATATTTATTTATTTATTCCATTTATTTACCCAGGGTGTGCCTAAACAGTTTACAAAAAAGGTTTCAATTGAGGCCCTAAATTAAACAACTTCACAATCACAAACAAACTGGAATAAGATACAACAACTACAACATCAACATCAACAATTTACAAAACATCAATACTCGCACAATTGGACAAAACTAATGGTTACAGAAGAACAACATCACAACAAATATTATACATGCACGTGACACTGACATTTACGCTATTTACGGGAAGGGCGAAAACCCCGAAAAAAAACCTTTTTAAGAGAAAACAAATTGCAAAATTCCCGTCCGGCTCAAAATTAAAGTTTAATTGTATGGCAACGAAGTCATACGACTCCGTAAATTAGCATTTTTCTCTTGAAGTTGATCATGTGAAGAATATTATGTATATGTTTAGCGAATTGCCGATTTAAATAAGCTCAAAGAAGACATAGTTGAAACCTCTCCACAATATTAGTCATCTTGAATACTTTTGTCAGTTGGTCGTCCACCAGCAGGTGTAGATATTTATGACATTTTTCCGCTCGGTGCAATGCCTACAAGACATTTCAGTGTTGGTCTTGACTTATACTGACTATACACTTGAGAATTTGACGCCGCAAGAGAAGGACGATCAATTTGTATCTCGGTACAGTCGATTATGCATCTCACAGTACTGATGAAAGTATGCTGGATAGTAGGGTCAACCTGGGGCAAAACGGGACATGGGGAAGACAGGACATTTGTAATCGAAGCCTTTTTATTCCAATGACAAATCGACTGGTTGAAAGTCTATTTTACAAAGTTGCGCTTGTTTTCAAGCTATTGCTTCAGGCGCCTTCCTTTTGGCCTCTCGGTGAGCCAGGACATTTTTCAAAAGTGTTTGGATAACACTGTCAGTCAAGTCCCTGGTTGTGTCTGCATCGCGGACGATATAGCTGTATACGGCAGCAGTGATAAAGAACGTGACGAGAACCTCCTGAACCTCATGGAAACAGCACAGCGTAAAGTACCAAGTACCGCTTCAAGACTAGTCATATCAAGTTTTATGGGGTCTATCTACTCAGAGAGTGGTGTTCGCCCAGATTCTGAGAGGGTTGCAGATATCCATGCCATGCCAACTCCGGAAGACAAGGGAGATCTACAAAGGTTCCTTTGTATAATCAACTTCGTAACTCTACACATCCCGAACTGTGCCGTCAAGGCAGCTCCACTGAGAGACCTGATACGCAAGAATTTCATATTATTGTGGCAGGAAGATCATCAAGCGGCTTTTCAAGCCCTCAAGTTGAAAACCACGCACCGTGAAGAAAATAAATACATTCTAATTCGCACCTGGTCGCTCAAACGAACGTATTTACATTACATGTAGGCCTACGTTCGTGAAGAAAAAACATGATGCCAACTCCTCCAAAGAAAACGGAAATTCTTATTCGCTTGTCAGGACTGTTCAGTGAAATCGTAAGCAGAAATTTTGAGATATCATGTGTAGGAAAAGAGCGAATCTTTGTGACAAAGGCTTGCACATAGTTGCAACGGCTGGTAAAGCGTATAACACGTCTTTTGACCGTTTTGGTTAATTTTGCACTTCTTTAGTAAATTACGGGATATTTTGATGATCTTTTTTTACAACGACCATTAAAAAGTATTGTCAATGCTGCTACATCTCTAAATCATGTAAACAGTATGCCGGTGTGTACCTTTAAAGCTAAAACCGTATAGTTGATGCCATAAAGGCCTTAGTAGCCGAAGATGCCATAGAGTTAACAACAACACACAACAACATTCGCGTGAGAGCTTTCCACTCCTTTTGACTGTTGCTCTGCGGTCTAATGATACGGACTCAGATCGAATTTCCCATCAAGGGGAAAGACAAGGCTGTGGCTTCAAGTCAAGATGGACAGGCTGCATCATTTTAGCAGCAAGGTGCTGAGCTAAAATTGAAGCTGCGTAAACTCACTTTTGAGAAGAAGGAAATAGAAGGGGAGGCGAAAACCTTAGGTAATATAGAAGGATAAGAAGGAAAAGTAAGGGATGTGGGAAAGGTGTAGGATCAACTTTGGCAAAGATGAGCAAAGTGGTGGCTGTACCACAACCAGATGGAGAGAAAGGAACCAGTTGGAGAGAAAAGTAACGTGGAGGAAAATGACATGCAGGTGTTGGAGGAAAGTAACGTGGAGAAAAGTAACGTGGAGGTAGCGGATGAAAGTAACGTGGAGATCGTTGCCATGGAATGGCGATGCATTTAATGAGGAGCAGACAGCACAAAGCTTACTGAATGATATTGACACTGGCCTTGCTACACTTATCGAAGTAAGTGGAGCAGACAGCTGCTCCGAGGAAGAAGTTGAAGAAAACAGCAATGAAAGCTCGAGTCAGTCACAGGAAACACAGCAGTCTTCCTAACGCAGCCACTGTCTATTGAGTACTTACAAACAGGAGCTCTGTCTGAAAATTATACCAAGAGAGATGGAATTTACTTTTTTGCACTATCAGGATTGACATTGAGTGGGTTTATTGACAGAAAGAAAAGTATTTGTGAAAGTAGACACAATCAACCATGCCAACGTTGTTTAGTTATTTTTAAAATGGCGAGCGCAATTGAACAAAAGGAAATTGTTTGGTTGAAGGAGCTGTATAACATGACAACAGACACTTCATATAAAAGTGACAAGGCAATTAGACAAGTTATGCAGTTACCAGTTGTTGTTTTTTTATGCTGGTACAGGACAAAAACGTCTTTTTGTCACAGAATATGTGAAGAATGTAGACTACAATAAGATTATCCAGCAACTCAATCTTGTGCCATCGAGGACATCACTACATTTCTCCAAAGAAGAGATGAGGGAAATCTGTATTCTGGCATCATCTGAGAAAGACAAAAGCCTTATAAAATATGTGGCCATCAAATCGCAAATTATAGATGCAACCCAAAGCAGGCAGAGGTTAGAAGTGCATAGTACAAAGAAACTCGTAAAGAATGTCCAAGATGCCATCACTCAGCAACAACAGATCCGCAACTCTTTGTGGAATTTGGCCAATACAGGCGGCTGCTGACCAGAAGGCCACAAAACAAAACCCTTCAGATAATGATGAAGCTGTCCCAAATATAAGTTCAAAAAGTTAATCAGATATGGAGCCAATAAATTCTTCAGCAGAACGACCACGTTTAATTGAAGCAGAGTCAGAAAGTGATAACCCTGAAGAATACTTGGTCATACATGTAGAGGACATGAACAGCGAAAGGGCTAAAGAAAAGGTGAAGAAAATCTCAAAAACAATATTTCGAAGGACACAAAGGATTATTGCAAAAAGGAATCGGAACAATGTCTTTTGAAAAGGAAGTTGCCCAAGCATGTGTCACAAATATTAAAGAAGTATCCTTATATAGGAAAGGTGATGGAAGAATACGTACATGTAATGACAATTTAGTTGAGGCAGACGCCTGGAGGAGAACACGTTTGATGGCAATGTGAAAAGGGGGAAAAGGGTAACCTACAAACGTATTTTAGAATACTTGCAAGACAAATACCAGGACAATTTTTCATATGGGACAATAGTACAGTTGTGTGCCTGTCACAACAAAAGAATACTATCTGCCAAACGATATAAAGGTTTGTCAATTTGAGGTCAAAGTTCAACGAAAACGAAAATCTCAATTGTTGCACTTATTGAGCAGCAATGTCCATCAAACCAAGCTGAATCATTAATAAACTAAGTACAGGCATAGGTCCTATGGCAGACTTTCACCAGCATGTATAATATCATGATGGCATCACGTGTGACGTCATCGTGACGTCATCAAGTATTAAATTACATCCCAAAAATAACCAAAATATGCATGTTTTAAAATGCTTTCATCTCAAAAACCACGTGACCTATGATATTCGTATTTGGCAGGCTTATAGATCAGATCATGGGCTACACATTTCTTGGGTGGGCATTTTTATCTGACCCATCCTTCTGGGGTTAGTTAGAGGTCAAAATTCAACGAAAACGAAAATCTAAATTTTTTCACTTACTGAGCAACAATGCCCACGAAACTAAGCTGAATCGTTACAAAATTAGATACAGACATAGGCCCCATGGCAGACTTTCACCGGCATGTATAGTATAATGATGATATCAAGTATGACGCCATCGTGACGTCATCAGGTGTCAATTTAGAGTTAAATATTTCGAAAATTCATATCTCTAGAACCGTGATAGATATTTGAATACTTCTTTTACAGCGTGATAGGTCTCCATGAAGTGAACAAATATTACAGTGACATGAACCCTGTGTGACCCCAACTTCCGGTTGAAACCGGAAGTTGTTTCAAAATGTGCCTTTTCTAGCATTTTTAATGCAAATAGAGCCATGGTGGTAGGGAATTTGACCATGGTTCTACGAAACGAAATGTTCCTACACATGTGGACTATACCATTGGTGACGTCATGACATACACGATGGTTACGTAATATGGTATCAAATTACGTAAGATGTTAAAGCTGAATTGTTTAAAAGTGATGTATCTTGAGAACTACAACATATGTTTTCATGATTCCTTCGTTACATTTAAGAACGTGTTGTTCAACCAATTTTTGAACAATTTGTGCACAAAACTGTGACGTTATAATGTTCTCACAGGTGTCAAATTACACAAATTCAGAGGTAATTTTTTTCAAAAATTCATATCTTAATAACGGTACCGTAATAGACACTTGAATAATTCATATCTCAATAACCGTAATAGACACTTGAATATTCTTCCACAGCATGATATGTCTCAGTGAACTGAACAAATCATACAACGGCATGACCCCTGTGTGACCCAAACCTCCGGCCCAAACCGGAAGCTGTTTGAAAACGTGCAATTTTTAGCATTTTGAATGCAAATTGAGCCAAAGTGGTAGGGAATTTGATCATGGTTCTACGGAACAAATTGTTCCCACACATGTGGACTTCGTTACCATACCATTAATGACGTCATCACGTGCTTGGTAGTTACGTAATATGATCTCAAATGGCAAAATCTTGAGAACTGTAATATATATTGAAAAGATCCTTTCACCCCATAAACATTGAACAATCTGTGCACACAATAGTGACGTCATGATGATATTGACTGCGCCAATAATGACGTCATCAGACGAACAAATATTACAGTGACATGAGCCCTGTGTGACCCCAACTTCCGGTTGAAACCGGAAGTTGTTTCAAAATGTGCCTTTTGTAGCATTTTGAATGCATATAGAGCCATGGTGGTAGGGAATTTGACCATGGTTCTACACCTGGAGACGGCCTTGGACAAGGCTATCATGTGACTATGTTGACAATTAATTGGTATGTTTCCCAATTTTTGAAATATTTCTGCTGGAGTTCACATGTTCCCTGATAATGAAATGCGTTACCTGAATGGGAAATTTGTTTCCGTCTTGGAATGGTACCGGACTGCCAGACCGGGGGCACCTCGGAAGTACAGCTTACTCATTAGGCTGTTCCGAAGATGCCGAATTGCATCCCACGGCAGACTTTAATGCCATCCTGTGCTTGGGCTATAAATGTGTATTTTTATGTGCATGTACAGGTATGTTGAAATTGCAGGTTAGATTCAACAACTTATATATGGATTATAAACTAGACATGTGTTCGTTCGTTCTCAACACCCCCTCTGTCATGGGCCTTTGGACTACAATGTAATACAGGTGAGGTTTTTTTCAGGGAACCCCTAATTTTAGCACGTATGTCGATGCCCTCTTCGGGACTCAATTTTGTTATTAATTACGTGTTTCATTTCATTTCATTTCATTTATTATTTCTCAGGGCAAACATGAAAAGGTACATACAGTACACAGAGATGAAAATTGACATAAAACAAAACATTACATGGTAAAACCCCTGAAGGATTGCCAAATGTGAACTAAATCACAATCGAGAGGCTCTCCAAATGCTGCCATGCCAACACGTAAATACACATATACAAACAAAAATAATACCAGGTATTTAGGCATTTAAAATAAATAAAGTGCATAATATTACAAGTATATTAGTCGATTAAAAAAATGCATTCTTGTACAGTTATGTTGAAGTTACAGTATAGGGGCTATGCAGGAGAGGAAGTAAAAAAAAAACAAATGTATGTTGTTCACTTTAAGTGTACCTAGGTTTCAGCTAAGAATATATACCCAGTTATCAAGTTCTGTGTTAAAAAAACTGTCTGGCAAACAACTTGGATAGCTGCCCGATGAAAGCACATGCAAGAGCATGATACCCGAAATGAGGGAACGCAGTAAATTTCAACTAGGAGAGGAGCTTGAATCAGCAGCTGAAACAACGAAATTTGACGGCACAGCCAAAAAACGTAGGCATTTCAGCGAAATCCAAATTTCAACCAAATCTTCAACTTACACAGTTGGAATAAAGGAGATGGCAGGTGGTGGTGCTACTTCATACGTACGTGGAGACCATTAACGCAAGCTTAGAGTGCATAAAATCATCATGTGACAAACCTGGACTGAAGCAAACAATTCTTGATAACATTTCCAACACAATGACGGAAAGGCAAATGTCAATGAAGCTGCCAACAAGAAGCTTGCCGAGCAACTGAGCATCACACCCACTGGTGATGAAGCCACTTCGAATAATTTGTATGGCGGTATGCACCCTCTGGACACCTTCGCCAAATATGCAGAAAAAAACTGTCAACAATAGGGAGAAAGATCACAACACACCAACAGATGCAATGAGCTTTAAAAGTAGGGGAAGCAGTGATGCGTATGATTTAATGCTTCAAAGATGGAGCTGGTGTTCGTTCCGGCAGTAGTCAAAGCTGACCTACAAATGAATGGTGTACACAAGAACCCTCTTCAGTCCATCATTGGGAATCGGTTCCATGTCTACTTTTTGGATGGTGGCGCCTGCTTCTTTCTCAGACATCTCCTACTTGACTTTCTGAATAAAGTGTGGTCCGAAAGCAATGAGTGCTTGAAGGCAGTCAAACATGACTTGGAAATGGAGCACTGCATCGTGGAGTGTAGAGCCCTTGGCTTAGTTGGGAAGTACTTAACTGGTCCATGGATGCGCCTCATTGAACGGGACGTAGGAATCTTGGAACTGAATCAGTACTACTCTGCAGCAGTCGAGGCCCTCAAAGAGTTTAGCAAGGATGCGCATAGAGTCGTGAATGGAACAGCACCACCTGTATTCCCTGATGTGCTAATGAAAAAGGATGATATTTACTAAAGCTTACTAAAGAATCCAACTTGGACACACAGACAAGTGAATTGTTGCAAAAACTGTTTGCAAACATCCAGGAGGACTGCTTACGTCAGTTACATGAACAGCTTCCAGGAGGTAAGTTCAGCGAACCGACTGTAGCAGTGAGAAGACAAGCCGAGTCTTGTACTGTGTATTGGCAACAATATAAGTGGAGAGAGGGTGTTTGGTCAGTTACATGTAGATCACCAGTTGAAAAGAGCCCCAAATGCCAATGTAACATACAGCAAATCAAAACTTATGTACTCAAATAATAAAACAGAAAGCTGGTTCAGAAAGAAAGCTAACACAAAAGAGGATCTGTTGAACACTGCAAGAAAAAAAAGCTATGTTTGCCAACACTGCGACTAAAACAGACAACGGGATATTGAACAACAACGACAGCAGAGTCTCAGGAACAAAATACAGGGAATGGAAAGGAAAGAGGAAACTTCACAGGAAACACGAGAGGCACTCATTGACGAACTGTCTAAACATGGAGGAATTTGGAAATCAGAGGAACAAATGAATGCTGCGCTGAAAGACAATTCCAATGGACAGCAACTTTTTGCTCTCATAGTGCAACTGAACGTAAGAAAAAAAATCTTGCAACAAAAAACTCCCAATGACTTATTTGCGTTTTCCAGCAACAGGAAACCTTACAGCGTTGCACTTTTGAAGTCAAATATTGTACAACTAATGCAAACTGCGATGCAACAGCAGCCAGTTGACAACACCCTTGAACAAGCTCTAGGCAATCCATTCAGGAGAGTGTTGGTGGCATGGCACAATCAAAAGCAGAATGGATGACACTGAGGAAATCCTAATCGAGTACCGACAGAATGATCAGTCAGCAAACAAGATTGCTGTTTACTTAAGCTTTCTGAAATTGTCGCAGATTTACGAAGTACAGACCTAAAGCTAGTTTAAAGGTATTAAAGTTTTAATACATCTAATAAAAATTACATGCACTGTAGCTTTAATAGCATGACAATGTTGTGTATAAATTTACCAGGGGGAAATTTCATAAAGCTATTCAACAGAAACATTTGCTTAAATCAACAATTCCTATGTGATGTGTATTACAATTTTGCTTAAATACAAGTTGGCATACTTATACCTTTAACCCATTTATTATAAAGCAAACAAAATTTTGATTCAGCCAATTTTTCTTCTAAGAAGCTTGGTGAAATTGGCCCCAGAACACTTACCTATTTTGTGCACTTTTTTTCACCAGATTTTCAAAAAAAAATGTAAAATCTTGCATAATGTTCATAGAAATAAAGGTTTAGTTCTATAATTTTATTTTTGTCAGCAAGTTAGGTTTTTGTGGTAATTGTGTAAGACGAAAATAGGTGAAAGGTAGGTAATCCTGTATTCTTATTGGTTTACGAGTACTTTCCAAGCGTTTTGAATTATGTTGTCCGTGCTTTTATTGAGTTGACATTTGACCCACCCTTGACCTGACCCGTGACCCGACCCATGACCCGACGGCCGACGGTAAGTATTTTATATGCACCTTACCTGTGTGTACATATGTGTAATTTATTGCATGCAGAATAACATTATGCTATACACATTATGTACACATAGCCATCTCACGCCGCTTACCCTTGAACTCCGGAAATCAGCCACATACAAAGGTCATATTTGGCTCATTTTGCAGCAAATGATGTGCTCTTTCAGAATAACTACAAAATGATTAAATTAAATGTTTTCTAAAAAAATTCAATCCTGCCTAGGGCGCCTACACTGCATAGACGTAAACAAGTTGAGGTTTACTGCGATCGTATACCTAACTGACTTCTCAAACCGAAAAGCCATTTCCTCTATCACCACCCTCTTGGTTTGTCGATTTGAATAAGCTTTGGTTTTATGTCAAAGAGGCATGGTTTTCCCCGCCAAACTTCCACGAGAGCATCTTCTGCGGCTTCCGACCACTCCACGTCTGTCGCCATCTTTGATTTTAGTGGTCATGTGATTAATCATGTGATCAGATTCACGCGAGCAACTGACAGCAACTAGTTGCATACTTTTAGAAGGCTAAAAGTGTTGTTTTTGACGTTTTTATTGGGACGTTATCATTTTCTAGTAACACTTTTAACCCCTTAACATTTTAACCCCATTCGCCGTGTGGAACATCCATGCACGCCCTCAATAGTCCAAATACCCGTGTGAAAAATCTTACCGTAAATTCCAAATCAGACATTTAAAAGCACACCATGGATGTCCTTGTAATCTCAAGACTTCTGTACCATTGTCGTTCTTTTTCCATGATGACTCAAACATAAAAAAAGGATAAAAGGGAGTAAAATCGACAAATCTGGAACAGACGGGGGACTTGATTTCGCTACTATATCGCGTCAAAAGGAAAGTAGTCCCACCAACGCGGGTGGATTTTGTTTACACTATGTTAAGCCTAGACTGGCTCCTGGCTATGTGCGCTACGCTGTTCTCGCTCATATACGACGCGTGGGGAAGTAAATATGTGGACAGGGGGCCAGTCTAGGCTTAACATAGTGTAAACAAAATCCATCCACGTTGGTGGGACTACTTTCCTTTTGACGCGATATAGTAGCGAAGTCAAGTCCCCCGTCTGTTCCAGATTTGTCGATTTTACTCCAAATTTTGCTCCCTTTTATCCTTTTTGGATGTTTGAGTCATCATGGAAAAAGAACGACAAGGGGTACAGAAGTCTTGAGATTACAAGGACCTTGATCCGTGGTGTGCTTTTAAATGTCTGATTTGGAATTGACGGTAAGATTTTTCACACGGGTATTTGGACTACTGAGGGCGTGCATGAATGTTCCACACAACGAATGGGGTTAAAATGTTAAGGGCTGAACGTGTTACATGTACTAGAAAATAACGTCCCAATATAAACGTCAAAAACAACACTTTTAGCCTTCTAAAAGTACTAGTTGCAAGTACGCGTACATCGACGTAACTGACCGCAACTGGGTACAACTAGATGCCAGAAAGTAGAACATGAGAAACTCGCGGCAACTGGGATTTTTTGAGTTGCCGGTATAGTTGCAAGTGCGCCTACATCGACCTTTTTGAGCAACTGATCAGTTGCTCCAAATTGCTCCCAGTTGCTCCAAATTGCTCCCAGTTGCTCCCAGTTGCCGGAAACACCAGTTGCCACTAGTTGCTTCCAGTTGCAAGGTCGATGTACGCTAGGCTTTAGGGCGTTTGGGTTAATTTGTTTATCATTGAATGTTTATGTACTTTGTTGTGGTACTTAATTGCTGTGTACATGTACATGTACTGATAAGCATTTACAGAGTGTGCGTACGATATCCGTGCGAAGAGATCTTCTAAACAAAGTTACGTCGCCCCGGTCGAGCATCAAATCTGTGGAAAAAAAATGTGTACATGTATATATGCATTCTACATGTACAGTCCCACTGGGCATTTTACCCGTTATTACCCGGGTAATAACAAAAGTTATTACTGGGTAATATAATATTCTTGGGTAATAACGGGGAAATAGTAGACCAATATTTCCCCGTTACAACCCGTTATTACCCTATCACTACCCGATATTACCAGAGGGGATGTAACCGATATTTCTTGCATTGCCATGTTATTACCGCCCGATATTATCCCATTTACCCAATATTAACCCGTTTCCTCGATATTACCCTATTTACCCGATATTACCAGAGGGGATGTAACCGATATTTCTTGCATTGCCATGTTATTACCGCCCGATATTACCCCATTTACCCTATATTACCAGGGAGAATGTAACCGATATTCCCTGTTATTACCACCCGGTATTACCAGGATAATTTAACTGATATTTCTTGCATTACCCTGTTACTACCACCGGGTATTATCCCGTTTACCCAACATTACCAAGCAAAATCTAACCGATATTTCTTGCATTGTCATGTTATTACATAAGGTTAAAATGTAACCGATATTTCTTATCTTCCATTGGCATGTTATTACCACCCGATATTACCCAATTTTCCCGATATTACCAGAATGCAACCGATATTTTTTGCATTACCCTATATTACCCCATTTATGATACAATATAATGATGACGTAATGTGCAATTATCAACTACAACTACAACTACATACGGTATAATCTCTTACCTTAAGTTCCAGGGATCTTGATATCAGTCACTGCCTCTTACTAGAATAGTAAGTACGCTTGGTATATATGCTCCTTGAATTTCCTTCGTATGTAGTCACGGTTGGCGAACATTGGAAACCACATTTGTTCAACCATTTCTTGAAAATCTTACTTTTTTGGACTATAGATTGGTGTTATATACAAAAGTACATACATTCGAAATCAGGCAGTGCGTGGTTACAGTACGTAAAGCTTAAAGGCACAGGCTCGTCAGCAATGCGCGCCCGCCAAATTCGTGCTCGAAACACGCAGCTCCATGCCTTTGCTATGGAGCTGCGTATTGCGTGGCACACATTTGGCGGGCGCGCATTGCTGACGAGCCTGTGCCTTTAAAGGCAGTATACATCATTGGTAAGCCGTTACAAATAGTGTCATATAGTGTCATCTCCCTGTGTGAATGAAGATATGCATGACTAAAACCAACCTCAGTAAAATCTAGCTCCATACCTCGTCCAACTTTCGAGAAAACAGTAAAAAACCGTGTCGTTTTTCTTCCGAAATTGTGTGGAACCAAAAGTCCCGGCGAGTTTTTGTACTAGCGCCCTCTTGCGTCCGAACTGATAAAATAAATCGCTGCATGGATAAAGCAGGCACTATTTCATGTTTACGTAGTTTACTAATACAACAGCCGTTTGATATGTAACCAAATCAACTACATGTAGTTGTAATATGACACCATGAGCTGTACGCGGGCGCGCTGGCTAGTCGAGGTCAATGGCATGCACAGTAAACCGTTGTACATAATGTACGTGTTTCTTAGGCGATGTATGTATAATATGGATTTTCAGGCAAAATGGTCGATTACATTTTTGGACATTGCAAATCTCCTTTTTTCGTTTTGTTTACTTAAAGTACATTCTGGTTGTTTTCGCACCAACTGTCCTGCAGAAAACTGCCCTGCAACCGCCCTGCATTTCTGTAATTGATTTCTATTTTCAAAAAGTAAGGCTTGTACCAGTTGAAATAGTTCGTACATTACATAAACAAATGCAAACAACACACGAAGTCGATCAGTTATCACGAGCGAAAACAAACTATTACTGAATTATATGAGAAGTCCTTACAGGATCTGAAGGACATCCAGAAATAAAACGTATAATTTTACGTTCAATTCCCCATAGGGTCCGAGTTGACTTGAGACCGAGTTGACTAAATTAGGTCCGAGTTGACTTGGGTCCGAGTTGACTTGAGACCGAGTTGACTTGGGTCCGAGTTGACTTGGGACCGAGTTGACCTGGGTCCGAGTTGACCGGGACCGAGTTGACTTGGGACCGAGTTGACTCGAAACCGTATATATACGTTATAGCTCCATTACAAAAAAAGAGGAAAATGCAGGACTTTTTTTTTTTTTTCCGTATAAATACCATACACCCTCGCCACTAATCCTTCATAAGAATAAGATGACACAACACCCCACTGAGAAAGTGTAAATATGGTGAAGAAACATGAATTTAGGGGTGAAAATGTAAAGTTTTCCTTTGAATCTTTATGCCATGTTCCATAGATTTAGTGCATGAAGTCTCAACTGGAGGTGGTGTATGGTAGTTTTTCCAAATTTTCAATGGGATATGAGGAAACAAGAGGAAATCAGCTGATCAACTGAAAAGTTTTGTGAATTTTTTACAACTTTTGTGAAAACAAGGTGACGAGTTTGTTGAAAAACGCATCTTTTTGTGAAATTCAAACTCTCAGCCGGGTTTTGTAGAATATTGGCAATTTGTGACATTTTCACAAAAGTGGTTAATTAATTTCACATAACACTACTGTACCGCTGACAAAAGGAGACACAGACCAAAGACATTCTTTATTTTTCTTAAATTGTGTTTATTTGAATTAAAGGCAGTATACATGATTGGTCAACCGTTTCAAATAGTGTGATAATCTCTCTGACGGTGACTTTTGAGAAAAATATTGCGTGGTTATTAATCTGAGAAATTCACATCAATAGGCCTCTGTACATGTACACATTAGCTCATTTCTTAAATAAACACGCAAAATTGTGATACAACCACCCGATTTTTCGAACCGCATACGTTTCCCGTTCTTGTATTATTTCAAATGGTCCCCAATATAGTCTCTAATATGATGCGTACGGGAAACGTGTGCGACTCGGAAAAAAATCAGGTGGTTGTATCACATTTTTCATCTAAAACAACTTCCTCCATGTCTGAAACATAGATAATGAGAATTTAACATAAATTTGCTCATACACACATGCACTCATTTCTTGCATAAACGCGTAAAATTGTGGGGCAACCACCCCGAATTTTTGAAGCCACCTACGTTTCCCGTACGCGTATCATGGTCCCTTGTGATGATACGCGTATGGGAAATGTATGCGGCTCGGAAAAACTGGGTGGTAATATCACCATCTTGCGTGGTTATTAATCTGAAACAACATAAGCAATGAGAATTTCACATCAATATGCTCATTTACACATGCGCTCATTTCTTTAATAAACACGCAAAATTGTGATACAACCACCCAATTTTTCAATTTTTTAGTTGCACATAATATACAGTACATGTACTGTATGTAGGAGGCTAGTACGTGGGTAGTAGGCCTACAGTACAAAACATTCTGTGCACCGCTGACAAAAGGAGATACAGACCACAGAAATTCCTATATTTTTCTAAAGAAATTGTCATATTCTCTACTTGCAGATGATATGGTTGACAAATCGATTGCATAAATTTTCAAATACGCAAGAAAACATATTCCAAGTAGGCCTAAGCCTAATGTGAACAAATTACAAACAACGCAATCAGGTGACGGGACACAATAATTAGAGGAAAATTGGAAATGCCGTTTGCAGTGAGATGTACATATTTTTTTTCAGTCACTTCAGCTTTGAAAACGTAGATAGGGCGGCAAAAGAATTATTTTGTAACAGACATTTTTTTCGGCAACTTATTGCTTGCACCCGTTGATGAAAGCTTGACAAAAATGTGATGACATTTTCTATGAATAGTAGGCTATATAATTTATAAACAAAAAGTTCGAAAAAACCAAAACCCTATTCAGTCTGATCCATTGTTTCCCTCCCCCCACCCCCCGTGCTGCCCGTCACCACCTCAGGCAATTTCCAAGATAAGCATAAAACTTAACGCGTGGTGACCCCGGGATTCTTATAATGAAACAATCAAATTGAAATAGTCGTATACACTTTCAGTTATACCTCGAAATTATTAACAATTTATTTACACAAAAATTGTTTCAAATAAACACTCGACTTTTGACCACTTCTGTCAAAGATATTTGTCACTTTAAATTAATCAATATAATTTTTTATATGCTTTAAATGCACCAAATCAAAGCTAGATCCTTATTTTAAATACAGTGTTTTCTTAGCTTTGTGAAATATTAAAACTCATACGAATTTGGAGTCGGCAATGCTTATCAGTGTCCCTCGTGTCCCTTTATTTTGCTTCTGATGAGCGAGGCTGTCCACAACAGTGCCAAATAGTTCCCTGGATACAGTCAATCCCAGAACTCCCTCTACGTCCAGGTAGTGGCAGGCTCAACACACCTCACTGGCTCTGACACAGCTCAGTCGACGGGTTACAAAAGTAGCAGGGACAGGGTGGCCATCTGATAAAATACAATTATGCAAATCTAATACAAAATTGTCGACTCCCAAGTATTAATTTCTCGCATTTAAGAAATAATTGAGTTGTTGACCATTGCTTCAAACCATGTGTATAAAACCTAGGAGACTGCATGAGAAAACCTCTACATTTTCCCAGTCTTAAACTTGGGTTTTCAGACAAATCTGAATGACCAACTTCTCAATTCTTATCGTCAAATAATGGCAGTTAATTTGTACTTTACAAAATAATTCATTCATAAACATTTACAATACATTTGATTCGTTAACTTACGGTTAATTGGCTTTGTTCTTGCTCGAAGTGCTACAGGTTGGGGTGTTGCTATACCGGTCTCAACTCGCAGGGCTGAATAATTTCGGCACTGAAGATTTTGCCGAACTGACACAAAACCGGCAATCGGTAACTGAATTTTACCGAATTGCAGTCAATACCCTGGATATAGAACGTCAGTTCACACCTCAACCTTGCTCTATTTCAGCACACAATTCACGGACTTAACCGTACCTTTCCACATCAAATCTCAATCATCTCTTCTCTCTCTCTCTCTCTCTCTCTCAGAAACGAATGTTCTCAAAAACGCAGTGCGTTACCAAAAATGTAATGCGTCATTAACCATGGCCTAATAACAATACATTTGAACACAATGGTTATATAACCAGTGCATCAACCGATACGGTTTTACAATGCAGCGCGGCGTCGTGCGTAAACGCATCACTAACCTGGGGTGTATTGGCTAAAGTCTGACCGAGCACGGGGAATTACACCTAGATAATGCTGATTGGACAATAAGTTTGTATACGTCATACAAAAGTAACTTGTTACACGAAGAGGGCGCAAAGGACGGGCGCGGCGTAGTAATAAAAGAAAACGCCGGGTAATAATAAATAACTGATTGTGACAATGCGCCCCTATTTTGAGAAAATGTCTCACATTTTCCTCAAACTTCACAATTATGACGACTCAGAAAATCAGCCCCCACATTGTCGGACCCCTTTATTGCTACTATTCGCATTCGGTATGGCTGCAGTGACAACGCCCAGCGCATTATCCGACCGTTTGCGACCTTAGCTTTGTTGATATATGCGAGCGGCTGGTGATCAGTTTCAACGACAAATTCGGTGCCATATAAATACTGTTGAAATTTCTGTAGACCCCACACGAGCGCAAGGCATTCTTTCTCGATCGCAGAATATGCCTTTTCGCGATCCAACAATTTCCTACTAGCGTATGCGATTGGGAAAAGCGTTCCCTCTCGCTCTTGCAACAGTATGGCGCCTAACCCTAAATCGGACGCGTCAGTGCGGAGTACGAATTGTTGCTTCAAATCAGGCAACATAAGGATCGGTGCTTTCACAAGGCATGTTTTTAGTCTGTCGAACGCAAGTTGTTGGCTTTCTCCCCACTTGATTAGGTTTGGTTCGTTGCGTTTGATGGTATCCGTTAGCGGTGCAGCTATTGACGCATAATTTGGAATGAACTTGCGATAATATCCCGATAGGCCTAGGAACGAGCGCATTTGCTTTTTGGTTTTTGGTCTGGGCGCGTTTCGAATTTTCTGAACTTTGTTCTGTTGGGGTGCTAGTGTACCTTTTCCAACTTCGTGACCGAGGAATTCAATATGACTCATGCCCACTGAACATTTGCTTGGTCTCGCAGTTAAGTTGGCCTTCCTTAGTTTCTTGAAGAGTGCAAGGATAGCCAGAACATGAGTCTCCCAAGTTTCAGTATGTATCAATATATCGTCGATATAATTGTCAGTATGTTTCAAGTTATGCGTGACGCTTCTCATGATACGGCTAAATGTTGCTGGGGCGTTTATTAGGCCAAATGGCATCATTTTGAACTGATATAGTCCACTTGGAGCAATGAATGCCGTTTTGTATTTTACTTTCTCGTTCACAGGGACTTGCCAATATCCCTTTGTAAGGTCTATTTTAGAGAAATACTGATCGTTGCCCAAATTGGCAAATATTTGCTCCTGGTTCGGTATGGGTTCGGCGTCAAAGATGGTAAGCTTGTTTAGTTTTCTGTAATCTATACAAAACCTATTGGACCCGTCCGGTTTTTTTACCAATACGATTGGCGACGCGTATGGCGAGTCTGATTTTTCGATTACCCCAATGCGAAGCATCGATTCTACCTCCGTTTTTACGGTTTCTACTAGCGCATAGGGAATGTGGTACGGTTTAGTTCTGACGGGTTCTTCGGACACGGTTTTTATGTCGTGTTGACCTATGTTAGTGTGGCCAGGGACATCAGTCAACACATCTCGAAAACTACCGAGAATGGACTTTATTTCTTGATTTTGCTCCTTAGTCAGATGTGTGCTTATTTCTACGTCATCTACAGTTTCGGTTTGTTCTAGAGACGGTAAGACAAGCGAGTCCAAGTTGTCGAATTTAGTTTCATTTGTTTCTTCGTTGTCGTTCGTTTGTTCACATTCGATAATCGCCACGGCAGCGCAATCAAAAACGCCGTTTTCTAGATTCGGGTCGATTTCAAGTGCTGCTGTTTTTTCTTCGCGTGGGATATATCTCTTCAAGAGATTGGCGTGAAAAACCTTAGTTTTTCCGGTTAGGTTTATGCGATAGTCTGCTTCGCCTATCTTTTCAACAACTGGAAATGGACCTTTCCATTGAAGGAGTAATTTATTTCGGTCCGTTGGTAGTAGGAGCAAGACGAAGTCACCTGGTTTAAACGCGCGCGGTTTTGCTTTGCGGTCATAGAAACGCTTGTTTCGATCTTGTGAACGCTTAAGTGTCTCTTGGGCAATTTTGCACGTGTTCTCGAGTCTTTCTCTTAAATCCAGAACGTACTGGTATGTGGTTCGTATTTCTTCGTTATTTTCTTCATCAGTCCACAATTCACGCAAGATACTCAGAGGTCCTCGGACGGTGCGGCCGTATAATAGTTCAAACGGCGCGAAACCGGTACTTTCGTGCGGCGTGTCGCGGTACGCGAACAACAGCGGACCAATATATCTATCCCAGTCGGTGGGTCGTTCGGAACACAAGCGTTTGAGCATCAATTTCATCGTTCCATGAAAACGCTCAACGAGCCCATTACAAGATGGGTGATATGGTGTAGTGGTGAGTTGTTTGATTGACAACAGCCGGCTAATTTCACGCATGAGACCCGACGTAAACTGAGTGCCTTGGTCCGTTAGGATTTCCCTGGGTACTCCAACGCGAGAAAAAATGTCGACAAGAGCTTCTGCTACCGTTGTAGTTTCGATGTTCGGGAGCGGTATCGCTTCCGGATAACGCGTCGCGTAATCGACACATGTCAATATATAGCGATTGCGTCTCTCGGAAATTGGATGTATCGGCCCGACTAGATCTATGGCTACGCGCTGAAAGGGGGTGTCGATTAGCGGCATTTTTCCTAGCGGTACTTTCGTTACTCTTCCTTTCGACACGGTCCTTTGACAGATATCACAGGAACGGCAATATATTGTCACGTCAGCGTGTACACCTGGCCAAAAAAAAATTGCTTTGTATCCTACTGAGCGTTTTTTCACTCCTTGATGACCGGCCAAAATGGTCTCATGTGCAACTTTCATGACATGTGTACGAAAGTTTGAGGGAACCACTAGCTGGCTCACTGGTTGGTCATTTTCGCCTTTTGCTGAAAATTCCCTGTACAGTAGTCCCTTTTTCAGAACAAATTTAGAACAAGACCCATGTCTGGTTCGTTTTTCAAGTTCTGTGTTTGCCAGTTCTCTTAGAGTTCTGAGTGAAGGATCAGTTTCTTGACCAAGCTTGATTTCATCTCGGTTGATTTCAGGCAGAGGTTTCGGAACGTTCAGCATTCTCTGAGGTTTGTTTTCCTTCAGCTTTTGTGCTCTAGTTTCTACTGCAAGTGTCTGAACGATTTTTGGTTTTATACATTTTGGATCTGGTTTTCTTTCCGAGTGAGGAATACACCAGGCAGGATCTGGATTTTGAGGATCCCTTGCATTGTCAATGTTCCCTATTATGATGTCATACACAGGGTTGGGCATGCACAATGCTTCATACGAGCCAATGAAATAGGGCGTGTTCAAGTTAACAACGGCCAATGGGGCCTTTCTGACTGTGCCATCAACGAGTACACAAGACCGTTGTTGGCCTGTGAGCTGCTGAGGTGTGACAAGATCTTGCCGAATTACTATACTGCTACAGCCGGAATCGCGTAACATAGTTACGGTTTTTCCGTTGACGACGCCTGGCACTACGGGCATACGCGTCGGGTTTTTATCGCGACACGCGGCGCTCATTACCGGCAGTTCGTTGCCACATTTCAACTGAACAAAACCACCTTTTGCACAACAATTTTGAAGTACGTGAGGAGTAACCATACAAGCAACCGTTTCTGAATTATCTCTTTCTTAGGTGCTCGGTTTAGAGTCCGAATCCAAACTTGGATCAGTCACAGCTTGAGAAAGGGCAGTAGCTATTATACTGGCAACACGGGCTATATTTGGAGGGTTATTTCTGGACCGACAGTTGCGGGCGATATGTCCCTTTTTATTACAGATGAAACACACCGGCAAACCACGAGTTTCACGAGGTCCAGTATTTCCCATCGGACGGAAGTTATTTGTCGTCGATTGAGGAACGGAACGCGCAGCACGTTGAGAGGTTTCCAAATTACTCGACTCCGATCTAGCCGGAACATTGCGACTAAATGACGACTTAATGCGTGCACGTGGGCCAAAGCTTCCGTGAGCATCGGCGTATTGCTCGGCGAGTTTGGACATTTCAGCGGCGGTACGTGGTTTACGTTCATTTAGGAACAGTCTCAGTTCCTCGCTACAACTGTTTATAAATTGTTCGCGGATAACGATATATTTTATTCCATCACACGATTTTTCTGTTTTGTCCATTTCTATCCACCGTACAAAGATATTTTCCAAACGAGCTACAAACTGCGGCGGCGTTTCACCCGTTTCTGGTTTTGCTTCCCTAAATTTCTGTTTAAAGCCTACCGCGGTGAGATTAAAACGCTTTAACAGTGCGTCCTTAAGAACGTTATAATCGCTAGCGTATTCGGGCGACAACCGCGAATAAACCTCTAGCGCTTTGCCTTGTAACAACGCGCTGAGATTCACAGCCCAGTCGTCACAGTCCCAATTTTGACAGGTCGCATAGCGCTCAAATCGCTGAATATATGCATCCATGTCGTCTTTTTCGTCATTAAAGTAAGGAAGCTTAGGTGCCTTTGCCTTGTTACGCGATGAAGCTGCATTGTGCGAGGCATTGAAGGTGGATTCCGCCACGTTACCTTCCGCTTTAAGAGCCTCGCTACGAAGCTGCATTTCGAGCATTTCTCGTTCGTGGCGCCTAATTTCAAGCTGATACACGCGCTCATCCCGATCTAATCGCTCTTTTTCGTGACGCTCTTCGCGCAGGAATTCTATCAATTCTCTCCCACTCAAACTACACGCTTCCGCAATAGCACGGATTTTCTCAGGATCCAAGTCCATTCTTACACACACCAACTTACCAGGGAATAGACTGCAGGTGCCGACAGGCAAGTAGGGTCGGGGTAACGCGGGACCTGTATAGCACTCCCCCTGTAGACCTACAGTACATATGCAAAGAAAGAAAAAGAAAACTCCTACAAACATAATTAGTCGTATTCCTTACAAAATGAAATTACAATACTATTCACAGGAGATATCTTCGTAACGATGTGTGGTCATTATTGCGAGTTCCCGGACAAGCCCCCAATTGTCACCACCTCAGGCAATTTCCAAGATAAGCATAAAACTTAACGCGTGGTGACCCCGGGATTCTTATAATGAAACAATCAAATTGAAATAGTCGTATACACTTTCAGTTATACACTCTAAGAAATAATGGTTCAAGTCTGCACCTTAAGGGGTGCTTATCTTTGATACAATAGCAGCACCCCAATAGGAGCAAATGTGCACCCTGTGAGTATGGAGCAAGTCTGCACCCCACATGAAGGTGCAAGCCTGCACCACACGGGGTGCAGGTATGCACCTCCAGAGGTTAAATCGTGCACCTTTAAGGGTGCAGAGCTTTGATACAATAGCAGCACCCTAAAGGGTGCAAATTTGAACCCGAAGACCAAGGTACAAATATGCACCTAAAAAATGGGGTGTAGGCTTTCAAAGCGGGGTGCAATTGTGCACCTCTAGGGGTAGTTATTGCACAACATGGCTGCATCCGCACCGAGGTGCAACTCTGCACCCTTAAAGTTCAATTATCAACCATGCAATAAATTCACGCTGGGGAAAAAATCACTGTTAATTTGGTCAATTAAAAATTATCGAAACATTTATTTACAAAGCAAAAACTGTTTTAACATCTGGCAAGTATTGTGCGCGGGAGGTAAATTCCCTGTAACAAGGAGCAGTTTTTCATACATACAATGCATACAATGTACAAGTATATGAGAGTTACAGTAATTACATGTATTACAAAGCACATCAAACAACACTGCATTATTTCGGAAAAAGTAAATGTATAAATTGACACTATAACCAAACAAATGATGTCTTTGGCAAGGCTCCAGCGTCCTAGGTACAGTTACATTTTAAAACAAAAGTACAGAAAGATCCACATAGCTAAACTACAATTTCCACAAATTTTTTTTTTTCAATTACAAGTGGTATGCAAGTGATACATTTCATAGAACTTGGCAAGGTTTTTTTTGTTGTAATTTTCAGCAAAACTCATACTTCTGATTAAATCCTACAATTTGTTTATAAACGAGTGTTTAAAATTCGTGTAATAGAACGAACACTTTCATTCGTTGACAGATTTATTGTTCACCTCGTGGAATAAGATATTTCCGTCAATTTATTAAAATTATTCGTACCACTGCACTGACAAACATTATTTGCATATTACTATACCTCATAAAATGTCTCCCATTTGGAATCACTAACTTCAATAAAACAGCGAGCAAAACTGGGTTTGCTGCAATATTTTTTTTATGTAGCTTGGTGCGCATAATGCGGTGATATATGTGCTGCACCCGAAAGGTCTTTTACAACTGCAAAAGCGTATGTGTTTAATGTGCATGTGTATTACCTGGATACAGATCACTATACACTGGTTGTAATTTATTGTAGAAAAAAAAAAAAAAAATAGACAACTGATATGTGGTGTTCAGTGGACTAGAATACAAATATTGACAGCTCATAAGGGTGTTGGTGCAAACTACAGGCATCCAACTGTGTCATTACAAAAAGAGCAAAATGCAAAAAATCGCCAACTTTGTACAGTGTTTTTTAATTTTCAATGAGACAAACAAAAAAGAGGAAATCAGCTGAAAAGTTGCATGTTTGAAACTATCGTCCCGAGGTTATTTTTAGATGGCATGCCTGATATTTTCCCCATGGCCGTTGGCCGAGGAAAAATAGCAAGCCTGCCGTCTCAAAATCACAGAGGGGGCGGTAATTTGCAACACCCGAATAAAGAGCAGTCAATATTTGTTTTATATACCTCATACATTGATCTTATATGTCAAATGATTAGTATTTTTTGACAAAATTGAGTTTTCTGAAAGCCGAGCGCAAGCCAAAATGGACATTTTCCACGTGATTGCGAACATCACTTCTAGTTGCTTCTCGCGTACGCCCGCACGTGCTGACACACCTTTGACCTATGACGCAAAAGGTCAAACAATAGTACTTTTTCAGTTGCGCAAAAATGTACTATCCTTTGATCTATGACACAAAAGGTCGAACAATAGTACTTTTTTTTAGTTGCCCTCAGGAATGGTTCAACTAATACATGTCAGGTGATCTGCTTTTAACCAATCAGTGAACGAGACTCAATATATGAGGTATATAATAAGAATTTGCTCTAATGATTATGTATGAGGCATGGTAATATAAATTTCCTTGGCATCTAGTGGGAAATTGCATTTATAAAACGCTGTACCTTGGCAGGCAAGGACTTGTTTTGGTTAAGACGTGCAAGGTACTGCTAATAAAAAAGGAGTGTTTTTACCCTGCCGAGGATATTCTACACCATACACATAAAAAGCTGCAAAAGTTGCAGAAACGCCAAATGGTACACTGCTGGTGGTGCACAGAACGGTTCCATCCATTTTGATGGCAAGGTCCACTGTGGTGAAGGGGTTTCCCTTGGCTTGATGACCAGGGTAGGGGTTGGAACTATAGGCTCCTGTTCAAATGTAAGTAAAAAATATAGCAATATTAGTTAACTGAAATATTAAATATTATATACCTCATACAATGATTCTCGTTCACCGATTGGTTAAAAGCAGATCAAGCGACATGGATTAATTCAATCTTTTCCGTGCGCAACTATTGTCTGACCTTTCGCATCGAGGTCAAAGGATAATACGTTTTAAAGTACTATTCCGCAGGGCGTACAGAATATCACGCACGCATGTGCCAGTATGTCAGTGTGCCAGCAAGCGGGCATTTGCGTCAATCATTTGACACAAAAAATCAATGTATGAGGTACATGTATATAAAACAAATATGGACTGCTCTATATTTGGGTGATGGTGCAAACTATACCGCCCCTAGGTGATCTTGACATGGCATGCCTGCTATTTTCTCTCGGCCTGCAGCCTCGGGAAAATAGCAGGCATGCCATCTCAGCTCAAGATTACCTCGGGACGATAGTTTGCACCATCACTCTCATGAGCAGTCAATATTTGTATACTATTTTCAGCTTTATTTCATTTTCACACAAAGCTTTAATAGTTGCTCTATAAATTAGGAAAGCATTGTGCAGCAAGATATGTGACAAAGGGTTACCCCTTCGGCTTCCTTCAGATGAATTTTTGTGTTTTAACAAAAGGTTTGGGGTGATGTACTTTTATCACATGTCGTGCTGGGTATATTAAAAGTTAATTTGTTGTTCCAGTTTTCCTCGGAATAGTCTTCGATAAAACTAAAGTATTGAACAGTTAAATAATAGTACTGAACAGTTAAATAATCTATTACTGCAACCCCTTTTACCACCACCAGCTATGATGCATCGGGCAGCACAGCCATGAGCCTTGAAATTACATTAGACAATTAAGTTACCTTGTCAATGACATAGTCGGATCCTTTTCGGCCATCAATAATGGAATGAGCAGGCAACAGGCAGTAACTGTAAGCTCTGAAACAAAATTAAACATTACATTTTAGTACTTATTTTAGCACAATATTGTCTTCTTCTCTTTGGTATCCCACTTTCTTGTCCTCTCCCCTTCACATTTTTGCCCGTCTTCAAAACAAAAGCAAATACAAAATGAATACGTACCTTACGTGCTTATCGTTGGCGTTTTCTAGTTGAAGTATATTTTTGCAGGCACTGCATAATGGTTTCTGCCTGCTTTATGATTCCTGACCGCCATGGCGATCCCCGTCTTCTGTAGGCACTCGTAAATATCCTTTCTGTAGCTGCACTGCAATTCTTTTAGCAGCTGCAAAGAAAATATCAAAAAGAAAACATTACTCACAGAAAAACTAAATAATGAGTGTGGATTTTCTACTGGCATGGCCCATTTATCACAGTTTTTATAATGACAAACATGCATTTTTTAAAAACATAGGCCTACTAAGTGAAATTAGAGCAGGCCTAAAAAAAAAAACAGAAAATGAAGCCTATGAGTATGACCAGATCATGAGATGACTATCTGTATCACTATTTTCCCAACATAACCGTGACAACAGGCCTATACATGTAGGTCCTAAATTAACAAGTTAGTTAGTGAAGTGGTACTGGTAAATTTGTATGGCCTATTTAGTATTTATACGGCACATGTACTGTACTAAATGTAGGCCTATGTTTTTATCACACGTCGTGCTGGGTATATTGAAAGGTAATTTGTTGTTCCAGTTTTCCTCGGAATAGTCTTCGATAAAACTAAAGTATTGAGCAGTAATAGATTATTCAACTCGGTGACAAGCACTTCCCATACGGCCCGCCCACTGGCACTGCACTACAGCATTTTCATTTTATAATGTACTGTACATGCTGAACAATGTCAATGTACATTCAGACCTAGAAAAAACCTCTGTACAGTAGTACATGTACAATCAGAAATGTAGACCTAGTACATGTACATGTACCTATACGTACGTATACATAGTTTGTGTACACAGTAGGGCTACTTGTATCGATACATGCACAAATATATAAGGCATAGTTCGCCATGCACAACTCGACCAGGCCCACAGTCTAGTCTAGTCGATCGGCCGTGCATATGTGCAGACATGAAAAACTGACTGAACACAATGACTGGTTAGCAATAAACAATAAAAATGGCAATAAAAACCCACTTGAAGATGCAAATATAACACTCACTTTTTACAAATTATTCTCTTGTTCGAATGTTGAAGTCTGGACGATCGTAGAAAAGTGCAAACACACGGGACCTCACTATGCGTGACGTTATCATAGGCACTCGATGTGACACGTTGGCGGTTTATTTAGACTGGCTCCCCGGCCGGAAAACTTAATATTGTAGATTGGACTGGCGTGGCACCAGACTTGGTTTAAGCGGGAATTTTCAGGTACATAAATCACAGGAACGACAGATTGATTTCGCAATGCCGTAATAGCCTTTTTATAAGTCGTTTCGGTACGCGTTGTCATACAGAGGCACTTAATTTCTCGGGTTTTCGTTGTTATCCATTAAATATTGACTTTATTTCCATCGGTTTACTAAACGACGGTAATTTAGATATGAAACAGTCACGGTATTTTGTGCCATTCATTGCAAAATAAGCCGACAGCAATTTGTCAGACTTGTTGTGAGACTAATCCTGAGAGCTGGAAGGTGCAGATTTACACCCCAACATGTGTGCACCCAAAGAGGTGCAGATTCGCTCCCTTCAAGGTGCAAATCTGCACCCACCAGAATTGCGCGCACTTCAGCAACATTCTGCACCCCAGTTGCACCCTAATTTCTTAGAGTGTACCTCGAAATTATTAACAATTTATTTACACAAAAATTGTTTCAAATAAACACTCGACTTTTGACCACTTCTGTCAAAGATATTTGTCACTTTAAATTAATCAATATATATGCTTTAAATGCACCAAATCAAAGCTAGATCCTTATTTTAAATAGTGTTTTCTTAGCTTTGTGAAATATTAAAACTTATACGAATTTGGAGTCGGCAATGCTTATCAGTGTCCCTCGTGTCCCTTTATTTTGCTTCTGATGAGCGAGGCTGTCCACAACAGTGCCAAATAGTTCCCTGGATACAGTCAATCCCAGAACTCCCTCTACGTCCAGGTAGTGGCAGGCTCAACACACCTCACTGGCTCTGACACAGCTCAGTCGACGGGTTACAAAAGTAGCAGGGACAGGGTGGCCATCTGATAAAATACAATTATGCAAATCTAATACAAAATTGTCGACTCCCAAGTATTAATTTCTCGCATTTAAGAAATAATTGAGTTGTTGACCATTGCTTCAAACCATGTGTATAAAACATAGGAGACTGCATGAGAAAACCTCTACATTTTCCCAGTCTTAAACTTGGGTTTTCAGACAAATCTGAATGACCAACTTCTCAATTCTTATCGTCAAATAATGGCAGTTAATTTGTACTTTACAAAATAATTCATTCATAAACATTTACAATACATTTGATTCGTTAACTTACGGTTAATTGGCTTTGTTCTTGCTCGAAGTGCTACAGGTTGGGGTGTTGCTATACCGGTCTCAACTCGCAGGGCTGAAGAATTTCGGCACTGAAGATTTTGCCGAACTGACACAAAACCGGCAATCGGTAACTGAATTTTACCGAATTGCAGTCAATACCCTGGATATAGAACGTCAGTTCACACCTCAACCTTGCTCTATTTCAGCACACAATTCACGGACTTAACCGTACCTTTCCACATCAAATCTCAATCATCTCTTCTCTCTCTCTCTCTCTCTCTCTCAGAAACGAATGTTCTCAAAAACGCAGTGCGTTACCAAAAATGTAATGCGTCATTAACCATGGCCTAATAACAATACATTTGAACACAATGGTTATATAACCAGTGCATCAACCGATACGGTTTTACAATGCAGCGCGGCGTCGTGCGTAAACGCATCACTAACCTGGGGTGTATTGGCTAAAGTCTGACCGAGCACGGGGAATTACACCTAGATAATGCTGATTGGACAATAAGTTTGTATACGTCATACAAAAGTAACTTGTTACACGAAGAGGGCGCAAAGGACGGGCGCGGCGTAGTAATAAAAGAAAACGCCGGGTAATAATAAATAACTGATTGTGACACTGCCCCATCCTCTAAGTGGGGTTTAGTCACTTTTTTCATGCTGGGGCATTTGTATACGAGAGGCGCATGTTTTGGAGAAATGCCAACCCTTTTTGCAGTGCTTTTGGCTCCATGTTGGTGCTGACAAGCTTAGTCTCCCTCTTGTCCATGTGAAGTATCTCCTTTGTGGCATTGTCCATGAATGTATATGTCAAGTACTGAGCAGAATGCCCTGGGCTATCATTTCGCCCATTACCTGCACAGATGTGGATAAAAAAAGACAACAATCAATAATGTAAATAATTGGCAAGAGTGAAACCTGTTATTATAGGCAAGGCCACCTTTCCAAAGTGTACACAAACATCTGAAGATGGAACCTTGATATTAGGGCCCTCTCTAACATGGTCAATTGTATACAATTCTATAGCAGTTGAACCTGGATAAGGCATAAAAAAAAAAAATGTTATGTTGGCGTAACGGGCCCCCAAAAATAGGGTAGGTAGGTAGGGATTTATTTTATTTTTTTAATTTTTTTTTCTTCTCCCAGCAACGAAAATGACATGTTTTCTAATTGTTTAAGCCGGTAGTAATACACGGTAACAAAAGAAAACAAGGCTACACACAACAAATAGTATACTTTTAAACTCTTGATGACATTTATTTTATTTGTATGTCTTTTTCCATACATACATTTGTATGTCACATTTTCCCTTGATGGAAACACTGTACGTTTCGGAACCGGGCGCCATGTTGATGCGACTGTGTAAAACACGGGGCCGGGTCGCCGGGGTCACAAAATAGTTTACAATTTTTAGAATGTATATATATCAGTTTTTATTGTGTAAAATGCTGAAAAAATAATAAAAATACTTTATATTGTAACAAACTATTTTTTAAACACAAAATAAATAGCCAAATATTTTAAATATTGTATGTAGCTGTCCGCGCCGTGCAACAGTCTAGGACGAGGCTACCATATTTTTCATGTAGAGCTCCCTTCAGCGAGCGTGAGGCTGCTCTCTGAGTGGGAGTCGGGGACGCGACTATACATGTACAATGTATACTTGGTGCATCTATCTCCGTATCGATATCACACCTGTACATGTACGATGTACATTGTTGTAGAGCCTGCGCAATCTTCTGCTGCATGTTCGATCGTTGGTGCAACAATGTGCACTCCAAAGTTTCTTTTCCTTCTTCCACTTTTGTCAGACGCTATACGCCTTTCTTAATATTTATTCATAAACGGACCAAAGCGAGGCTATAGTTCCTCCGAAAAGTAAACAAACCATTCAACGCACGCACGATGCATGGCAGCTATCGATGTCAACGCAAGGGACCTTAGCTTAGCCTCAAGTTTCGTCGATTTATGGTCGACTCCAGGATTATATCAAAAGACAGACTGTTTGACAAAGAATGCAGGTACTTCTCAGCGGCGTATAGGGGCAAGATTTGGAAGGTAGGAATGCTGTAAAATGATGGTGTTTACATCCGCATAATCTGATGAAAAATCGTAACGAACGACATGTTTGCATATGCCTATACACTACACAGTAAATGCAGATTCACTCGTCATGCTCGTGTCGTGCTGCCTTCGTCATGTTCGTGGTAAAATGTTACTGAAATGCCTGCACTACATTTTCCTTTATTACGGCATATTAAAATCAACCACCAAAACGTGAAATTATGTTAAGAAATCGTAATATTAGCATGGAAATGTTAACAAATTTCGGAAAGAATTGGGAAGTTGATCATGGATAATTCATACCTTGTTGTATACTGTGCAAAACATGAAACATTTTTATGATCAACTTCCCAAATCTTGTCAAGGTGACGACCGTCCCAAGTTTGTCCTCCATATGTTTTTTGGGGTGGGGGTGGGGGAGGGGGAACAAAATAGCCATGTGGGGAAACGCACGTAGCTGCTAGCAGAAAAACATGGGCTCTATTGTTCACACTTCCAATCTGGAGGACAAATAGGGTAAATTCGGTCAGGAAACTTTATTTTAGCAATGAAAACACTTTAATTATGTCATGCTCCATTGCATTATAACAATTTCTTTCTCTTTCGTTTTTGTTCTCAGACCCACAAATTAGCAGAGTTGCAATAAAGTACGGCATGGAAGATGGAATCTCTGTCGGCAAAGTATGTCTGCGAGGTAAAATTTGTTGTAATTTAAGGTCTTTTTTTCAACAAAAAATTCCGATGTCACATTTAAGATAGCAGTCAATCCACCCATGCTGGCACACACAAACCCCGGGCACAAACCCATGTTGAGCATTTACTAGTACATGTATTTACTTTTGCAGTCTCTATAGGGGAATAGTGACAACAATTATTAATACAAGAATAGATCCACCTTTATAAGAAGCTTTTCATGCTGACATTACAAAAATCCTGTTAAAACAGGGCACTTTTGCAGTGCCTATACACAAGTGTTTAGTTCAGCTGTACTGTGTGTGCACGTACAACTCATACCTGCTTGATACAATGAATTTAGTAATTACAATTAAATGCCGTTTTACTTTTAGGCAGATTCCTAACAAAAGCGATTCCTCTGCTTTTTTTCAGAAAATGGGGAATAAGATTGACCTCCATCTACACGGGATTCTCATCAGTCCGTATAGTTCCTGACTACTTGCGGCTTCTCCCGACAGAAGAGTGTGCAATCCTTTGTCTCTATGCTTTGGTCTTCTTTAAGTAAAATGTCCTGTTGCTACTTCGTGTCTGGGGCTTCCATATTTGATAAATGATGATAAAATTACAGCTACACAAGACGTACTTTTTTCCCAAATGCCCTGCAGCTAGCTGTATGTGACTTAGCCTATATATATATTGCAAAGGACAACCACACACAAAACTGTGAGCATGTGATCAGCTACATGTAAGTACATGTACACTCCAAGGTGTATTCACATAACATGGAGGCCTACTTGGCAGATGTACATGCAACTACGACAGTTATTTGATAATCATGAATGAAATTCCACATACATGTATTTAACATCTTTGTTAAAATTTTGAGCAAACTGTCCAAGGAGTGAATACATGTAGACACAGTGTGCCCTTATGAAAGCTCCACTGTAAAAGTGTCCAATTTCACGGTGCTGCTTGGCTTACTGATGTCATGAGATTAGCTAGTGGATTTTGAAAGTTAATTGTTTTGAGCTATGAAGGTACATGTACATGTATATTCCTGCTTAAGCTTAAACAGCACCCATGGGGTCAAAGACTTGCGACGCGTCGCAAGTATACCAAATCATTGCATCTCGCAACAGGTTCAGCGAGTTGTGATGGATTTGGCTATATCTGCGACGCGTCACAAATCTTTGTGATATCGACCCCTGCTCCTGTATAGACAAGTGTACATGTGAACAAAATTTGGAAGCATGCATGCCTCTGACTACACAAAATAAATGCTACATTACAATTGAACTCTGACCTCCAAGTTTGTTTATTCTTTACAATTTACATGTATAGACTATAGTCATCACTACAATTATTTTTCTGTTAAAAAATTAGATTTGTGGAAAGACTGACGTGCCTGCATTAGCAACACAGCAAGCTGTATACTAATAATGTCAATTATAAGATTAGTACTAATTACTATAGTAAAACAATCTGCTTATCACAAGAAAATGTTCAGGCCCTATCTTTCAATCATTGCTTTCATTCATTAGGTTTAAAGACACGATTGATTGGTAAACTTTTAAAATGGTACGCACAGCATTACAGAACTAAAGTTGCCTTTTAAAATTTCACTCATTCATAATTCAAAAACCTTTAAAATACATGCTGCTTTGATGCATGATTTTTTTAATGGTAGGCCTAAATAATTCATTTGCAAATTGTCAAAAAAACCTGTAGTTGGCAATTTCTCGCACAAAGGTACCCGAAAGAATTGAGAAGTTGATCATGGCTTCAGAGTCAGACCTTGTGTGCGAAACATATGAGACACAGGCTGAACAAAATGTTGTGTTTTCCCACAAAATCTAAATTTTTTTCCACTTGAAATTTATTCCATCAAATATCTGCACATTCCAATGCTAGATGGGTCATTTTAAAGAAAATAAATTCGGATCAACTTCTCAACCCTTACCAATGGTACCATTTTATATGAAAAAGGAGAGAATTTACAAGTCAGACTTCTTGTACTGCCTCATAAATTATACGAATACGAGATCGGCTGAAAAATTGCAAAGATTTGTTCGAACATGAATCGTGATTTCTTCCTGCCAAATTTTTTTTTCGATCAGATCTGCACTTACTGACTGCTAACATTAGTTATCATTGTTCAACTTATATCGTGATGTCCGACTTGTAAATTCTTACCCGTAATAAATCAACAGAGGGAGGGAAAAAGAGTCATCGTCGCTGCATGGCCCAATTTCCGGACACGGTTCAAAATAATTGTTTAAAAATGTCCTTCGAAGATCTGTCCTTCGTCTCTCCTAATTTTGATGTGCCCTGCTTCTGTCGGTCATTATCACTCAGAAATCTACAAAAGCAAACCTAAAAAGGTCCAACGACGAACGTTTTACGCTGTCAACTTGGAGCACATCGGTACGTTCGTATAGGCTTATCGCACGCATACAATCCGGCACTGAAATCAGAGGAACTATAGCCTCGCTTTGGTCCGTCATGAATAAATATTAAGAAAGGCGTATTTCGGGCACTTGCACATTCATGATTGACTTCACATGGACATTGGTCACTATGTGAAGTTGTGCACAGTACTAATGACGTCATGATGACGTCATCACGTGTCAGATTAAAGGGGCATGAAGTTTAATAAATTAAATATTCAAAAATCATTAAAAAATCAACCGTTTGACCTACGATCTTGATTCCTTCGCCATATACGATGACTAACAAGGTCTTTGAGATCCGCACACCCCTTGACCTTGGACCTCATTTCCTATTGGTCAAACAGATTTTGCCTTTCCATTTGAAAGTGTTACAAGATATCTGGATGTGGTCAACTGTATTACACTTGGACCTAGGGTGGTGTATCCAACAAATATGGTCGTGACCTTTGACCTCGTTTCATATTGGTCTAACAGATTTTGCCTTGCCATTTGAAAGTGGTACAAGATATCTGCATGTGGTCAACTGTATTACACTTGGACCTAGGGTGGTGTATCCAAAAAATATGGTCGTGACCTTTGACCTCGTTTCCTATTGGTCTAACAGATTTTGCCTTGCCATTTGAAAGTGGTACAAGATATCTGCATGTGGTCAACTGTATTACACTTGGACCTAGGGTGGTGTATCCAAAAAATATGGTCGTGACCTTTGACCTCGTTTGCTATTGGTCTAACAGATTTTGCCTTGCCATTTGAAAGTGGTACAAGATATCTGCATGTGGTCAACTGTATTACACTTGGACCTAGGGTGGTGTATCCAAAAAATATGGTCGTGACCTTTGACCTCGTTTGCTATTGGTCTAACAGATTTTGCCTTGCATTTGAAAGTGGTACAAGATATCTGCATGTGGTCAACTGTATTACACTTCGACCTAGGGTGGTGTATCCAAAAATATGGCCGTGACCTTTGACCTTCCCTACATGTCAGATTAAAGGGGCATGTAATAATATTCAATATTTAACAATCGATAAAAACTCAACCGTTTGACCTACGATCGTGATTTCTTCATATACGATCACTAACAAAGGTCATCCCGAACACCATATATGTTTATAAAAAGGAGGGGAACAGCCATGTGTTCGTTGTCAAGAACGAACACAGGTCTAGTTTTTTTTTTTTTTTTTCACTCAAACGTTACAAGAGCTTTTCTTCAAAACGGTTCAAGCTATCAACTTGAAACTTGGTAGGAACATCAACCCCAATGTGAAGGTGTGCATACAAGTGTGACGTCATTGTGACGTCATCGGGTATCGAATTACAAACCAAAAATTACCAAAATATGCATGTTTTAAAATGCTTCCGTCTGGAAAACCACGTGACCCATGATCTTTGTATTTGGTAGGCTTATAGATCAGATCATGGCCAACAATTTTCTTCGTGTGGGCATTTTCATCTGACCCTTTCTTCTGTGGTCAATTTGAGGTCAAAGTTCAACGAAAACGAAAATCTCAATTTTTGCACTTATTGAGCAACAATGCCCATCAAACCAAGCTGAATCTTTAAGAAACTAAGTACAGGCATAGGTCCTATGGCAGACTTTCACCAGCGTGTATAATATTATGATGGTATCGAGCGTGACGTCATCGTGACGTCATCAAGTATCAAATTACACCTGCCAAAAAAACAAAATATGCATATTTTAAAATGGTTCCATCTCGAAAACCACGTGACCCAGGATCTTCGTATTTGGCAGGTTTATAGATGACATTCTGTGCTACAACTTTCTTTGTGTGGGCATTTTCATCTGACCCTTCCTTCTGGGGTCAATTGGAGGTCAAAGTTCAACGAAAGCGGAAATCTCAGTTTTTACAATTACCAGTAACAATGCCCATCAAACCAAGCTGAATCATTAGTAAATTAGATACAGACATAGGCCCTACAGCAGACTTTCACCAGCATGTATAGTATCATGATGGCATCAAGTGTGACGTAATCATGACGTCATCAGGTGTCAAATTACAAAAATTCAAAGGTTATTATTTTCGAAATTCATATCTCAAGAACCGTAATAGATACTTGAACAATTCTTTTACAACATGATAAGTCTAAATGAACTGAACAAATCACACGATGTCATGACCCCTGTGTGACGCCTACTTCCGGTCCAAACCGGAAGTTGTTCTAAAATGTGCAATTTTTTAGCATTTTGAATGCAAATAGATTCAAAGTGGTAGTGAATTTGACCATATTTCTACGGAACGAAATGTTTCCACACATGTGGACCTTTTGACTATAACATTGGTGACGTCATCACATGGACGGTGGTTACGTAATGTGGTGTCAAATTACGCAAATTTGGAGCTGAATTGTTTTAAAATGCTGTATCTTGAAAACTACAACAGATATTGGTATGATTCCTTCGCCACATTTAAGAACTTGATGTTCAACATATTGTTCAACAATTTGTGCACAAAATTGTGACGTCATAATGTCGTCACAGGTGTCACATTACAAGATTTCAAAGGTTATTATTTCAACAATTCATATCTCAGAACGGTGCAAGCTATCAACCCCCCCCCCCCCCCCCCCCCCCAGCTATGGCGGATATGCAGGGAGGAGATATTAGTTACCGGATTAGTGTATACAGCAGCCGATTTCACGAAACTTTACGCAATTGCGCAAGTCCACTTACGCCATAAGTTATTGCGCAAGTAATGGCGTAAGTGGACTTGCGCAATTGCATAAAGTTTCGTGAAATCGGCTGCTGAACTTCCATTTTTGCCATTCCACAGGTGATAACAACGTCTGAAATTCATCACAAAATGTTCATTTAGCCCGATCACCTGGCGTTTGTAACAACAAACGTCATACCTCTAGTTTATATAGATTTTAATCATTAAATTTCTTCCCTTGACAAAATAAAAATATCCAGGGTCGGCTGTATTTTTAGGGTCGGTCGGGTTACGCCAACATAAATTTTTTTTTTTTATGCCTAATCTGGCCACATACAGTAAATTGCCTCATGTGCCACTACTAGAATATGGGTTCGAATCCTGGCCGTGACAGGTTGTGGCACTTGAGCCCTTGAGCAAGGCACTTTACCATGCTTGCTCATAATAGGGGCAGAGGCAACTTGGTTGTCTTGCTTCGGACTAGTTACCCCTCCCAGCCCCACTTGTATGGTAAAGAGACTCGTAATTCTGAGCTTGTTTCGGTGTGAAGAGCTGGTTTCTCCGTAATTGTCTTCGGAAGCCCTTACCTCGAGTGGCCATCGGGCCTTGTAATGGGCAACTTGCATACAATTTTGTTTAAAAATTAACCCAGGTTTTGTGGGAAATTTTATGAGAAGCCTAAAAAGTTGATAAAAACTTGAAAGATATCAACTTCATAATGTATTACTTCTACAGCGTAGCTGTATGTTATAAAATTATTGTTTCTTCTGGCCAGATTTTGTTCGTCCCTTGGGTAGCCACTATAGTTTTAGTGTACATTAAATGCATTGATTATGAATAGTTAATATGGCACTTACAACATAACTTACCAAGAACCACAACTTTCTTGCCAAGGCATTTGTCCCTTGATTGCTGAAAGACGCCGGATGCCATGTCACCAATCGCGGGAAAGACAAATTTCAATTGGTAGCTGTGGAAAGTGTTTGGATGGAACATGTTCAAGTTCATGAACGTAAACATGAGGGCCACCTTCCTGTAATTGTTGCCAGACAGCACTAGTGCTGCTCCCAGCTTTAGATCTGCTACATGACTTCTTTGAATGGTCTCTTGGCAGCACAAAGATCCTCGGAACATTTCTGAAAAAGAAAATTCTTTGATTAAAGCAATTTGCAGAAAGCATCCTGATGCAATGATATTTAGTTTACATTGCTCACGTATGATATCCACTAGAAAGTGATCAAGGTACTGATGCCGCTGGCATAACTTGTGGTGTGTGTTGAATGAAGCGACGCTAAAAGAGACCGCATCTCCGACCGAACTCTAATATTCATGTGCCCCACGGGTGTTATAGACTCTCAGTTTTATCCTTATTTAAGTGAATTAACTCGGACAATAATTCTAGAAGGGTGCTTTTTACAAAATGAATCACTTATAAATGAACTTTACAATATATAAAGAACAGAATGTTAACGGAATATCTGGGCCTATATTTTGATTTGCGAAGGGCGATTACCGTACTTGTCGCTATATGCGGCATACGCAGTGCGTACTCCTCATTGCATGCATTATGTGTGCGCGGTGTACAGTCACCAGTTAATGCAAACAACCGCGAGGTACGAGTGACAGTCTGGAACTTTCCATTTCGTGCGCATTATTAAATGGGTGAAATACTTTACACATATTTGAATAATTGTAAAAGCAAGCAGGCTTTAAACAACTTTTCCGACCATTTTATTTTTGCAAACGTTTTGGACGAGGCAGCATGTTACTGTGACTACTGCTGTGAGTTAACAACGGGTAGTGCCTGGGGCCAATTTCTTAAAGCTGATTTTTGCAGAAATATGTGCTTAATCCAAAATTTGTATGCTTTATAAAAATGGGTTTTCAGTCAAAATAGTTATGCTGTGTATTACAATTGACTGATGTTCTGCTATGCTAAAAACACAAGTAAACAGCTTTATGAAATTGGCCCCTGTTCATTCACAGTAACTTTGTTGTTATCCATTAAAAAACAACTTTGCCGTTAAAACAACAAAATTTAATAACAGAAAGGCCGTTGTAGACTGGTGTTAAACAACAATTTTTTACAGTGAATAAAGCCATATTTAACTCTGAATTGGGTTATTCAAAAATCATTTAACCCAGAAATATAACCCAAATATTGTTACCCAGGAATAGTACTAGTCATTTTTAACCCAAAAATTCAACCCAGAAAAAATCCCAATTTAACCCAAACTGGGTTGTCTTTGATACATTTAACCCAAAATTTAACCCAAACGCCGTTACCCAAAATTTGGGTTACAATTTAACCCAGGCAATTTTTTCAGTGCACGTGCTTGTATGCACTCCTGACAGCGTCGAGGCATGCTTAAAATTAACTGTCTTATGGAGTCTTGAGGAATCTCCCACTCTTCAACCAAGGCCTCTCTGACACGGCTGTTTCGCGCACGCTGCCTGTGTACAAATAAAGTTTCCCGCTCGACAATAGCGCCCTCAATAGTATAATAAAACCGTGGGCCAATATGGCGGCGCCCGGTAGCCCTTAGCAACAACAAAAACGTTGTTTAAACACCCCCAAAAAACAAGACATTTTATTAAAATCACTACAAATTATTACAAATTGGACGAAATGCTAATAAATGGGATGACTTATTGCCATGCGTAATGCGTAATGGAAGATTTCCACGTACTTTTTACTTCGCTACAATTTTCCGCGTCGCGGTTAAAGGCAGTATACATCATTGGTAAGCGGCTACAAATAGTGTCATATAGTGTCATCTCCCTGTGTGAATGAAGATATGCATGATTAAAACCAACCTCAGTAAAATCCAGCTCCATACCTCGTCCAACTTTTGAGAAAACAGTAAAAAACCGTGTCGTTTTTCTTCCGAAATTGTGTGAAACCAAAAGTCCCAGCTGATCAACTGAAAAGTTTTGTGAATTTTTTACAACTTTTGTGAAAACAAGGTGACGAGTTTGTTGAAAAACGCAACTTTTTGTGAAATTCAAACTCTCGGCCGGGTTTTGTAGAATACAATGTATTGGCAATTTTTGTGACATTTTCACAAAAGTGGTTAATTAATTTCACATAACACTACTGTACCGCTGACAAAAGGAGACACAGACCAAAGACATTCTTTATTTTTCTTAAATTGTGTTTATTTGAATTAAAGGCAGTATACATGATTGGTCAACCGTTTCAAATAGTGTAATCTCTCCGACGGTGACTTTTGAGAAAACAGTCAAAAACCGGGCCGTTAGATATTGTCCTGAAATATTGCGTGGTTATTAATCTGAGAAATTCACATCAATAGGCCTCTGTACATGTACACATTCGCTCATTTCTTAAATAAACACGCAAAATTGTGATACAACCACCCGATTTTTCGAACCGCATACCGTACTTGTACTATTTCTAATGGTCCCCAATATAGTCTCTAATATGATGCGTACGGGAAACGTGTGCGACTCGGGGGAAAAAATAAGGTGGTTGTATCACATTTTTCATCTAAAACAACTTCCTCCATGTCTGAAACATAGATAATGAGAATTTCACATCAATTTGCTCATGCACACATGCGCTCATTTCTTGCATAAACACGTAAAATTGTGAGGCAACCACCCCGTATTTTTCAAGCCACCTACGTTTCCCGTACGCGTATCATGGTCCCTTGTGATGATACGCGTATGGGAAACGTATGCGGCTCGGAAAAACTGGCTGGTAATATCACCATCTTGTGTGGTTATTAATCTGAAACAACATAAGCAATGAGAATTTCACATCAATATGCTCATTTACACATGCGCTCATTTCTTTAATAAACACGCAAAATTGTGATACAACCACCCAATTTTTCCATTTTTTAGTTGCACATAATATACAGTACATGTACTGTATGTAGGAGGCTAGTACGTGGGTAGTAGTACAAAACACTCTGTACACCGCTGACAAAAGGAGATACAGACCACAGAAATTGCTATATTTTTCTAAAGAAATTGTCATATTCTCTACTTGCAGATGATATGGTTGACAAATCGATTGCATAAATGTTTAAATACGCAAGAAAACATATTCCAAGTAGGCCTAAGCCTAATGTGAACAAATTACAAACAACGCAATCAGGTGACGGGACACAATAATTAGAGGAAAATTGGAAATGCCGTTTGCAGTAAAATTTTCCTTTTTTTTCTTTCAGTCACTTCAGCTTTAAAAACGTAGATAGGGCGGCAAGAGAATTATTTTGTAACATACATTATTTTCGGCAACTTATTGCTTGCACCTGTTGATGAAAGCTTGACAAAAATGTGATGACACTTTCTATGAATAGTAGGCTATATAATTTATAAACAAAAAGTTCGAAAAAACCAAAACCCTATTCATTCTGATCCATTATTCTGATCCATTGCTTCAAACGTCGCACTTATGCCGTGTCGAATTAAATTCAACTTGGCACGACGTTGGCACGACGCTGGCACGACGATGGAACGACGCTGGCACGACGCTGGCACGACGCTGGCACGACGCTGGCACGACGCTGGCACGACGCTGGCACGACGCTGGCACGACGCTGGCACGACGCTGGCACGACGCTGGCACGACGCTGGCACGACGCTGGCACGACGCTGGCACGACGCTGGCACGACGCTGGCACGACGCTGGCACGACGCTGGCACGACGCTGGCACGACGCTGGCACGACGTTGGCACGACGTTGGCACGACGTTGGCACGACGTTGGCACGGCAGTGGCTTCACACGTCGAACTTAATTGCAAACTCACAGTCGAGCTTAAATACATCCAACATGGCGGATGAGTATTGTGAACGTCATGGACGTTGTGCACGTGCGTTTTCCATTCTGTCCATTGTACGTCGCCATTTTATTATTTTGATGCACTTGTTTGTTGGTTATTTCTTTACTCACATTACGCGCTGCGAGCATGCGCATTCCTAGTTAGGAACAAAATCGCGGACCAACTTCGAACTTGAATTAAATTTGACACGGCAGAAGCACGACGTTTGAAGCAAAGCCGTGCTTGTGCCGCAGTAAATAGAGTTAGCACGGCAGACCCTGTCAAGCTAAAATCTTCTGCCGTGTCGAACTCATTTTGCCGAGCCAAATGGTTTCAAACGTCGTGCTTGTGCCGTGTCGAATTAAAAAAATCAAGTTGAATTTGATTCGACACGGCATAAGCGCAACGTTTGAAGCGGGCCTTAGTCTCCCTCTTGTCTATGAACTCCATGTGAAGTATCTCCTTTGTGGCATTGTCCATGAATGTATATGTCAAGTACTGAGCAGAATGCCCTGGGCTATCATTTCGCCCATCACCTGCACAGATGTGGATAAAAAAAGACAACAATCAATAATGTAAATAATTGGCAAGAGTGAAACCTGTTATTATAGGCCAGGCCACCTTTCCAAAGTGTACACAAACATCTGAAGGTGGAACCTAGCCCAGGTTGGACGTCGTCTTCATTGCATTACGAGTGACGTCCAGGTCACGATGTCTCTAAACAGGGGGACTGAAACTTCCACATAATTTTTAAGCTATATTACCTTTTAATGGACGTCGAATTTATGTCCATATATGCTTGACGTCTTCATTTACAGGAACGGGAGGTTTAAATGTCGTATATACCAAATTTGATGAAAAAAATAGTGAAATCTAAGGCACAACCTAACGTTAAAGTTCACAGAAATAAATAACAGCTGCCGTCGCGTCACGCATCGTGAAGTTTGGATAGGCTTGCGCGTGCGGCGTCACGATTTCAGGCACGCAATGCGCCGAGGTCATGGCCTAGTTCAGTTGCGACGCGCGCACGGCCGGCCGCGCCGGCACGCGTACGCGGGACTACGCTCGCGGTAAGAACAAAATAAGCTGAACGTATTAAACTTGGCTGGCTAGGCTGTAGTAGTGGATTATTTGTGCACAAATATATAGCAAATTAGCGTGACTTTTTGCCGTTTTCCTCCGGAATATGCAGTTCGGTGATGTGTAGTGGATTTCTAAACCCGGCAATCCCAAAGATTAGGACACATGGAACTTTGTTAGCACATTGCCGGCTTCCAGCACAAGGTAGAAATATTGATTGTTTCTGTTACAAAAATTTTCACCCTGTTTTTGGAACTTCATATCCTGGACTCCGTATCCCCATGTAGTATGCGGTACGGAGTCCAACCTGGGCTAGGTGGAACCTTGATATTAGGGCCCTCTCTAACATGGTCAATGGGCCTGGGGCGGTATTCACAAAACAACTTAAGTCATGAAATTTAAGCGCCCCGCTTAAATTCTAGACTTAAGTCAAATCATAAAGTTAAGTGGTATTCACAGCGCGTTTTCGTTTAGTGGCCCGCTTATTTTTGAGACTTAAACTTAAGTGTGGTCTGACCTGTCTTAAGTGCATTTAACGCTGGGTCAACCGTCTGCAATTGCATTGTTTTTCTGCCCAGTGTGTTATCGAAAAACGGCTATATGATTGATTAGAGAACTCCTAAACAATTTAGACATTGGGAGATTACAAAAGATTTCAATTTCTATTCTTACTGACCTTAAAAAACCTTCGTTTTCCGTCTTTGTTCGCCACTGATCAATGACTACCGCATAGCACAACGTACGTCGTCTACTTGTGGTACGTGCACGCGTATGCTTGCACGACACGCGCGTAATGTGCGCGTATGATGCACGCGCGTAGTAATCGAATGTTTTTGAAACGTCCGCGCGTGGTCTGCGCTGCTTTGATTGCAGAGACTTTATGACGTGACAGAGTTAAGCGTACACTGATTGATTAAGTACACCACTAAGGTAAGCGGGGCGCTTAAATCTTTTGTGGATACGAAGTTGAGTGCCCCACTTATCTTAGCGGGGTGCTTAGATTAAAGACAGACTTAAGTACCCCGCTTAGATTGAGTTTTGTGAATACCGCCCCAGGGCAATAGATTTTCTTTGTATACAATTATATAGCAGTTGAACCTGGATAATCTGGCCACATACAGTAAATTGCCTCATGTGCCACTACTAGAATATGGGTTCGAATCCTGGCCGTGACAGGTTGTGGCTTGCTCATAATAGGGGCAGAGGCAACTTGGTTGTCTCGCTTCGGACTAGTTACCCCTCCCAGCCCCACTTGTATGGTAAAGAGACTCGTAATTCTGATCTTGTTTCGGTGTGAAGAGCTGGTTTCTCCGTAATTGTCTTCGGTAGCCCTTACCTCGAGTGGCCATCGGGCCTTGTAATGGGCAACTTGCATAAAATTTTGTTAAAAAATTAACCCACGTTCTGTGGGAAATTTTATGAGAAGCCTAAAAAGTTGATAAAAACTTGAAAGATATCAACTTCATAATGTATTACTTCTACAGCGTAGCTGTATGTTATAAAATTATTGTTTCTCCATGCATGTGCCCTCTTAACCTCTGTGTAGGACCACCTGTTTATTCTGGCCAGATTTTGTTCGTCCCTTGGGTAGCCACTATAGTTTTAGTGTACATTGAATGCATTGATTATGAATAGTTAATATGGCACTTACAACATAACTTACCAAGAACCACAACTTTCTTGCCAAGGCATTTGTCCCTTGATTGCTGAAAGACGCCGGATGCCATGTCATCAATCGCGGGAAAGACAAATTTCAATTGGTAGCTGTGGAAAGTGTTTGGATGGAACATGTTCAAGTTCATGAACGTAAACATGAGGGCCACCTTCCTGTAATTGTTGCCAGACAGCACTAGTGCTGCTCCCAGCTTTATATCTGCTACATGACTTCTTTGAATGGTCTCTTGGCAGCAAAAAGATGTTGTGTGTCCCTCGGAACATTTCTGAAAAAGAAAATGCTTTGATTAAAGCAATTTGCAGAAAACATCCTGATGCAATGATATTTAGTTTACATAGCTCACGTATGATATATCCACTAGAAAGTGATCAAGGTACTGATGCATAGCAGTTGACATTCAGGAACATGTTTTAGACATGAGATAAGTTTTTAAGTGCATGTTTAAAATTAGGTATCGAGGGTGATGTGTCATGGCTATTTGTTCTAAAGACAAGGCCCAGCCACAGAAAATTATAAGGCATTGAAATGACTTATGAACAGATTGGCTTTTCTCACCCACATGTTATGTTCAATCATGTAAAACTTTGGGTCATTTGATGAGCTTTTTAACTAACAGAAATGTACACTAAAAATACACAATTCGGGCGTTTAACAATAAGAGCACCACCAAGCATTTCTGTACGAGAGGGCATTTTAGTGACAGATCAGTCGACATTGGTGTGTTCATTTACTGCACACACACATCAGATCTGATTTGAAAACAAATACCCGAGGTTGAAGTCTATTTAGGAAGCCGATATTATTTAAACACCGTTTGCAGAGAAAAAGTTGAATTGCTATTTTCTTGAGAATATACAAAATATTGCTTTTTTTGTAAATGGACCCGAATTGACAGTGTGAAAGACCCACTGAGTATCAGCCATAGGTAATAAAAGCAGAAACCGTTTTAATACAAAGTACAAAACAAGTGAAATGGAGCAATTACCAATCCATGTTATGTGTGCAGACGTTCCTGACTTGGCTATGTTGATGTCATTTGGCTGTTGGCAAGACTGACAGTGGAACCTTGCCTCCAGTGCCAAATATCTCAGCCTTGTCTCAGTTATGATGTAAAGCTGTGTAGATTCAGCTTCCTTGACTGAAGGTGCAACTTTATGAAGCCCGCTCCGTGTGAAGGATGGCACGTCCTCTTCTTCTGCTTCCTTGAAGTCTTCTTGCACTCTCCCATGAATCTCCTCATCCCCTGCGATAAACTCCAGGCCATCAGTTTGTTTCTGATAAAGAGAACATATTTTTATGTTGCGGACCATACACCATATACACCATCCTAAACATCATTCAAACCTCCATCGTCACCTAAAAATTATATTTTATTAACATATGGGTCATTCTATGAATTTGGGGTCCAATTTTTATGTCCCCGTTACATCTGACATCTTGTAAAATGTTGTAGTTTGTAAATTCAGGACATATTCTTTAAATGCTCTCTATTTCAAAGAGTGATTACTTAAAGTATAATTCATAAAAACATGTTTTGAAGGCATTTTTAATGATACTTGTATGGCAAATAGCAGTATGTCAGGTGTAACGGGGACAGAAAAAGTCACACGTTGGACGCCAAATTTATAGAATGACCCATATTATATACCAACATATTAATTTTGTAATGTATATGTTGCAAAAATGCACGAATATTTCAGCCAATATATGATATATTGGTGTGCATCTTTTAATTGGATTGTACATGTAGCACAAGTCAGCATGTAAATTATTCGGAACATCGGAATAAGTTGCATTTTCAACCTACTTGCTCTTGTAGAAAACTACAGGATGCCATGACTCATCCAGTTGTCCTCCGTCCGAATTGGTAGGGTCAGAGTAAAGACATTCTTCATCCTGTTTGTAGTCGATGCTGATTCTGTAAAAATTACAAACTCGTACATAAAAATATCTTAATATATACATGTACACAAAATGAAAGTAACTAATTTTCCTTACAAGGGTGCCCACATTTGAATAACAGTAGCCCCTCCCCCCCACCCCCACTGCAGTACCTTGTTGTTTTGACTGCTATTCTGTGCAGTCCAGCATGCAACTAGCCTAAATAGGATGGTGGCTACATGTACGGTACACCTAAATTCTTGAACCATAAACACTTTTTTTTTCTTTCTTGGAATGCCGATGCTGAGCTGACTTGCACCATGGAGGAAGAAATGCTTGCACAAATGTTGGTTTACATGTACCGTAAAACATGCACATCATCAATCACACTTGGAGATTATGTCGCACAATTGCTTTTTTTCCCCAGTCTTTTAATCCCACTAAAGATACTGTACATCAACTGTAGTGACCCCGATTTTTGTTCATGAGTTAGCAAGAAAAATTACACATGGTTTTATTTCAGTCAAAAATGCTCGTGTAAGGCAAATTGTGTTACTAATTCCTCAAAACAAAAGCACTTTTAATTGGAATAGGTAAGCAGCTACGACTTCATCTTTGATTGGTAAGATAGCGGGACATTTGACCTTATTCAACCATGCGAAAAATTGACGGCATTTGTATAAATAACATGTTACTGTGCCCTCTGACTTGCCTAGTATCGCATCATCCAACACTTGGTCTTTGTAGTTCTTAAGCGAGGGTGGGAAGTAAGACGGAGGGCAGCAGAGGTTTCTGTGCGATGGCAAACTGGGGCGAATTGAATTTTTCGTCTCATGAGACGAAAACTAATTGTTTTACTCATTTCTCAAAGACTATAGCACTTCATACAAAACCATTTCAGGGGAAGTTTTCCAAGGTCATCATGTTTATATTGTGTAAGTTAGGCGTAAATCTGTGAACATTTCTGATTTTCGAGATACCAATCATTTATACTGCCTTTAAATCAAAGACCATGTGTACAATACTACTTTTGTCAAAAGATGACATTATTACACTAAATTATTTAACAAAAAGTAACCGAGAAATAACAAACAAAAAGGACATACAAGTTTAGTGAACTGATACAATCACGTGTCTATAATACTTAGAAGACACAAATTACGTCCTTTCCTCTTACAGTATATCTTGCCAAAAAAAGACATCGTGTCAAGTCGTTGTTTTTCTAGTAACACGAATGTCTTCAAGTTATTTTTATACGCATGTACAATATTATAATTATTAATTCCGTAAAAGACAACTTTATACACCTTATTTTCCAAATGACTCTGTGTAAGCGCCCTATAAGGAAAAAAAACATAAATCACTACGAATATTATATCTGATAAATAACAGGTCGAATAGACTACTAAAGTGTAACGTCAGTTGCCATGGTATACAATTGGGTCTAAACATTCGCTGGTAATCTGAAACGTCCATTGGTATAGCGTAGGGAAACAGTTCACTGGTTTTAGTGTAGACCCAAAAACCATGGCAACACACAAAGGGTGACGTTTTCACTTTAGTAGTCTATTCTTGTTATATTTTCTAATAACCTTTTCGACAAAAAGCCAAGCATCAATATGTTTACTACAATTAATGAAAAGATGTTTCCCTTTCTACATTACAAAGAGGACATACTGTACATCATCATTAACAATACCATAACTTTTGAGTTTATCTCTAGTTGGCAAAATTCTGTGTTTAAGTTTAAACCATTATGTCTTGGTCATCTGCATCATAACGTTTACACGTCCCATTACTCCATATATTATTTCAATCCAAAAGATCTGTATAAAAGAAATCACTCAATACATTTTCAGAAGTTGGTTGAACAATTGTCATATCAGAGCGTGATCCAAAACTGGTAAACATTAGATGAAAATTTCAGAATATTTTAAATTCATCAAAATAGTGCATCAAATGGTAGAGAAATGTCCACATTTTACAATTATACTAAATAAATAACAATTTTGTTTTCGCTGGGCACAAGGGCGCCGTTCGTCAACTAATTATTTAGGCGAAATATAGCATGTTTTTTCCATGGTTTATCTTAATTCTGTGTAAATAATGCATTTGTGTCAAAGACCGTTTATGGTTTACAAACCTTTAAAACTTCGTTTTGTACCAACACGATTCTTTACAAAACAGGAAATATACTTGTAGCTGTGCAAATTCATTATTTACAAATAATGAAAATGACCTCGGCGTTCCATACTTAGTTAATGAAACCGACGAGTGTATATTTCAATGGTTTACAAACAAGAGAATTGTATCGTTCATAGACAATTCCATGGTTTATAAATAATGAATACTGCACATTGCTGCACGTTTTTCTGGTTTACAAATAATACAAAACTATCACTGGTGCGCAATTACATGGTTTATAAACCAAGAAACTTGCACCGGGGTCTGATTTTCTATGGTTTATAAATAATGAAAATTGGTTAGTGGACGTACAATTTCATGGTTTATAAACAATCAAAACTGCGCCGTTCTAATCAATTGTGTGAATTCTGTGGTTTGTAAACAATTACAAATAGTCAATAGGCGTGCATTTCGATGGTTTGTAAATAATGAAAAGTGATCGTTGGCTCACAATTTCATGGTTTATAAATAATGAAAATGAACTAGTTAGCGTTGTGGCAAAATTTCATGGTTTACAAACAGAGAAAATTGAAGCTTTATACACTTGTCTGTCGTTTGTAAAGGTTGACTATCGATAAAAAGAGAAGTATTATGCACTCGGTACATCTCAAAATACGATCATTGACGAAAAATTGAAGGGTTTGTAAACCATGAAATTCACGCTTCATAAACGTTTATTATAATCCAGTTTCATCCCGGTTAAACTCGCCCGTTTGCGAGAGCAATGGGTGCGTTCAGTTAGCTATCATTGAGTCATAAGGGTGTTCGTTCAAAGTGTGAACAGTCCGGCAGACCATGGCAACAAATGTATTTATGTGTACAGCTAATCGAACGCTACGGCACTGCCTCCAGCGCGCGCGCGGGAAAATCCCAGAACATATATTGCAACGTGATTAGGAATCTCCAAATTTACAAATTTGTTACGCCGTAACTAGGAATCTCAATTTAGTTGTAAATTTGTTGACGTGTTCACAGGCGTGATTGTTCGTACTTTCAAGACATTATTTTCAGTTTATCTTCCACATTAGTTGTTTTCACGTATGAATCCCTAAATTAATAGAATCCCGACAACGTTCTACTAGGTATTGTCCATAAACCCGACCAGGATTTACTCGTATTTTTGTCTGATCGCCATGATTTACTAGACTTGTTGCCAGTCTACTCAAAGTTACACCACAGTTCGTCCCGTCTTATTAGAGCAGACGAAATAGTTGTTGCTACGAAAGCCTATGCTTATGAATTATTTTGTTAATATGCACGGCTGTTCTACTGTTTTATTCACAAGAATAAAGAGTATAGGGGCCTCTAGGCTATATGGGTCATTTTTCCCAAATGACACAATAGGTGAGGTCACAATTCTCTGTGTGTTAGTGTTAGTATTAGTGTGACAGGTCTGTCAACAGATCTGTTATCTTAATCATAACTGTGACCTCAGAACAAACGTCGTGTTAACATGGCTTGTTGGTCGTGCGCACAACCGCAAATTGCTGTGTGTGAGGGCGCAATTCTGCACTTATATGTACGTGTTAGTGTTAGTGTAACATATCTGTTAACACGGTGTCCCGGGAAACCGTGTTAGCGTTAGTGTAACAGATCTGTTAACAGATCTGTTGACTCGGCATCTAGCTTGGGAAATGTCAAGTCGGTATAGGGTTCTGTACGACTTTCCACACTAACACGAACACAGAATTGTGACCTCCGGTCTGTGTCACACGAGCTTAACCACAAAGTGATTGAAATTGTCAAAATCTTCACGGACTCACGGAGCCAAAAAAAAAGTCTCAATCGTGGGTAGAATGCAAGATCCAACACATTTATCAGTTGTGTTGAAAATGAAACTCGATTTATTGAGAATCACGAAAGTTCCAAAATAATCAAAATTAACACCACACACTTTGTTCAGATTAACTTAACAGATATGTTAACATATCTGTTACACCAACACGATGTGTAACATGAAGTGTTAAACTAACATGAGATGTAACACTAATAACACGTCTTAAACATCATGTTAATATATAGTTAACACGGTGTTTGTTCTGAGGTCACAATTCTGATTAAGTTAACAGATGTTATACACGCGCAACCCAGAGTTGTGACTTCGCCCTATGTACAGTGCAGAGAATTAACATGGTGTTAACACCGTAATAACAGATCTGTTAACACGGTGTTAACCTAGACGTTTAGTTAGTGGTCGAGATTAATGCCGTGTTAACAGATCCGTTAACAGATCTGTTAAACTAACACATAACACACAGAGATTTGTGACCTCACCCACTGCATCATTTGTAAAACACGAGTCAAACTTTATAATTTCTTTTTTATAACAAGACTTGAGTCGACTGTGAGTAAAAGTATAACAATTCCCAATTTGGTTGCCACGGAATTTAAAAAATTGCTTGTGTACCCGCCAGCTGACTGGAGCTAGTCTAGGGTCAGGCAACACAGAACAAAATTAAGCGTACATGACATATTTATAAATTGGGTACCAAAATTAAGAATCTAGTGATAGGGCGTTATTCATATAGTTTAGGTGGATTCCTAATCACGTTGCAACACATGTTCTGGGAATTTCCCGCGCGCGCGCTGGAGCCAGCTGTGCCGTGGCGTTCGATTAGCTGTACACATAAATACCTTTGTTGCCATGGTCTGCCGCACTGTTCACACTTTGAACGAACACCCTTATGACTCAATGATAGCTAACTGAACGCACCCATTGCTCTCGCAAACGGGCGAGTTTAACCGGGATGAAACTGGATTATAATAAACGTTTATGAAGCGTGAATTTCATGGTTTACAAACCCTTCAATTTTTCGTCAATGATCGTATTTTGAGATGTACCGAGTGCATAATACTTCTCTTTTTATCGATAGTCAACCTTTACAAACGACAGACAAGTGTATAAAGCTTCAATTTTCTCTGTTTGTAAACCATGAAATTTTGCGACAACGCTAACTAGTTCATTTTCATTATTTATAAACCATGAAATTGTGAGCCAACGATCACTTTTCATTATTTACAAACCATCGAAATGCACCCTTATTGACTATTTTTAATTGTTTACAAACCACAGAATCCACAAAATTGATTAGAACGGCGCAGTTTTGATTGTTTTGACCATGAAATTGTACGTCCACTAACCAATTTTCATTATTTATAAACCATAGAAAATCAGACCCCGGTGCAAGTTTCTTGGTTTATAAACCATGTAATTGCGCACCAGTGATAGTTTTGTATTTTTTGTAAACCAGAAAAACGTGCAGCAATGTGCAGTATTCATTATTTATAAACCATGGAATTGTCTATGAACGATACAATTCTCTTGTTTGTAAACCATTGAAATGTACACTCGTCGGTTTCATTAATAAAGTATGGAACGCCGATATCATTTTCATTATTTGTAAATAATGATTTTGCACAGCTACAAGTATATTTCCTGTTTTGTAAAGAATCGTGTTGGTACAAAACGAAGTTTTAAAGGTTTGTAAACCATAAACGGTCTTTGACACAAATGCATTATTTACACAGAATTAAGATAAACCATGGAAAAAACATGCTATAATTCGCCTAAATAATTAGTTGACGAACGGCGCCCCATAACACCGTGCCGTCAAATTGCATGCGATCTTTTACAGCGTGAGGGACGGACAAAAATGAACATAAAATTAAATGGCAGTTTTCAATATGAACAGTTTGCAATTCTCCCCTACATAGGTAACATATTTTCACCTAAAGAGAGTGTAAACCACTGTCATGTATAATGATACTCAAGTATCATATATGTAGGAGGTCGTGAAAAAAAAAGGCCATTTTGTCCGTCTCTCACGTACAAAATACAACTAATTTCTTTTCCCTAGCTACTCGATTCTTTTTTGTACCGTATCTATTGACCAACTATATTACCTATCCAGAAATAAACAGTATACACCACTCAAGCCTTCTGTGTCCTAGTTATTTCACTTTTAAAACGTGAGGGACGGACATGTCTGTCCCTCTCGCGACCCGGTGTTAAAGTATTTTCTCTTTCATTCTACTTCGCTGCGCTCATACGAATGAAAAACAGTTTGGTTTTAAGGAACGTCAGAATAAACTAACACACGTCTTCCGGTTGCTGCAGTCTGCAAAATCTTGAGAAGAAACGGTGCTTGTTCCTGCAATTCTTGTTGCTGTTCTGTAAAACTAAACTTCTTCATTGACTGAAGAGAAGAATCTCTGAATCTGGAGTTTGTATGGGTTGAACATATCTTATCACACTCCTCACTCACAATCTTTGAGAACTGACCCTGAACTTGTTTCATGCATGAAACCTCTTTCATCATCGTCTGTGATGGCTTGAAGAACAGGTACCCACTTTGATGCCACTGCTCTTTTATGTACTCTAGTACCGTGGTGGAATAAGACCTGAAGAAATATATAAAAGCCCCCTTCAGTTGGCAATTTCCACAAAGCGACTATTCTTGTGGTGTTTGTTACCACTGATATTGACTATAGGGATGGGAATTTACGGTTATTCAGAAAATGGTGTGCAATTCTTTAAGGTATCGGTTAACCGGTTAACCGTTTGGTCGACACTAAATATTGTTGCTAGTGTTTATAGATGCATGTGCAATGTACACAATAGACCGTATGGGATATCCGCCACTTCATGGGGCAGTTTCTTTGTTCCTTGAGGTCATGCATGGTTGCACATATTGTGCTTCAATTGTTGAACAGTTTAAGTAACACAAGGTGCCCCACAAAATGGCGGCTATTTGATACGGTCTATACCCCTAGGCCCCCAAAATAATCATTGAACCTTTATCTGGTCAAAATATTACTACAACCCCATATAAATTTATTTCAGTGTCATGAAGTCATTCATTATTTAAAATTGGGTTTCGTTTAAACGTTCTGCAAAACCGGTTTTTCAATTTTGTTTCGTTTAAACGGTTAACCGGTTGAACGTCCCATCCTTACTATCGACACTTAGTCATGACTTTTTTGTCAACTCATCAATGAAAAATTTGGGTCACGCTAATGATTTACATGATCTGCACATTTTAAAAAATAGATTCATGTCCTGTGTTAGCAGGAGTTTTACATACCTCAACTTGGGGAGTGACTGTGGGAGACAAACAAGGGATCCCTGAAATAGGCTTTCCTTTGGGTCTATTTTCTGGTCCGGGTAATTTGTAGCTTTTTGGAAGCTGCACGAAAAATAATAGTAAACAAAAGAAACATTTAAAGATATTTTTTCGTAGTTGCAGCTGTTATTTTTCAAAAGAAAAAATTATGGTGGTGGATGTCAATTTTATTCTACTTCGCTGCGCTCATACGAATGAAAAACAGTTTGGTTTTAAGGAACGTCAGAATAAACTAACAAGACACAAAATTATGTTCTCATAATTTATTATACATTATGGGGAGTGGCCAAATTTATGAGGTGACCTTCCGGTCACGCAAGCGCGCGTGCGGGAAAACGGCGGCGCGCCATAATGCATCCACAACATAATATGGAGGTTTAGATGCACGTAGAACGCGAACGTGAAATGCTTTAAACACTTGGTCATTATTCTGAGGAGATCTTAGAACAGATGAAAACAAAAACCTACATTTTTTACTTTTGTGGTGAGATAAAACTTTTGATGTGACCAAGATTCGAGCCCGAGCTCTAAGAGTAAGACCTCCTCCTGAGGTGACCGATGCTGAAATAATTTTGCGTTCACGTTTGCGTTTTACGTGCATCTAAACCTCCCTAATAAACGAGGCCCAGTACTTGCACATGTACAAATACATGTATGTACACTAAATCGTGTATGCTCACCGCGCATTGTGCATGTGGGATATGTCAAAATGGCTCCGTGCAATTTGATCAACGATATATTTCTTGCGTTTTTGCTTGCCTGTATTCGGGGTGAAAGAGAGAGGTCGTCGGATGATGAGGCCGAGTGTAACAATCGAGAAAATCATGAGAAGGGTTAGGGTTAGGGCTAGGGTTCTGCTTCAGCCCCTTGATTTTGTTTTTTATTTGGAGTGTCGTCCGTGGAGGGTAGCCGAAGTGCAACTCCGCCATTATGGTCACGCCACAACTTATTCCTCTGCGGGTGGATTAGAGCGTTCCAACGAGGAATAACTTAGTATTTTCGGATTAACGATTAACTTACGGCTCGTCTGAACGTACCCAGAGTTATAGTATTGCTTTATTACCCAGATTGACCCTTTTTTTTCCCTTAAAAATTCAGGAAGTTCTGGCAGTGATTACTGTAACCCAAATTGTCAAATGCTGCTACATGTAGCAATGCAAAGTGTACATGTAAGAACAAACCGAAGCATGCAAGTAGCCACAGCTTTCTGATTCATCAGGGTCAAAAAAAGGTTGGACGAAAATTGCAAAAATTGCCATGCCCAGATGACTAAGTAGATGACTTTGAGAATTGTATAAAATGTTTAAGTTGTTGGCCCCATCTCTCAACTCAAAAGTGTAAAAAGAAAAAAAGTAGTTCCATGTTTCCATCATGTTTATTTTTTTTAAATGTTAACAGGTCACTGTCAGTCAGTTTATTCTCTATGTCTATTGAAGGAGCGTGTCCAGATTTTATGGAAATTTGATCTGGGAAAACCAAAAATACAAAATATTAAGGTGAAAATTTGAGAGTAAGTTAACATCTTGATTGCAAGTCGTGATACAAATCAATATCGCGCTGTTTCGCTTCAATTACCAGAATTCAAAATTGACTGACATGACTAAAGTTGGTTTTTCCGACTACATGTATATTTCATAGTGCTATAGCTGTAGCATAATTTTTACTCACATTGGAACCTCCATGTAAAATATCCAAATGCACAGGATCAGTATTTCGACTGGAAGAAGACTTTTAATGACCCATTATTGAATGACTGAAATGAACTCATGCTCATGTGATATGCATGTCGTGCGATCTGTGAAAGACTGGTGCCCTTTCATTTGCGGTGTTACACGTTGCTATAAGCCGGGAATCCGTACCTAATCGTGAGTAGACTGGTTTCCACTCTACAAATTCCATACATCTCATACATCCGTTGCATGTGGAATATGTGGAGCAGAAACCAGTCTAAATCGCCACAAGAAGACAGCACCACCAATGGCAGAAGTTATGGCCGGGTGCGTCATTAGCGCTGTGTACAGTACATGTAGCGATACGCATAAATAAAGTCAAAACTGTCCCCAATTTTTGCATATGCAGATGTGGCGGTGTGTTCAACACCCTTTTAACAGTTCAACACCCCTTCTGTCCACTCTTGATAAATTAGTTTACAAACATTTGGTGGTTTTTCGACGATATCCTCCGGAAATATGCAGCCTAGAAGCGCGGCAGATTTATAATGAGAAAAATATGACGGATGTTATGATAAATGAAAATATCGGGACCCATGAGGTAAGCCCCAGGGAATTATGGGAAAAAATGTAATCTGGTCACACTCCTTTGAAGGGCCTGAAATGGTATTTTTATCAAGGAAATCTATGCTGTGCAGCTACAGGTAATCTATTTGGAAGCCATTTGTTAAAATCAAGGTTTTTGGTTTTATGCACATTCATGAGCAAAGTTGTGGTGTCACTTTATGCAAATGTTTTAGCATAAAAATCAATAAAGCCCCTACATAAAATTTTGTCAGCAGTATTTACACATACAGTACATGTACTTTGTGTGATGGAAAGTACATGGGTAATTCCCAAAATTAGGGGTCTAACAGTGTGACATGCTTTTTAAGATTTCCAAGTGTTTTTAATGATTGAAAGTGGTTTCCTAGTAGAAAATAATGTTTTTTATTTGAACAAATGCCAAGGTTAATGCAAACTCATTCTACAGCAAATTGTCATTGGGGTAGGTAACCCGGGACACCAAACTCATATTCAATACCATATAACAAATTATAAGCCTTTATGGTCTTTTGTTTTGAATTTTTTTTTAGAAATAACAAAACAAAATATTGAAGAAAATGATACTGCCCCCTATAAACACAGGCCACACTCCGTTACTGAGAATTTGTGATCATGAATGGAGATTTTTAAAGTAGAGAGTGTCGTACCGGTACGTAACTGGGGCACCAAACATTTTGGACCCCTAATTTTTTTTATGTATGAAATGTGGGTATGAAATGAGCAACCTGTGTAAGTTTGAGCTTAATCAGTCATGTAAGTCAAGCGAAAATTGTGAGCAACCAATCTCGTTTTTATCAAATAAAACAAGGATGTTGCCGATCAAGGATTTTTCATCTCACTGAGACGATAAATCAATTAGGAAAATTGTTTTGCTACAGGTAATTTCTCGTAAAAATGTTGTATTCCGGGAAGAGACAAAATTACTGAACGTTTTCTACCATTACCAGGCATCTTTATACAGTAAGTTTTGTGCAAGTCTGTAAACATTTGTTTTTTTTAGTATTCCCAATTTTGTATACGGGCTTTAACTTCCAAAAATTTGTTTTTGATTACTGTAACTGAATGTAGTACAGTGAAACTTGTATATAGTGGCCACCCAGGGGACCGACAAAATTTGGCCAGTATAAGCAGGTGGCCCTTATATAGAGGTTTAGCGTACACATCCAGGAATATTCAAACATAAAAAACATACCACAGTGCATGTCTATAGTTGAAATACTGCTAAAAGTGAAGTGTATGAAAGGTTTCCTCATTAAAAAGTTGAAAATTGTTCAGTTTTTGAAATTTTTTAAAGCTTCTCAAAAAAATTCTCAGCATAGCTTGATTAATTGAGGCAATTTACTGTGTGTGGCCAGATTATCCAGGTCCAACTGCCATAGGATTGCTCACACAGAAATCCTAGTGCCCTGGCCACTGGCCGCGTTAGAGAGGGGCCCTAATATCAAGGTCCCACCTCCATATGTTTGTGTACAAACTTGTTTGGGACCGAACAAATGTGGCCACTTTAGACAGGTGGCCTCTTTATAGAGGTGGCCTGAAGAGCAGGTTTTACTGTATTTGAATAACATAGATTTCATTGATAAAATGCCCTTTAATGCATACATGGAGAATAAACCGACTAACAGTCGGACAGTGACCTACATGTACAGTATTAACATTTAAAAAAGATAAATATGATGGAAGCATGGACCAACTTTTTATCTCTTGACACTTTTGAATTGAGAGATGTGGCTATTAACAACAATTTAACAATTTATCTATGCGGCCCGCACAGCATGCACTGCAGAGGTACAGGGAAGATAGCGCTTGCTTATGGATTAGACTTGTACACCTCCGCTTCGCTACTCATTGCAGACTCGTTCAGGTCGCCGAGCGCGCAGCATGCACAGTACATATACATGGTAAAGCGCTGTATGTCAAGGCACTTGCGTGACAACTAGACTCGCACAAGTTTTCTTCGCAAAATTACTGAATAAATTGAGGGCGCTCGTTAAAAAGTATGGTGTGCTAAAAGGGCCAAAAAAATACAAACAATAGAAAATACAATATGGATTGCGGCCGCAGAGCACACAACAAAATAAAATTCCGCTGAAAATTACAATGGTATTGCCGTCGTTAAATTTGAGCCCTGCGGCCATTTGGCCAACCACCACCCCCTTTTCTCTTGACGGCGTGGAGAACCCTAAAAGCCTGTACGAAAGTAGAGCAGACAGAAAACTGTGGCTGCTTGCACAGGGCACGCAAGTTCAGGACAGCAACAATGGCAATTGCTGTCGTGCCCTTCCAAATTGCTGCACTGCCCTTAAATTATGGGAGATTACACAGCAGCATTTGCCGTGACCAAAACTCTTTAGTTGAACAGTTGCTAATTGGAACTCGGGCCTTAGTCTATGGTAGTCAAATGCTAGAACAGACATTTTCTGAAATGTTCAAAATAGTCAACTTACTTTCATCAAGCGAGATGTCGATATCATCCAGTGACTTTCCTTTGTACTTTGTGGTTTTTCCTTTCTCCATCATGATGAGAACCTTTGGAACTTTGGCGAGTTGCATTGTGCTTTCTGGCAAACGGTAGAATTCTCTGTGAATTCTAACATCATGGCCCATGTAGCTTGCTAGCATATCTAGTTTATTCTCCTTAAGAGATAGAAGCTGTGACATCGTAGCGATATGCTTTCTTAACTTTGTTGATCTCAGGGTGGAGGGTTCTTGAGCGCCACACTGGCTTGAAAACTTCCTCAGACAATCACTAGCTTTGGCTGAGAAGGTAGAATCACAAAATGCTCGTGCAAACACATATGGATTGTTTGCCGACACCCCAGCTGAAGCCCTTGTAGCATTCAGACAATCTATGTTCTCCACCATTTCTTTGGTCAAGAGGACTGGGACCTTCCTACCTCGTTTACCTCTCACTTCAATTCTTGTCAACTTCTCAACTAGAGCCTTTTCAACTTCGCCCAGGCTGTTGAATACATCCGGTTGAATATGACAAGTTTGATCAATTCTGTTGTATGCAGTCAGAAGTAGTCTCTCGGTCTCTCCACTTCGCCTCCGGTTAAAGAGAACAACATGGGCTAAAGTAGACTGACAGAGTCCCATCCAGTCATTTGTTGAAGAGGGATTTTTCTGCAGTTCCTGTTTGTGCTTCTGTTTTGTGTTTTTCAAGCAAGCTGTCAACTTCTTAATATCCGATGCTATGGGAAGAAGTGCTGATTTGTTAATTTTCCGAGTATCTAGAGTGTGACGTGCCAAGTTGACAACTTCAGAGGTCCAGTCCGTCTGTTTCAGCTGCTGGAATTTTTCCACCACTTCAGACATTTCTTCATTTCCTGACTTGATAGCAGATGACTTCAGCAAGGCAACTACCTTGTCAACACTGTAGCCAATATTTCTTGCATATAATGGGGTTTTATAGCTATTGCTGACAGCTGAATATCCAGCAATAACCTTGACTGCAGCAACAAGTGTGTCAAATTTTTGAGGATTCAAGCAATCCCTCAAGACTGTTATGGTTTCATCAATCTTGTTTGCAGCTACAACCAATTTGGCCAGGTCTCTCATGTTCTGTGAAACAAGAAGGGCTTGGTGTGGCTCTGGGTGGTCCCTGATCATTTTTGTTCCAAATGCCAAAATGTCCGGGTCTCTACGTACAACACTTGTAACATCATCAGCTCGCATTCGACTAAGAACGTTGGCTCGCAGGCTTTCAGACACACCGTTAGAACCATCTGGTATCATCATCTTGGCATATGCCTGAATTCTGTTTTTCCTCCTCATTTTATTCTTGTTGGCACACTTGATTTGGTGCTTCCACAAGCACGATCGCTTAAAACTACCCTGACAAAACTCACAAGGTAAGTAACAACTAGCTGCTTCATCTGTGACTGGTCGTTTACGTGGAACAATCTGTCCTGATCCAGTCTGCCAAACAAGAAGGTTATGCTGGAAGTTTCCTTTATTCCGGAGTACAGCGATTTTTTCTTTCCTTTCAACCGTATTCAGAGAAAGAGCCTGTATTTCCTTAACAAGATCCTTGCCTTTGTGTCGAGCGACTTTAGCCTGCCTCTCTCCACAATACAGGCAGTAGTCAGCCTTGTCCCACGATCGTTTCCCTCCTGGTTTGCTTTCTGTAGTTTGTACACATCCGTGCAGTGCTGTGTTTGATCTTGTGAAATTCTTAGGCCTACATGTACCTACTGATATTACATTAGAGTCACTTTCTGTTGATGAAGATGAATCAGGAACATAGTCGGAGTCAGATTCAGAGTCAGATTCAGAGTCAGACTGAACTTGGTCACTCGCAGGAGAGTTGCTATTAATGCCATTAGGGACATGTAGCATTGACAAGATGCACTTACCAGTAAGAATGCTTAACTCATTTGATTCACATGCTACTTCTGATGTGCTTTGTGTCAAATAGCCTACAGCTGAACCAGCTGGGTCGTCAGGCTTGGAGTCGAGTGAAACTAATGAACAGCCCACAGCAACTGTATCATGTGGACCATGTCTGTGACCTACAGTAGTACCAGCTGGGTCATCAGGCTTGGAGTCGAATGAAACTAATGAACAGCCAACTGCATCATGTGGACCATCCATGTGACCTACAGTAGTACCAGCTGGGTCGTCAGGCTTGGAGTCGAGTGAAACTAATGAACAGCCAACTGCAACAGTATCTTGTTTACCATCTCTGTGATCTACAACCGAACCAGTTGGGTCGTCAGGCTTGGAGTCGAGTGAAACTAATGAACAGCCAACTGCAACTGTAGCATGTGGACTATCTATGTGACCTACAGTAGTACCAGCTGGGTCGTCAGGCTGGGAGTCGAGTAAAACTAATGAACAGCCAACTGCAACTGTATCATGTGGACCATCTACGTGACCTACAGTAGTACCAGCTGGGTTGTCAGGCTGGGAGTCGAGTGAAACTAATGAACAGCCAACTGCAACTGTAGCATGTAGACCATTTATGTGACCTACAGTAGTACCAGCTGGGTCGTCAGGCTTGGAGTCGAGTGAAACTAATGAACAGCCAACTGCAACTGTAGCATGTGGATTATCTACTTGTATGTGACCTACAGTAGTACCAGCTGGGTCGTCAGGCTTGGAGTCGAGTGAAACTAATGAACAGCCAACTGCAACTGTATCATGTAGACCATTTATGTGACCTACAGTAGTACCAGCTGGGTCGTCAGGCTGGGAGTCGAGTGAAACTAATGAACAGCCAACTGCAACTGTAGCATGTGGATTATCTACTTGTATGTGACCTACAGTAGTACCAGCTGGGTCGTCAGGCTTGGAGTCGAGTGAAACTAATGAACAGCCAACTGCAACTGTATCATGTGGACCATCTCTGTGACCTACAGTAGTACCAGCTGGGTCGTCAGGCTTGGAGTCGAGTGAAACTAATGAACAGCCAACTGCAACTGTAGCATGTGGATTATCTACTTGTATGTGACCTACAGTAGTACCAGCTGGGTCGTCAGGCTTGGAGTCGAGTGAAACTAATGAACAGCCAACTGCAACTGTAGCATGTGGATTATCTACTTGTATGTGACCTACAGTAGTACCAGCTGGGTCGTCAGGCTGGGAGTCGAGTGAAACTAATGAACAGCCAACTGCAACTGTATCATGTAGACCATTTATGTGACCTCCAGTAGTACCAGCTGGGTCGTCAGGCTGGGAGTCGAGTGAAACTAATGAACAGCCAACTGCAACTGTATCATGTAGACCATCTATGTGACCTACAGTAGTACCAGCTGGGTCGTCAGGCTGGGAGTTGAGTGAAACTAATGAACAGCCAACTGCAACTGTATCATGTAGACCATCTATGTGACCTCCAGTAGTACCAGCTGGGTCGTCAGGCTTGGAGTCGAGTGAAACTAATGAACAGCCAACTGCAACTGTATCATGTAGACCATCTCTGTGACCTACAGTAGTACCAGCTGGGTCATCAGGCTTGGAGTCGAATGAAACTAATGAACAGCCAACTGCATCATGTGGACCATCTATGTGACCTACAGTAGTACCAGCTGGGTCGTCAGGCTTGGAGTCGAGTGAAACTAATGAACAGCCAACTGCAACTGTATCATGTAGACCATCTCTGTGACCTACAGTAGTACCAGCTGGGTCATCAGGCTTGGAGTCGAATGAAACTAATGAACAGCCAACTGCATCATGTGGACCATCTATGTGACCTACAGTAGTACCAGCTGGGTCGTCAGGCTTGGAGTCGAGTGAAACTAATGAACAAACTACTGCAACTGCAGCATGTGGACCATCTATGTGACCTACATGTACAGCAGAACCAGTTGGGTCGTCAGGCTTGGAGTCGAGTGAAACTAATGAACAGCCTACTGCAACTGTATCATGTGGACCATCTCTGTGAACTACAGCAGAACCAGCAGGGTTGTCAGGCTGGGAGGCGATTATAACAAGTGAAGAGCCAATTGTAACTGCATCATGTGGACCGTCCACATCAGTAGAAGGGTCATCAGCCTTGGAGTCATTTGAAACTGACGAAGAGCCAGCTGCAACCGTTTCATGTGGACCATACATCTTACCATGAGGGTCAGCAGTGTCAGATAAGTCAAAGCCATCAGGGTTGGACAGAGGTGCAAATTGAAAAGATTCAGGTACCCCATAATCATATAGCACCTCTGATCCAGCTGGTATGTCTTTTGTGGCAAACAAGCACAACAAAGGAAGTGAACCTTCTGCAAGAACTTTCATCCTGCTGTTTCTTTCTCTTCTCCAACCATGGTTGACCAGCCTTCCTAACTTAGGTCCTGAGGTACAGGTAGGTTCTTCAGTGGCATCGATACTGATCAAGAAAAAAGAAATATGTCGTTATTCATTGTATCCATACACTATTGAATTGAAGAGAAAACACATTTAAAATTTTTTTTTACAGGCAGTGTTCATAGATTGTGTGATTTAATCAATACCTCTGTAAGCTTCAGCATAATTCAGCATCCAAGGTATGAGCAAAGTGCAACAAAATAAAAACGGCAGTGTGAGTAACATTCCTAATATGGCCTCGATTCTTACGATTCCCATGCGGTTGGTCCCACTTCACTAACCCTACAAGACATGTTTCTGACGTAAACAATGATACAATCAATGTCTACCCTTTGCTCACAGGTGATCAAAACCAGTCAGTAGTCATATCCGAGCAATGTCAAAAATAGCAAATTTTGTGCAGCACTGCTAAGTGACTCAAGATAGACAACTTGACCAATGTTTCAATAATGCTGTGCATGTGGATCGGCCATGCAATATTTTGTTTTGAGAGTTCCACAGCTACGTACGTACGCGCACCCATACACGTGCGTAGGATCTCCCGCGCGAAGATGGCATGCACAGTCCGTTGTGGTCTCTTGCCGGCCGCACACGCAACACACGGCAGCCGAGCCGGTACAAATTCGCCTACTCCTTCGAACTTTGTTTACGCGCGACACATTTTTCTCATGCTTGGAAATAAGAGAGAAAGTGTTTCTGCTATTTTTTTCATAGTGTCTGGTAAAACATACAACCACACAACGGGGTCACGCGCATATTATTAATACCTAATGAGCGTTTCAGAAATCGAGAAAATTTCATTTTCGAAAACCGCACTTTTGCTTGCGATTTATCCACTTAAAACAGGCAATTTGAAATAAACTGTAGTATAAGTTGGCTAGAGGGATATGTGGACTATCGAAAAAAGTGCAAAAGCTGGATTTTTTTAAAGGGGTATAGTAGCTGTTAAAAATAAACGCCACGTTGTTTTGTTTTGTCCGAACGAATTATTGAAGCATTTATTTTAACGACAAAATATCATACTATTTCAGACATCGGCAACTCTAAGAAAAGACGCCGTTTTATATGGCATTTTCGGCGCCTTGCCTAGACTTGCCCATGTCTGACTTCCCGTATTTGTCTGTGGTGCAGTGCGTGCAGCGCGCCCTCTGGATTGGTGGCTATGTAGTTTTAATCGTTTGAATCAGAGACCTATAGAGGAGAAAAACAATTCTCCTATAGGTCTCTGTTTGAATGATCGAGGTAGCTTTGTACAGCTGTTTGTATTGTGCGTAGGAATGTTGGCAAGATGCCTTCATGCACGAATTACTCTATTGTATGATGCATACAAGGTTCATGTAGAAGGTATTTCGCCTTTCACCTCTGGCGTCCCGGGTTTGAATACGGGGCGTGTATGTGGATCGGGTTTGCAGTCCCTACTTGACCGCGTGGGTTTCCCCTGGGGATTTCTCTGGGGGTTTTCATCCCACTTCTAAAACTGCAACTCCTTCTTCGTCATCTCAAGTTGATAATAAAGTATAGTTAAAGCTAAACCCGTATATATAGTTAATGGCTTAAAGGGCCTTATATAGTTGCCGAAGATGCCGTGAAATTAACAACAACTGTCCTTCCTTCAGGCTGACAGTAAAGATTGTTGCTGGTGTTTATAGATGCATGTGCAATGTACACAATACCCCTAGGCCCCAAAATAATCGTTGAACCTTTATCTGGTCAAAAATTTACTACAACCCCCATATTAAATTTATTTCGGTATGAATTCCGTTTACTGGTCGCCACTGAGACGCTGTATGTTTAGTCTGTGGAACAGGGCAGAAAAGGTTAAATTTAAGGAAATTGTTTAATGTTTTTCACTTCCCTTAATTGTTTAATGAAATCACTTCCCTTAAATATTCGCACGTTTTGGTGGCTATTAAGTGATTATAACAGGCATGAGAATCTTCCTGATTTATCAGGATTTCCTGATTTTTCACCTCCAAATATGTGGTCTCCGAGTTCAATGTGAATTTGGATTAAAAATGGGGGGTGGTAAGCTGTGGATATAAAGCTAAGAAAATGTAAAAAAGTGAGTGAAAATGAATCTTCTGTGGCAACCTTGAGCAAGCTCGATTCACGACTAGAGTCAGTCTGTTTATTGGTTCCTTCTTTTTATTTCAAAACTCCATTCTCGTTTTCCGACCTACAAGACTATTTTTGAAAGGCATGTGATCGGAAGCAGAAATTGTGTTTTTTCTCTGCCTTTTTTCTTAATTTGAAACTTACTTTTGATCCATACATTTCCAGTTCAGGAAGTTGTAATGTTTGTGAAATACTGATTCTATTTTTATTAAAAAATATAAAATATCTCCTCTGAATTTTAAGGAAAAATCTACCTTAAACACAACCCCAGATATGCTCTAAAATGCATCAGAGAGCTTTTAAAGTTCCCACGCCGTGGCTTCGCAGGTTGTTGAAATACAATTATTTTTCCTGATTTTTTACAAATCTCCATTCTCATGCCTGTTATAAGGAGAATAAGTGGCGACCAGTAAACGGAATTCTTTCCTTTATTTCAATTTCATGAAGTCGTTACAAAAAAGCCTCTGAAAACTATTGTAAGTTCTTTAAAAATAGGTTTCGTTTAAACGTTCGGCAAAACCGGTTTTTCTTCTTTTTTTCCGGTTAAATGTCCCATCCTTACTTGTATTGTAAAAGTGGAAACGATTTTGATGAGAATCCTTGCGACACTGATACGACACTTTGCGAATGTTTTCGATCAGATTGCGACGTTATACGATGCATCCCGATTTTGTTAGACTTTTTGCGATCTTTTACGATTGTATGCGATGCCATTATGATCGCTTGCGATTCTTTACGATTTTTGGCGACATGGAAGCGATTCTCTGTCGCGGTTTCCTGGAAATTATGACGATCATGTGATTTAATTAAATTCGTATCAAATCGTAAAGAAAACTTGAAAGATCTTAAAAGTTCGAATTGAAATAGTGCTGAAGGATTGGTTAAGAACCTTTACGATGGCATTATGATTATTTACGACGACATTATGATTATTTACGACCTTGGTAAGACACATTACGACTTTATTACAACCGGTTGCGACGACCGTTCACGACATTCTTTAACATTCCAAAAGTCTCGTAATGACTTGCGACCAAGACGAATTATTACGATCGTTTAAGAATGTTTACGAATGTCTTTATGAATGTTTACGAATGCCCTTACGAATACTTACGATTTAAAATCGTAAAGGTTCATATCCAAAATCGTCTAAAGCGGGCCTCCCACTGTGCGATTTTTGCCACGAATTTCCAACGATTAGGTACGATTTGGTACGATTTAGTATAGAGTCTAAAGACAGTCTCTGGTAATCTCACCAAATCGTACCAATTCGTAGGAAATTCGTGGCAAAAATCGCACAGTGGGAGGCCCGCTTAAGACCGGTGGTGTTGGGTCTGGTGATCTTGAGGGGGGAATTTCCAAGTTCACTTTAAAACATTACTTGTTTCCCCATTAAGGAATTTTAAAGGAATTTCTTTCAGTTGGGGATTTGGTGTGTTTAACAAACGGAAATATTGTATTGAGGTATAGGGCCAGGGAGTCGCTTTGTCACATATCGTGCTGGGTATGGAGATTCAAACTCCGATATGCAAAAGTACAAGCAGAGGTGAACGTCTCCTATGGACAATTCCCATGTACTTTGAGAAAATTAAACATCTTCGGCGTTGTCAAGGCTTCTCCTCCTCAGGTAATTGCGTATGGTAATTGTTGGAAATATAACGATTGGTTTTGATAAAGTTTAGTAACGACAGCGCATACAGCACGCCTCCACCAACCCCACCCCCCTACCACCCTCCCTCACCCCCTCCCCCCACCCTCCCCCACCCCCTCCCCCCACCCCCTCCCCCACCCCCATCCTCCCCCTCCCCCCCTACCCCCACCCTCCACCATTGTTCCACCATTGTGTCTCAAACATTCAAAGAATTCCAAAGGAATTCCTTTCAGTTGTTAGGAGGGCGGTTGTGCGTTAGCAAAAAGGAAGAGTGTGTTGAGTCAAGGGGCGTTAGGGGGAGTCCTTAAGGCCCCAAATCGTGCTGGGTATAGGTTTTTATGGGCGTTTAAGGTTGCACCCAAGTACTCATGCAGCGCAATATGTGGCAGAGGGTTCCCCCATTGTGTCTCAAACATCCACTGAATTTCAAAGGAATTCTTTTCAGTTTTTAGAGGGGTCGGTGCGTTAACAACAAGGAAGAGTGTGTTGGGGTATGGGGGCGTTCAGGTGCGAGTCCCTTTGCCACATATCGCGCTGGGTATACCCAAGTAAATAAGGCTCCCATATAGGAACCAATGCTAAATGCCCAATTTTCAAAAATCATTTTAAAATACTGACAACTCTCTCAGCTTCTCAGGACAACAACCAAAATACTCATTGAAATCTTATCATTTCAATTCTGTTCAATTTTATGGGGGTAATCCGTCACTTTTATTCTCTAATTTCCACTTGAAACAAAACTACCCTGCGAGATTATAGAGCGTATTTACTGAGGGAGGTAATCGTTCCCGGTACGCTTCAGTACCGTTATCCATTCAGCAAAACGGAAAACCTTAAAGGCACAGGCTCGTCAGCAGTGCGCGCGCGCCAAATTCGTGCCACGAAATACGCAGCTCCAAGCCTTTGCTATGGAGCCTGTGCCTTTAAGGGTGCACCCTAGTAAATAGGCAGAGATCCGTGCGCCGAGCTCATGAATATTTTGTATGCTCCCAACTGCTTCTTTATTAGAGAGAGAGAGTTGCGAGCTGAACGAGTGTGGTCTTGTGTAGAATATGGCCATCGTCGTGATGTGGGGTATTTTTTCTTCTCAATATATTTTGGACAATGTAGCTCCTAAAAGTGGCCCTATTTGCCCAGTAGCGTATTGCCTTTGTTCCAAGGTGGACGCTGGTCTGTTTAGCAGTTTTCACTGTTGCAGGGGTAGTTTTGTTTCAAGTGGAAATTAGAGAATAAAAGTGACGGATTACCCCCATAAAATTGAACAGAATTGAAAAGATGAGACTTCAATGAGTATTTTGATTGTTGTCCTGAGGAGCTGAGAGAGTTGTCAGTATTTTAAAATGATTTTTGAAAATTGGGCATTTAGCATTGGTTCCTATATGGGAGCCATATTTAATTGGGTATACCCAGCAGAATTCGTTGAATGTTTGAGACACAATGCATGGGGAACAATGGTAAGGGAGGCGCGCCCTCGGCCCCATATCGTGCTGTATCCGCTGCCGTTACTAAACTTTATTAAAACCAATCGACATCGAAAGGCTACATCGTTATATTCCAACAATTACCAAACGCAATTACCTAAGGAGGAGAACCCTTGACAATGCCGAAGATGTTTAATTTTCTCAAAGTACATGGGAATTGTCCATAGGAGACGTTCACCTCTGTTTGTACTTTTGCATATCGAAGCTTACATCTCTATACCCAGCACGATATGTGACATAGCGACTGCCTCCCCCTCACGTCCCTATACCTCAACACATTATTTCCGTTTGTTAACACACCAAACCCCCAACTGAAAGAAATTCCTTAGATGTTTTATGCACAATGGGGTACAAGTACAGGGTGTATCAGAAAAGAGTACGCACTCATACAATTGTAGATAAAATATATATTTATATTTAGAAAATTGGCTCACACATATCGGTAGACATCAGTTTCATGTTTTTATTAATGTCGCCATCGTGTTGGGAATGTTACAAAAATAACAATAACTTGCGCCGAAAAATTAAGCCTGTGCCTTTAAGAGTGCACCCTAAATGAAAATGCAAAACAGGATCAAGGAGCATGAGAGGTCAATTTGACATGTCCTTTCTTTGCTATTAGTTTTTTGCTGACCGTCTTTTTCTGTACACAGATTTACACGTTTAGCGCGTAGCACCAAATGCAAGCTCAATCATAGCTATGTTCTGCCCGAGAAGGGCGACTTTGTTCTTATTCGTCTCTCCAATTCATCCAGTTTCATTAGCTGTGGTAAAAAGCATCCAGTGATGTTAGGTTTGGTAATGTTTTTAAATGGACTTGGAAATGGCCCCCTCAAGATCACCAGACCCCACACTACCGGTCTTAAGCGGGCCTCCCACTGTGCGATTTTTGCCAGGAATTTCCTACGAATTGGTACGATTTGGTGAGATTACCAGAGTCTATAGACTCTTTACACAATCGTACCTAATTGTTGGAAATTCGTGGCAAAAATCGCACAGTGGGAGGCCCGCTTTAGACGATTTTGGATATGAACCTTTAGGATTTTAAATCGTAAGTATTCGTAAGGGCATTCTTAAACATTCATAAAGACATTCGTAAACATTCTTAAACGATCGTAATAATTCGTCTTGGTCGCAAAGTCATTACGAGACTTTTGGAATGTTAACAATTGTCGTGAACGGTCGTCGCAACCGGTCTTAAGATATCGTAATAAAGTCGTAATGTGTCTTACAAAGGTCATAAATAATCCTAATGCCATCGTAAAGGTTCTTCACCAATCCTTCAGCACTATTTCAATTCGAACTTTTAAGATCTTTTTAAGTTTTCTTTACGATTTGATACGAATTTAATTAAGTCACATGATCGTCATAATTTCCAGAAAACTGCGACAGAGAATCGCTTCCATGTCGCCAGAAATCGTAAAGAATCGCAAGCGATCGTAATGGCATCGCATACAATCGTAAAAGATCGCAAAAAGTCTCAAAAAATCGGGATGCATCGTATAACGTCGCAATCTAATCGAAAACATTCGCAAAGTGTCGTATCAGTGTCGCAAGGCTTCTCATCAAAATCGTTTCCACTTTTACAATCATCGTAATGATGGTTTAATCGGGGTCGTAGGCCTAAGTAAGGATGGGACATTTACCCAAGAAAAAAAAAGAAAAACCAGTTTGCCAAACGTTTAAACGAAACCTATTTTTTAAGAATTTACAATAGTTTTCAGAGGGTTATTTGTAACGAGTAGTGGGTATGAAGCGGGATTCCAAATCAGAGGTTGTGGGTTCAAGCCCCACTATGACCAACGTGCCTGTGTCCCTGGGCAAGGCACTTAATCCCAGTTGCGACATTTAAGCGACATTTAAGGGGCTGTTACGGGGAATGCCACACTGTAACTGCTGGAGGGTTGTTTGCCTTGGCTAGCTAGGTAACCGCCCAGTCGATAAAGTTTTAATTAATTAAATTAGTCGCCATCTTAGTCACTTACTTTGTTCCTTGAGGGCATGCCTAGGGTGACTTAAGCTTTGTTGAGCATTGCTGGACAGAACAACAACATACCTACCCAACACCAAACCATTCATAAGTCACGGACGTTAGAGGGCGCAGTAGGCCAGGTGACTCTTGTCTGGTTCCCAGACCTAAAGATTCTGTCTATAGATATTCGTTCATCGTGACCAACTCGACTTCCAAGTTAAGTCAACTCGACCATTCACCAACACCGCTGTGCATACACAGTGCACAACCGTCGAGTTGGTAAAATGGTCGAATTGGTAAAACGGTCGAGTTGACCTGCACCCATATGGGGTACGGGAATCAGTGTAGCTTTTTCTACCGTCGCATCGCGGTGAGTGTCTGTCCCCGGCCCAGCATAGTCGGATTTAAAGCAATCTGCGCCACAAAAATCTGCACGTGGGGCGGTTGGGTTGGGTTGGCGTACGGGTTCTTTCCTCGCCTTTCACCTCTGGGGTCCCGGGTTCGAATCCGGGGCGTGTATGTGGATTGGGTTTGCAGTCCCTACTTGACCGCGTGGGTTTTCCCCTGGGGCATTTCTCTGGGGGTTTTCCTCCCACTTCTAAAACTGCAACTCCTTCTTCGTCATCTCAAGTTGATAATATAGTATAGTTAAAGCTAAAACCGTATAGTTGATGGCATAAAGGGCCTTAGTTGCCGAAGATGCCATAAAATATACAACAACAACAACAAATCTGCACGTGGTTCCTTTTTTCAGGACGATAAAATAGAGTGAGTAGCACGCATTTTAAGAAGAAATAGGCATTCGAAAATGTCTAGGTGGGATGTACCGTAGCTACAATCCTGGCCAAAATGGTTGGGCCACCTCCCCCGCTCCCCCGATCAATGTTGTTACTCCGCGCTGGAGCACAGACCGCGCGGAAATCAAACAACATTGAACGGGGGCCGGGGGCCCCAGCGAGTTTTGGCCAGGATTGTCTGGAGTTTTACAGAAACTGTGGAATGAGAAACAGCATTGCGCGGAGGTTGGGGCAACATTATTTATTTGTTTTTTGTATCTATATACTTATTTACTTTTTTTGTTTATCTTTCCCCCAAACGACACAGCACATCGCTTTCGTATTGGTGGATCACATGCATGCAAAACAAGTTCTTCAAATCAAAGTTCAGTTTGGAAATATATTTCAAAGTATTTCATCAGTTAATGAAAAACTATAACGAGAGCGAGATCTGAACTCGGTCCCTCTAATTGATAGTCCCACTTTTGTCTAGTGGGATTCGAACCTGCGATGCTCGCTTTTCAAAGGCTATGTCTTAACCGTTAGACCACACAGACTACCCGCTTGGTGCTTGTCTTGTTTGTATAAAGCCTTACAAAATACATCGTTCATGGTTCGCCACACGACGTGCCATTCTATTTAGGCCGATTTCTGTAAACAAAATGCTGGTTTTGATGATTGTAAAGTGTGGATTGGAATCCCCAATAGCAATGTACATTCCCTTGAATTTTTTATTTGTTTTTACCCCATAATTTTAACGAAATTAGCGAAAACTCATCGGTCCTCCATCCAAATAAAAAGAAAAGAAAGAATGATTCTTCTTTTTAGTGTCCAGCCGCGAACCGTAGCTATTGCGTAACCCGCCAACGCGCACGTGCGGTGTCGGGGAGATTTAGCGAGTATAAACTGTCGAAGTGAATACGTCTTGTTTTGTTAGTTGCCTCACCAATGGCTCTTCTCTAAAACAAATCACTGGACCGTGTCAATATGCTTTTGCAATGGTACATTTTTCGAGGGCCATGATGTTTAGAGCCAATTACCATGTCAAACGTCACACTTCGGTTGTCCATTTTCCCCCTCTCCATCACTCTGGACGAGAGAGGCGCGCAATTGCAAAGTTTGTTTGTTGGGGGGAAGAGTGACGCAAACACACAGCATTTTCAAATCGAGTAAATTGGCAAAACTTAACATGGAGTTGTATTTTTATCAGAGAACAATGAGTGTTATGAAGTTTCAATTGCTCACTTCTGCTTATTATAAGGGGGAAGAGGTAGTGCTTGCAGAAAATATTTTACAGTACCGGTGCGGTCCAGCAATGCTCAATCGGCAATTGTTTTATCGTGGATTAGCAACCACTTGTTGTTTGATCAATGTGCCGTATGTGAAACATTGCGGACCCGAATTCCTTTAGATATTTATTTTTTGAAAATATTTTGTATAGAGTGCTTGAAACCTTGGGTTAATTTTCGGTTCTATGTGCAGATTGTATTTACCCGTAAGGCAACCAGTCTCGTATAATGACTTATTGGTTTATTTTGGGCTATGGCTTTTATCGTATGGCCGCAATTCCTTTAAGGTTCTTTTTTAAGATGGCTTGGCTCAAACGATAACCCATGTATGCCCGTGTCTTTAAGTTTTTAAGTAGGTTCTTTTTGTGGATGTTATACTATTAAATGCCGTTCACGGGAGTGTACTATGTACACCTTTGCAAAGATGGATTCACCAAGCGCTTTTTTAGAATTTTGGCTTTGCCTTTTAGATTTTTCCTCAAAATCCGTTAAGCGTCCTGAGCGAATCCTTATTGCTGTCATTTTCATAGTTTAATTGTTTTTTGTTTTAACAGATCTTTCGCAGTCTCTTGGTCTATCAATTAATTGTGGTTTTTATTTACTGGTGATAGGACTCAAAGAGACGCGATGTCTGGACATTTGCAGTTTTACCACAATGGGGGTTCTCATCATGTCTGTCAATAAGCTCCTAACTTTGTTTGTTGGGGGGAAGAGTGACGCAAACACACAGCATTTTCAAATCGAGTAAATTGGCAAAACTTAACATGGAGTTGTATTTTTATCAGAGAACAATGAGTGTTATGAAGTTTCAATTGCTCACTTCTGCTTATTTTAAGGGGGAAGAGGTAGTGCTTGCAGAAAATATTTTACAGTACCGGTGCGGTCCAGCAATGCTCAATCGGCAATTGTTTTATCGTGGATTAGCAACCACTTGTTGTTTGATCAATGTGCCGTATGTGAAACATTGCGGACCCGAATTCCTTTAGATATTTATTTTTTGAAAATCTTTTGTATAGAGTGCTTGAAACCTTGGGTTAATTTTCGGTTCTATGTGCAGATTGTATTTACCCGTAAGGCAACAAGTCTCGTATAATGACTTATTGGTTTATTTTGGGCTATGGCTTTTATCGTATGGCCGCAATTCCTTTAAGGTTCTTTTTTAAGATGGCTTGGCTCAAACGATAACCCATGTATGCCCGTGTCTTTAAGTTTTTAAGTAGGTTCTTTTTGTGGATGTTATACTATTAAATGCCGTTCACGGGAGTGTACTATGTACACCTTTGCAAAGATGGATTCACCAAGCGCTTTTTTAGAATTTTGGCTTTGCCTTTTAGATTTTTCCTCAAAATCCGTTAAGCGTCCTGAGCGAATCCTTATTGCTGTCATTTTCATAGTTTAATTGTTTTTTGTTTTAACAGATCTTTCGCAGTCTCTTGGTCTATCAATTAATTGTGGTTTTTATTTACTGGTGATAGGACTCAAAGAGACGCGATGTCTGGACATTTGCAGTTTTACCACAATGGGGGTTCTCATCATGTCTGTCAATAAGCTCCTAACTTTGTTACGCTGTTTGTCGCGGGATCTTTGAATTTCGGTTTGGTCAGCGGCTATATTGACAAGACATGTGTCCCCCATTTGTAGAGAATTCATAATTTTCAGCCAGAAATGGCTTGAAAGCAAAGAAAACGAAATACCGGAACTGATGACGTGCAATTACACAGAAAATATGCCTGGATACCCCCACAAACAAAAAAACTAAATCTGGCGGGCCAGCATATTCTTACCGGTGAAAATTATGAATTCTTTACAAATGGGGGACACATGTCTTGTCAATATAGCCACTGACCAAACCGGAATTCAAAGATCCCGCGACAAACAGCGTAACAAAGTTAGGAGCTTATTGACAGACATGATGAGAACCCCCATTGTGATAAAACTGCAAATTTCCAGACATCGCGTCTCTTTGAGTCCTATCACCAGTAAATAAAAACCACAATTATTTGATAGACCAAGAGACTGCGAAAGATCTGTTAAAACAAAAACAATTAAACTATAAAAATGACAGCAAGAAGGATTCGCTCACGACGCTTAACGGATTTTGAGGAAAAATCTAAAAGGCAAAGCAAAAATTATAAAAAAGCGCTGGGTGGATCCATCTTTGCAAAGGTGTACATAGTACACTCCCGTGAACGGCATTTAATAGTATAAAATCCACAAAAAGAACCTACTTGAAAACTTAAAGACACGGGCATACATGGGTTATCGTTTGAGCCAAGCCATCTTTAAAAAAAAAAGAACCTTAAAGTAATTGCGGCCATACGATAAAAGCCATAGCCCAAATTAAACCAATAAGTCATTATACGAGACTTGCTGCCTTACGGGTAAATACAATTTGCACATAGAACCGAAAATTAACCCAAGGCTTCAAGCACTCTATACAAAAGATTTTCAAACAATAAATATCTAAAGGAATTCGGGTCCGCAATGTTTCACATACGGCACATTGATCTAACAACAAGTGGTTGCTAATCCACGATAAAACAATTGCCGATTGAGCATTGCTGGACCGCACCGGTACCGTAGAATATTTTCTGCAAGCACTACCTCTTCCCCTTGAAATAAGCAAAAGTGAGCACTCGAAACTTCATAACACTCATTGTTCTCTGATAAAATTACAACTCCATGTTAAGTTTTGCCAATTTACTCGATTTGAAAATGCTGTGTGTTTGCGTCACTCTTCCCCCCACAAACAAGGATCACATGCATGCAAAACAAGTTCTTCAAATCAAAGTTCAGTTTGGAAATATATTTCAAAGTATTTCATCAGTTAATGAAAAACTATAACGAGAGCGAGATCTGAACTCGGTCCCTCTAATTGATAGTCCCACTTTTGTCTAGTGGGATTCGAACCTGCGATGCTCGGGGAGATTTAGCGAGTATAAACTGTCGAAGTGAATACGTCTTGTTTTGTTAGTTGCCTCACCAATGGCTCTTCTCTAAAACAAATCACTGGACCGTGTCAATATGCTTTTGCAATGGTACATTTTTCGAGGGCCATGATGTTTAGAGCCAATTACCATGTCAAACGTCACACTTCGGTTGTACATTTTCCCCCTCTCCATCACTCTGGACGAGAGAGGCGCGCAATTGCAAAGTCCGTACATGACGTCATCGCGTCTCAATCCAGTGAGCTTTCATTCAACACGTGTGGCGCGAAGAAAATGCAACCAATACAATACGTTTGTTACCCTCCCCCATCTTTTTTTTAATTGAAATCAGATAAAAACGGGACACGAAGGGTTGATTCAATCATTACTGTAGTTTTACTGCATGGGATGCGCCGAAAGGGTTGATAGTCGGTCAAAATGCAAAGTGTCGGTGACGAGGAAAACCCGTCAAATGAGACAAGTTTACATACCCCTTGGCATTTCGGCAAACCCTCCCGGACACAACATATCCCCTGCCATTCAGCCGTACTCTGTCCACAATCCGCCCTGTCTATAATATACATGCATGTACATGTATCACGAAAATGTACATTCGGACAATCCTGGCCAAAATGGTTGGGCCACCTCCCCCGATCAATGTTGTTACTCCGCGCTGGAGCACAGACCGCGCGGAAATTTAGTTTCGTTCGGTACATAGATCAAATGCCTTTACATTCTTCCCTTGCATTCCTTTCCCTCCAGAAATTTACATATCAATTGACTACTTTTGCATTTAAGAAGGCATTCTGGCGTGTTTCGCCACTTCAGGCTTATGCACTCTCACTGAATGTCTATTGCTCCATGTTTGTATACACTACGCATACGCGCGCAGATTGTAAACGCCGTGCATGCATGTGATGCATTACTCGGTAATGCTGGCCGTTGTCCGCTTTTCCGATTGGCTGCTATTTAAAGCATACTGGAGAATTCGTTCCATTACCTTCATCAGCATGCATCCCTGTTATTAATTTAACTTCGGAGTAAATTAAGATCGTCGTTGGAAATTTTTGGTAGCAATGGGACAGTCATAAGAACAGTACGTATACAAATTATGGGAAGTATTGAATGTTTCTTTTTGGCATAACATGACCGGATGATTAATTACTTCAAATTGACTCGGGCGTGTGTTGGCTCAACACAACAGCCGGTTTACTCCACAGACTTGCGTGGATTTCCTCGGGGTATTGTAACGTCGCGTTGCAGAGTGGAAATTCCCTGAGATCTCAGGATGGTCATTAGTTCGAAGCGTTTTTTAATTTTTCTAATTCGCAGGTTTTCCTTGCTCTATCGTTGAGCATCTTGTTTTTATGAGCGGCATTATGTTCTCCCGGTGGCCTTCAAGCGGCCCAACTTGCCGCTTTCGTTATGGCATCCTGTTGTTGTTGTTGTTGTATATTTTATGGCATCTTCGGCAACTAAGGCCCTTTATGCCATCAACTATACGGTTTTAGCTTTAGCTATACTATATTATCAGCTTGAGATGACGAAGAAGAAGTTGCAGTTTTAGAAGTGGGAGGAGGACCCCCAGAGAGGTGCCCCAGGGGAAGGCCCACGCGGTCGGGTGGGGACTGCAAACCCAATCCACATACGCGCCCCGGATTCGAACCCGGGACGCCGGAGGTGAGATGCGAGGAAGGAACCCGTACGCCAACCCGACCGCCCTTATGGTATCCTCTAATATCATTTTTCTTATAGGGCCCCCTGTAATACGATTCGTGTATAATGTAAATAGCGAATATTTACTCATTGCAATTATATGTAATATAATAGTTGCGCTAAGGAAATTATGAGCATACTGTGATTTCTTAGATGAGTACATTGCATCCATCTTTCAAGTTCGAGTCGTATACACGTACCAGGGGTACTGTTACTGTTTGTAATGTAATGTCTGCTTTTCAAACGCAATTTTCTTTCATGATTAGGTATAAAACAGCACCCATCATCTGTCTATTTTTTGAAATGGACAAATTTTATCTTCTGAAATATCAAAATGGATTTGAGTTTACCTCTCTTCGCAACAGTTTTGTTTTTTCAATTTATTTATAAAATAACCTGATTTATTCCATTTCCACTATTTTCCTTTTAACTCAAAACGCCATTATTTACGATTTAAGCGTAGTTTGTGTAATTTTTCAGGCAACAACGATCAGTGTGGTAAAGTGATTTTAGAATAATAGCTTCAATGTGGGGTCTAATTAGTGTTTGGGTGTAAAATATACAAATTTTACTTATAAATTGTAACGTTGGCACCTCTGCATTATATATACCTGACAACAGACTACTAAGGTAATTTTTGTTACCATGGCAATTGGGTCTTAACATTCGCTGGTAATCTGGAACCTACATTGCTAAAGCGCAGGGAAACAGTTCATTGGTTTTAGTACAGACCCATGTAGTAACCTTGGCAACACACAAAATGTGACGTTTTCATTTGTCTATTTGGTGCTACATTGCCCCAGAAGTACGATCTCCTTCACTTTTGTAAACATTTATTGGGCACTATTAACCTACTTGGCGTATACAGTTCATTGTTGTCTTACAGTTTTGTTTTCGTTTTCTATATGCAGATCATTGCAGAGCTTCTATTTTGGTCACATTCCAGCACAAATCATAACGATGCAGTTGTATGACGCTAGCCCGAGGAACCACCAACTCGCAGGGTACACGGTATCTATTGTGCAATTGTTAAGCGATTTATTGGATTTCGAAATGATTCGTTTTTTTTTTTTTTTTGCGGTTTTAACTTTTCTGAAATTTCGATCTTTCGTGACATTCACAACTGCTGCCACCTAATATAGTTGATATTTGTAATGGCTTTTGCAATATTCTGTTAGAAACTTGTTCAACTTGGAACTCTTATTAATGTTTTGTGTATTTTTGAGAGTAGAATCAGTTAATTGGAATCGAGTTGAAGGGAACCGGACCTTGTCCGAAGGGCCTCAAGGGCCTTAATTGTTGAATCATCAACTCTAGATGCACGTTTTTTCATGCTTTGATTTTCATAGCACATCGGAATCTTTCATGCGTACGATTTTGTTTTTTCGTGTGTAGAGTGAATGGTTATGCAAAACGATTTCTTACGGTTTTAACTTTTCTGAAATCTCGATCTTTGGTGTCATTCACAACTGCTGCCACAATAATATAGTTGATTTTCGTGAATGGCTTTTGCAATAATCCGTTAGAAACTCGTTCAAAAAGTTGGAACTCTTATTAATGTTTTTATGTAATTTTTAGAGTATAATTAGTAATTGAAGCGAGTTGAAAGGAACCGGACCTTGTCTTAAGGGCCGTAATTTGTTGCATCATCAACTCTAGATGCACGTTTTTTCATGCTCTGATTTTCATAGCACATCGGAATCTTTCATGCGTACGATTTTGTTTTTTCATGTGTACAGTGAATTGTTATGTAAAACGATTTCTTACGGTTTTAACTTTTCTGAAATCTCGATTTTTGGTGTCATTCACAACTGCTGCCGCAATAATATAGTTGATATTCGTGAATGGCTTTTGCAATAATCCGTTAGAAACTCGTTCAACTTTGAACTCTTATTAATGTTTTTATGTATTTTTGAGAGTACAATTAGTAATTGGAAGCGAGTTGAAGGGAAACGGACCTTGTCTGAAGGGCCTTAAGGGCCGTAATTGGTTGAATCATCTCTAGATGCACGTTTTTTCATGCTCTGATTTTCACAGCACATCGGAATCTTTCATGCGTACGAGTGTTAATTGTTGTTATACATTAACGAGAGCCGAAAACGGAAAGTACATTACATTGTCTTTAGCTTTTTACTTAATGATCAAGTTCGTCCGATTTTTATTCCCATGTAAAAATATTCAGTCGGACAATTCTGCAGTTAGTCCTTTTACTTAATCTCTCATTCACATAGTCGGAATAATGTTAGTCTGGTACCCGGACCAAAAATTTGACTAGACTGAATTCAGTCGTTGTATGTGGAGCGGGAACCAGTCTAGAATAATGTACAACTCGGGTATTAGCATTGCAGATAATCGGTTTAATTCATTCCTTTTACGCACTCGAAGAATCCACCTTAGGGCGCTCATAAGTGTTTTCCTTGAGCTTACCCCTCTTTAACAAATTTCAATTGTTTCAAAAACCCGGGAACAAACCTAGGTAATGTGGCAATGATAAGGGGAGTGCGCCTCTTTGTGATGTCCTAGGATGCACCCACGTTTCCTCCTATAAACAAAGATAAAATAAAGGAGGTTTTTCGTGGCCTCCGAGCGCCAGTAGTTTTTTACTGCTTGGACTGACGTTAAAAGCATTGCTATGTTCATGGGCGAGTTCTCGATCCCAGAGATTTCTCTGATTGTCGTAGCACATGGAAATCTTTTATGCTTACGATTTCTGCCTTTTCGTGTTGTGTTCTAACAATCTCGATGAAAATTTCACATGATAGACCTTTTCGTTTTGTAAACACCAACAATTTACTAAACCAGTGTATTACTCTTACTAATACTTGTTCAAATGTAGCCTATGTTGTTTGAGTTGTTGAAAGCCGGACGATGTCCGAAGAGCCTAAAGGGCTTGGTTCCAGATGGTTACCACAGGACATAATGTAAGCATTGAAGGCATGCTTATGCCCGAGAGCCACCGAGGTTTCTAAAGTTTTTAGTCATCGAGGCTGGTCTTGTGTTTTCTGTCATATTCGCTGTATAGTGACTTGGTTATATATTGTTTGTAGATTGGAGACATTCAGTTCATTGTGTACTGGAGCCGCGATCCCATGCTGTCTCAATAAAATAAGTTAAACCTATTTCATGTTATGTGTGTGGTTATTTGAGTCTGTGTATAGAACGAAACTGTTTTTCATGCGTATGAGCGCAGCGAAGGAGCATTGAAAATCAAACAACATTGAACGGGGGCCGGGGGCCCCAGCGAGTTTTGGCCAGGATTGTCTGGAGTTTTACAGAAACTGTGGAATGAGAAACAGCATTGCGCGGAGGTTGGGGCAACATTATTTATTTGTTTTTTGTATCTATATACTTATTTACTTTTTTTGTTTATCTTTCCCCCAAACGACACAGCACATCGCTTTCGTATTGGTGGATCACATGCATGCAAAACAAGTTCTTCAAATCAAAGTTCAGTTTAGAAATATATTTCAGTATATTTCATCAGTTAATGAAAAACTATAACGAGAGCGAGATCTGAACTCGGTCCCTCTAATTGATAGTCCCACTTTTGTCTAGTGGGATTCGAACCTGCGATGCTCGCTTTTCAAAGGCTATGTCTTAACCGTTAGACCACACAGACTACCCGCTTGGTGCTTGTCTTGTTTGTATAAAGCCTTACAAAATACATCGTTCATGGTTCGCCACACGACGTGCCATTCTATTTAGGCCGATTTCTGTAAACAAAATGCTGGTTTTGATGATTGTAAAGTGTGGATTGGAATCCCCAATAGCAATGTACATTCCCTTGAATTTTTTATTTGTTTTTACCCCATAATTTTAACGAAATTAGCGAAAACTCATCGGTCCTCCATCCAAATAAAAAGAAAAGAAAGAATGATTCTTCTTTTTAGTGTCCAGCCGCGAACCGTGGCTATTGCGTAACCCGCCAACGCGCACGTGCGGTGTCGGGGAGATTTAGCGAGTATAAACTGTCGAAGTGAATACGTCTTGTTTTGTTAGTTGCCTCACCAATGGCTCTTCTCTAAAACAAACCACTGGACCGTGTCAATATGCTTTTGCAATGGTACATTTTTCGAGGGCCATGATGTTTAGAGCCAATTACCATGTCAAACGTCACACTTCGGTTGTCCATTTTCCCCCTCTCCATCACTCTGGACGAGAGAGGCGCGCAATTGCAAAGTCCGTACATGACGTCATCGCGTCTCAATCCAGTGAGCTTTCATTCAACACGTGTGGCGCGAAGAAAATGCAACCAATACAATACGTTTGTTACCCTCCCCCATCTTTTTTTAAATTGAAATCAGATAAAAACGGGACACGAAGGGTTGATTCAATCATTACTGTAGTTTTACTGCATGGGATGCGCCGAAAGGGTTGATAGTCGGTCAAAATGCAAAGTGTCGGTGACGAGGAAAACCCGTCAAATAAGACAAGTTTACATACCCCTTGGCATTTCGGCAAACCCTCCCGGACACAACATATCCCCTGCCATCCAGCCGTACTCTGTCCACAGTCCGCCCTGTCTATAATATACATGCATGTACATGTATCACGAAAATGTACATTCGGACAATCCTGGCCAAAATGGTTGGGCCACCTCCCCCGCTCCCCCGATCAATGTTGTTACTCCGCGCTGGAGCACAGACCGCGCGGAAATCAAACAACATTGAACGGGGGCCGGGGGCCCCAGCGAGTTTTGGCCAGGATTGTCTGGAGTTTTACAGAAACTGTGGAATGAGAAACAGCATTGCGCGGAGGTTGGGGCAACATTATTTATTTGTTTTTTGTATCTATATACTTATTTACTTTTTTTGTTTATCTTTCCCCCAAACGACACAGCACATCGCTTTCGTATTGGTGGATCACATGCATGCAAAACAAGTTCTTCAAATCAAAGTTCAGTTTGGAAATATATTTCAAAGTATTTCATCAGTTAATGAAAAACTATAACGAGAGCGAGATCTGAACTCGGTCCCTCTAATTGATAGTCCCACTTTTGTCTAGTGGGATTCGAACCTGCGATGCTCGCTTTTCAAAGGCTATGTCTTAACCGTTAGACCACACAGACTACCCGCTTGGTGCTTGTCTTGTTTGTATAAAGCCTTACAAAATACATCGTTCATGGTTCGCCACACGACGTGCCATTCTATTTAGGCCGATTTCTGTAAACAAAATGCTGGTTTTGATGATTGTAAAGTGTGGATTGGAATCCCCAATAGCAATGTACATTCCCTTGAATTTTTTATTTGTTTTTACCCCATAATTTTAACGAAATTAGCGAAAACTCATCGGTCCTCCATCCAAATAAAAAGAAAAGAAAGAATGATTCTTCTTTTTAGTGTCCAGCCGCGAACCGTAGCTATTGCGTAACCCGCCAACGCGCACGTGCGGTGTCGGGGAGATTTAGCGAGTATAAACTGTCGAAGTGAATACGTCTTGTTTTGTTAGTTGCCTCACCAATGGCTCTTCTCTAAAACAAATCACTGGACCGTGTCAATATGCTTTTGCAATGGTACATTTTTCGAGGGCCATGATGTTTAGAGCCAATTACCATGTCAAACGTCACACTTCGGTTGTCCATTTTCCCCCTCTCCATCACTCTGGACGAGAGAGGCGCGCAATTGCAAAGTCCGTACATGACGTCATCGCGTCTCAATCCAGTGAGCTTTCATTCAACACGTGTGGCGCGAAGAAAATGCAACCAATACAATACGTTTGTTATACCCTCCCCCATCTTTTTTTAAATTGAAATCAGATAAAAACGGGACACGAAGGGTTGATTCAATCATTACTGTAGTTTTACTGCATGGGATGCGCCGAAAGGGTTGATAGTCGGTCAAAATGCAAAGTGTCGGTGACGAGGAAAACCCGTCAAATGAGACAAGTTTACATACCCCTTGGCATTTCGGCAAACCCTCCCGGACACAACATATCCCCTGCCATCCAGCCGTACTCTGTCCACAATCCGCCCTGTCTATAATATATATGCATGTACATGTATCACGAAAATGTACATTCGGACAATCCTGGCCAAAATGGTTGGGCCACCTCCCCCGCTCCCCCGATCAATGTTGTTACTCCGCGCTGGAGCACAGACCGCGCGGAAATCAAACAACATTGAACGGGGGCCGGGGGCCCCAGCGAGTTTTGGCCAGGATTGTCTGGAGTTTTACAGAAACTGTGGAATGAGAAACAGCATTGCGCGGAGGTTGGGGCAACATTATTTATTTGTTTTTTGTATCTATATACTTATTTACTTGTTTTGTTTATCTTTCCCCCAAACGACACAGCACATCGCTTTCGTATTGGTGGATCACATGCATGCAAAACAAGTTCTTCAAATCAAAGTTCAGTTTGGAAATATATTTCAAAGTATTTCATCAGTTAATGAAAAACTATAACGAGAGCGAGATCTGAACTCGGTCCCTCTAATTGATAGTCCCACTTTTGTCTAGTGGGATTCGAACCTGCGATGCTCGCTTTTCAAAGGCTATGTCTTAACCGTTAGACCACACAGACTACCCGCTTGGTGCTTGTCTTGTTTGTATAAAGCCTTACAAAATACATCGTTCATGGTTCGCCACACGACGTGCCATTCTATTTAGGCCGATTTCTGTAAACAAAATGCTGGTTTTGATGATTGTAAAGTGTGGATTGGAATCCCCAATAGCAATGTACATTCCCTTGAATTTTTTATTTGTTTTTACCCCATAATTTTAACGAAATTAGCGAAAACTCATCGGTCCTCCATCCAAATAAAAAGAAAAGAAAGAATGATTCTTCTTTTTAGTGTCCAGCCGCGAACCGTGGCTATTGCGTAACCCGCCAACGCGCACGTGCGGTGTCGGGGAGATTTAGCGAGTATAAACTGTCGAAGTGAATACGTCTTGTTTTGTTAGTTGCCTCACCAATGGCTCTTCTCTAAAACAAATCACTGGACCGTGTCAATATGCTTTTGCAATGGTACATTTTTCGAGGGCCATGATGTTTAGAGCCAATTACCATGTCAAACGTCACACTTCGGTTGTCCATTTTCCCCCTCTCCATCACTCTGGACGAGAGAGGCGCGCAATTGCAAAGTCCGTACATGACGTCATCGCGTCTCAATCCAGTGAGCTTTCATTCAACACGTGTGGCGCGAAGAAAATGCAACCAATACAATACGTTTGTTACCCTCCCCCATCTTTTTTTAAATTGAAATCAGATAAAAACGGGACACGAAGGGTTGATTCAATCATTACTGTAGTTTTACTGCATGGGATGCGCCGAAAGGGTTGATAGTCGGTCAAAATGCAAAGTGTCGGTGACGAGGAAAACCCGTCAAATGAGACAAGTTTACATACCCCTTGGCATTTCGGCAAACCCTCCCGGACACAACATATCCCCTGCCATCCAGCCGTACTCTGTCCACAATCCGCCCTGTCTATAATATACATGCATGTACATGTATCACGAAAATGTACATTCGGACAATCCTGGCCAAAATGGTTGGGCCACCTCCCCCGCTCCCCCGATCAATGTTGTTACTCCGCGCTGGAGCACAGACCGCGCGGAAATCAAACAACATTGAACGGGGGCCGGGGGCCCCAGCGAGTTTTGGCCAGGATTGTCTGGATTTTTACAGAAACTGTGGAATGAGAAACAGCATTGCGCGGAGGTTGGGGCAACATTATTTATTTGTTTTTTGTATCTATATACTTATTTACTTTTTTTGTTTATCTTTCCCCCAAACGACACAGCACATCGCTTTCGTATTGGTGGATCACATGCATGCAAAACAAGTTCTTCAAATCAAAGTTCAGTTTGGAAATATATTTCAAAGTATTTCATCAGTTAATGAAAAACTATAACCAGAGCGAGATCTGAACTCGGTCCCTCTAATTGATAGTCCCACTTTTGTCTAGTGGGATTCGAACCTGCGATGCTCGCTTTTCAAAGGCTATGTCTTAACCGTTAGACCACACAGACTACCCGCTTGGTGCTTGTCTTGTTTGTATAAAGCCTTACAAAATACATCGTTCATGGTTCGCCACACGACGTGCCATTCTATTTAGGCCGATTTCTGTAAACAAAATGCTGGTTTTGATGATTGTAAAGTGTGGATTGGAATCCCCAATAGCAATGTACATTCCCTTGAATTTTTTATTTGTTTTTACCCCATAATTTTAACGAAATTAGCGAAAACTCATCGGTCCTCCATCCAAATAAAAAGAAAAGAAAGAATGATTCTTCTTTTTAGTGTCCAGCCGCGAACCGTAGCTATTGCGTAACCCGCCAACGCGCACGTGCGGTGTCGGGGAGATTTAGCGAGTATAAACTGTCGAAGTGAATACGTCTTGTTTTGTTAGTTGCCTCACCAATGGCTCTTCTCTAAAACAAATCACTGGACCGTGTCAATATGCTTTTGCAATGGTACATTTTTCGAGGGCCATGATGTTTAGAGCCAATTACCATGTCAAACGTCACACTTCGGTTGTCCATTTTCCCCCTCTCCATCACTCTGGACGAGAGAGGCGCGCAATTGCAAAGTCCGTACATGACGTCATCGCGTCTCAATCCAGTGAGCTTTCATTCAACACGTGTGGCGCGAAGAAAATGCAACCAATACAATACGTTTGTTACCCTCCCCCATCTTTTTTTAAATTGAAATCAGATAAAAACGGGACACGAAGGGTTGATTCAATCATTACTGTAGTTTTACTGCATGGGATGCGCCGAAAGGGTTGATAGTCGGTCAAAATGCAAAGTGTCGGTGACGAGGAAAACCCGTCAAATGAGACAAGTTTACATACCCCTTGGCATTTCGGCAAACCCTCCCGGACACAACATATCCCCTGCCATCCAGCCGTACTCTGTCCACAATCCGCCCTGTCTATAATATACATGCATGTACATGTATCACGAAAATGTACATTCGGACAATCCTGGCCAAAATGGTTGGGCCACCTCCCCCGCTCCCCCGATCAATGTTGTTACTCCGCGCTGGAGCACAGACCGCGCGGAAATCAAACAACATTGAACGGGGGCCGGGGGCCCCAGCGAGTTTTGGCCAGGATTGTCTGGATTTTTACAGAAACTGTGGAATGAGAAACAGCATTGCGCGGAGGTTGGGGCAACATTATTTATTTGTTTTTTGTATCTATATACTTATTTACTTTTTTTGTTTACCTTTCCCCCAAACGACACAGCACATCGCTTTCGTATTGGTGGATCACATGCATGCAAAACAAGTTCTTCAAATCAAAGTTCAGTTTGGAAATATATTTCAAAGTATTTCATCAGTTAATGAAAAACTATAACCAGAGCGAGATCTGAACTCGGTCCCTCTAATTGATAGTCCCACTTTTGTCTAGTGGGATTCGAACCTGCGATGCTCGCTTTTCAAAGGCTATGTCTTAACCGTTAGACCACACAGACTACCCGCTTGGTGCTTGTCTTGTTTGTATAAAGCCTTACAAAATACATCGTTCATGGTTCGCCACACGACGTGCCATTCTATTTAGGCCGATTTCTGTAAACAAAATGCTGGTTTTGATGATTGTAAAGTGTGGATTGGAATCCCCAATAGCAATGTACATTCCCTTGAATTTTTTATTTGTTTTTACCCCATAATTTTAACGAAATTAGCGAAAACTCATCGGTCCTCCATCCAAATAAAAAGAAAAGAAAGAATGATTCTTCTTTTTAGTGTCCAGCCGCGAACCGTGGCTATTGCGTAACCCGCCAACGCGCACGTGCGGTGTCGGGGAGATTTAGCGAGTATAAACTGTCGAAGTGAATACGTCTTGTTTTGTTAGTTGCCTCACCAACGGCTCTTCTCTAAAACAAATCACTGGACCGTGTCAATATGCTTTTGCAATGGTACATTTTTCGAGGGCCATGATGTTTAGAGCCAATTACCATGTCAAACGTCACACTTCGGTTGTCCATTTTCCCCCTCTCCATCACTCTGGACGAGAGAGGCGCGCAATTGCAAAGTCCGTACATGACGTCATCGCGTCTCAATCCAGTGAGCTTTCATTCAACACGTGTGGCGCGAAGAAAATGCAACCAATACAATACGTTTGTTACCCTCCCCCATCTTTTTTTAAATTGAAATCAGATAAAAACGGGACACGAAGGGTTGATTCAATCATTACTGTAGTTTTACTGCATGGGATGCGCCGAAAGGGTTGATAGTCGGTCAAAATGCAAAGTGTCGGTGACGAGGAAAACCCGTCAAATGAGACAAGTTTACATACCCCTTGGCATTTCGGCAAACCCTCCCGGACACAACATATCCCCTGCCATCCAGCCGTACTCTGTCCACAATCCGCCCTGTCTATAATATACATGCATGTACATGTATCACGAAAATGTACATTCGGACAATCCTGGCCAAAATGGTTGGGCCACCTCCCCCGCTCCCCCGATCAATGTTGTTACTCCGCGCTGGAGCACAGACCGCGCGGAAATCAAACAACATTGAACGGGGGCCGGGGGCCCCAGCGAGTTTTGGCCAGGATTGTAGGTAAGGTACTGAACTCAACCTTGTTCGTATCTCTGCGGATCCGTTTATCGACTTTGTTATGTTGTTGATGGAGCGCGCGTTCTGGGAGATCTGTGTGTGTTGCCGTGAGTTTCTAAGTCGTCGTCCTTTTTAGACATCGCTGGATAATCCCCGAGATCAACAGAGCTGCATCTATAAAGTGAAGAAATGCGGACAAAAGGGAGGCGTCAAGAACAGACTGAAAACATCCATATTGAGGGCTGCACTCCAGACTATCCATGCAGCGTAACAGTCAAAGTGTTCGGAACAAGACCGATCAACCGAGTCCCAAAAGATCCTAGTATGTAAGTATATATAAGCATCCAAATAGGTAAGAATTTACAAGTCGGACATCTCTATTAAAGACATATTAGTTATTATAGTAGTGCAGATCTAAATAGAAAAAACAATTTGGCAGGACAAAATAGAAATGACGTTGATCATGGCTTAAGACATTGTGTACAAAACACATGAGACCTGCGGAAAAGTGTTTTCCTAAGAAAATCTATATTATGTATCCCATTCTTAATTTTGTTCCCCTATTATGCACTTACTGATGCTTAAAAGGTCATTAAAAATATTAATGATCAACTTCTTAATCCTTACCGTCCGACTTGTAAATCCTTTACTAATTCTGTCTCTGTATTATACGTGTAATTACAACATGTAAATCAATTTAATGGAAAGGAATACATGTACAGTATATTGTTAAAAGAAATACATGTATTCCCCAATAAAATTGCGCCCTCTCCTTTTGTTCCGCCATACTTTAAAAATGCCAATGGATTTTGCTGCAGTAAATGAATTTCCAGTGAGTTGTTGAAGTGCGCCATGCACGTTAGTCGATGAATTTCCAGTGAGTTGTTGAAGTGCGCCATGCACGTTGGGGGACATCATCACCACCACTATAATTATAGATCATTAATGTGGGTTGAATAGTAAAAACGAATGGGATAACTTTATTTCCAATTTTTCTCCCTTTACGTCACTGCTTAACCATTCAGTACAACGGTGAACAATTAGTGACCCTTTTACTCTTCCAGATTTATAATTTTGGGATGAGAGAAAAAAATCGTATAGATCCCTAGCCGGTCTAAAACGTACAATTAATTTAAAGGCAGTATACATCATTTGGTAATCTCGAAAACTAGAAATGTTCACAGATTTACGCCTAACTTACACAATATAAACATGATGACCATAGAAAACCTCCCCTGAAATGGTTTTGTCTGAGGTGCTATAGTCTTTGAGAAATGAGTAAAACAATTAGTTTTCGTCTCATGAGACGAAAATTCAATTCGCCCTAAAACCATTTCGCCCAAGTGCCATTTCGCCCCCAAACCACTTCACCCGAGTGCCATTTCGCCCCAAATCACTTCGTCCAAACACTCCATCGCCCAAATACTGCTTCGCCCCAAAACAACTTCGTGCACAGGCCGTGGTTCAGGACGAAATGGTTTTGGGGCGAAATGACTGCAAACCCTTTTTTGACTGTTTTCTCAAATGTTAGACGAAGTACGAAGCTGGTTTTCGCTCGGGTTGGTTTTAATAAAACTATTTGTAACAGTTTACTAATCATGTATACTGTCTTTAAGACCGGAAAATTACACATGTATTCCCTCACGCGTACTCTTTCTGTACCGTATATGATGACACACCGAAAGTGCGCCGGATAAGTTTAGGGTTGGCATTTTTCATTTGTAACACCGAAGCCGGTGCACCGCGTTAGTTTAGCTACGCGTCATAAGTTAGGTCCAGGTTATTTTTGGAGATGTAGTTTTAGGGTCTCTCGATAGATGTAGATTGGTTCCGTAAAGGGCAGCCATGACGGGCAGAATTCTGCCCGTCACGTGGTTATTATTATTTTTTTATTTTTAGTAAGTGCGCGGATTTTGCATTGACATTTGTAACTTGGCCGTGCGTGTCGAACATATCCAATTATGTAAATAAAGTACATTGCCTAAAGCAATGGGCTTGGCCAATTTTTAAATATAAAAAACACAATGCGCACGCGCAAAGACGACCAATTACAGATCAAGATGAAGCACCCTTTACATGTCCTTATATTCTCCTGTGTGGAATATGTGGACGGGAACCAGTCTATCGATAGATGCACATTGTTCAAAAGCCTGTAAGCATTATTCAAAATTCCTATCCACATTTATTGCGGAGTAATAAGTTTCCGAAGTACATGTACTTAGCGTGCGCGCGCGTCTCTCCGGCCATTTTGATTAGTGAGCTCACAGCGGTCAGAGGTACAATTTTTACTCTCAAAGTATTATTCCATTTGCAACTGCTTATTGCTTTTATTTAACGAAGCTTTAACGATTAAGTAATGCATTAATGTATCAAGAAGTCATCTGTTGGGTCTACAAGTTCTGGTTCAGTAGATTATGCACGATTTGATGAGCATTTCATCTGCACTAAAATTGGGTCGCACAGTCTGACAGTGTGGTTATGTCATACATGTAGTACTATCTTTAACCAAGTCTTTTTACAGGAAATTGCTTTAAGTCAAATCAAAATCTCTACACGTTCTAGACTCTCAAGACTGGCGTACACACCTTTATTTTTCTCCAATCGACGAATTCACCTCCACGGACAACGCGGTCGTGTCAAAATGGCGAAACGCTATCGTGCCAGCTTGGTCACGTGTCCGCGTGTTGGCCACTTTTAGGAGAAAGAGGGCGCTTTAATCGCAATGAACGCATAAACGGTGAAGTTCGGGCGTATGCGTGTTCGTTCGTTTCTGCCGTTTGGGCCCGTGTCAAGAACAGATCGCCGTACTTCATTGTTCATTGTGATTATAGCGCCCTCTTTCCCCTAAAAGTCACCAACACGCGGACACATGACCAAGCTCGCACGATAGCGTTTCCCCATGTTGACACGACCGCGTTGTCCGTGGAGGCAAATTCGTCGATTGGAGAAAAATAAAGGTGTGTACGCCAGTTTTCAGAGTATTACGGCTAGGGCGGGATGTAAAACGTGTAGAGATTTTGATTTTACCCAAACATTGCAATTTCCTGTAAATAGACTTGGTTATAATAAAAATTCCGTTTGGAGCCACGTTTTTAGTCGGGGAATATTGCCGAAATCTGGGAACTAAATCCTTACCAAATTATTTCTTCACCAAATTGTTATTCAAGGTGTCTAGTAACATCTCCTAAAAAGTTGAAATTCAACTCCCCTAGGAAAACCCGTGACAGCTCTTTAAAGTTGGGGTACCAGGAACTATTAATCCGAAAATATTGAAAAATTAAAATACTATATCAACTATCTTGTGGAGGTCAAATGAGAGGTTTTTCGTGATTCTGAATCAATTGTAAACATTTATTTTGCATCAGATCGACTTTTGGATGACAAACTGTGATGCTTAGCTCTTTTTTGATTAAACGTATATATATAAACATACCGGGTACATATGACTGCGCATTCAATTCAAAGGTAGTAGTCCATGGGTCAGAGGGACCTACCTTACCCCCCCCCCCCCCCCCCCCCCCCCCCCCCCCCCCACCCCCTCTCGAATTGACGAAACAACATTTGTCTAGTAGGTTTGCATCTGTACTTCATTTTAACACTTGTTAACATGAGATTAACTGGGACTCACTACTTGATTTGGGATGTTACATGAACCCTCTGAAAGCCCAAGACTTTTGACGGCCATTTTAGGGTTAGGGGAAATTCAAATATCCATTGTTCCGTAAAAAATTGTCGTAGAGATACAAGTTACCCCTCAAAATGTTGGTCTCGGTGAGTCCTACACAGTGGTACATGAGTTATGTCTTTTAATTTAGTAAGTAGGTCAACAGAGGTCAAAAGGTCAATTTTAAAGGGAGTTTCGCTAAATTTGGTAATCCTCGCCATCAAACAAAACTGTACGTGTAAATTAATATAGTTTTACTATAACATGATATTATCAACGTATTTTATTCGCCATATCAATACAGGTTAATTTGATTATATCGGTAGAAAGGCTTTCTGCCACAACGTGGTAAATAGGCGGGTCAATTTAGCACCAAAAATACCCCAGCAAAAACATAAAGTCCAAAAGCCTAGCCTAAAGCCCCAAAGCCCAGCTTGAAGCCCCAAAGCCCAGCCTGAAGCCACCCCAGCCCAGCACGAAGCAACCCCGGCCCAGCCCAAAGCTACCTTGGCTCAGACCAAAGCCCTCAGGCCCAGTCTGAAGGCCACCCTAGTCCAGCCTGAAGCTGTGGGATGACTTCGAGCTGGGCCAGGATGGCTTTGGGCTGAACTTAACTGGGATGGCTTCGGGCAGAGCTGAGAATTAAGGCTTTGGACAAGGTTGGGAGGGTTCCGGGCTGCACCGGGAGGTCTTTAGGTTTGGTCAGGGTGCAGTGGCTTCGGGCTGGGCCCGGGGTGGCTTTAGGCTGGACCGGAATGGCTTCGGGCTGGGCTCGGGGTATCTTCGGTTTGGGCTGGGATTGATTTGGGCTGGGCCGGGATGGCTTCGGGCTGGGCTGGGATGGCATATGGCTGGGGTTTTGGGGTTTTGGGGTTTGGGCTGAGCTGAGAGGGCATTAGACTTGGCTGAGATGGCTTCGGGCTTGGCTGGAATGGCTTCAGATTGGGCCGGGATGGCTTCGGGCTGGGGTTTTGGGGTTTGGCTGACCTGGGATGGGAGGGCATTGGGCTTGGCTGAGATGGCTTCAGGTTGGGCCGTTACATTTATATGTAGATTAATATTTTTTGTATTTTTTATAAATTAACTTGATTTTGTAACGTCTTTTGGGGTGGTGTTGTGGTCTGTGAAACGCTTTGAGGTATTTTACGTAAAGCGCTGGTATAAATATCTATATTATTATTATTATTCAGACTGGGCCGGGATGGTTTCGGGCTAGACAGGGATGGCTTCGGGCTAGACAGGGATGGCTTCGGGCTGGGTTGGGATGGCTTAGAGCTGGGCTGGGATGGCTTCGGGCTGGGGTTTTGGGGTTTGGGCGTAGCTGGGAGGGCATTGGGCTTGGCTGGGATGGCTTCGGGCTGAGCCAAGATGGCTTCGGGATGGGCCGGGATGGCTTCGGGCTGGGCGGGATGGTTTCGGGCTGGGCCGGGATGGTTTCGAGCTCGGCTAGTATAGCTTCGGGCTGAAACGGGATGGCTTTGGGCTAGGCTTTGATGGCTTCAGGCTTGCCTGGCATGGATTCGGGCTGGGCTGGGATGGCTTAGAGCTGGGCTGGGATGTCTTCATGCTGAAGTTTGTTAGGTTTTTATCCTGATTAAACCTGCATGGGCCTGACCAGACCTTTTGAATCCCACGTCTCAAAAACAGCCCTGGAAGAGCAGGTTGTCAGGGAGGCAATTCTGGCAGAGTGGCCCACCCTGCCTTAGCGGCTCATATGGTGACTGGTGCAGCCAGTCTTGCCACAGTATCATGTTATACACATTACTAAACAATAAAATTAGCTACATCTGGCATCAGCAGTTATATTAGAGAAGTCATTGTCTCCACCCCTTCCATGCCTGTACGTTTTTTTTATGTTGGGGTATTTTTGGTGCTAAATTGACCCGCCTATTTACCACGTTGTGGCAGAAAGCCTTTCTACCAATATAATCAAATTAACCTGTATTGATATGGCGAATAAAATACGTTGATAATATCATGTTATAGTAAAACTATATTAATTTACACGTACAGTTTTGTTTGATGGCGAGGATTACCAAATTTAGCGAAACTCCCTTTAAAATTGACATTTTGACCGCTGTTGACCTACTTACTAAATTAAAAGACATAACTCATGTACCACTGTGTAGGACTCACCGAGACCAACATTTTGAGGGGTAACTTGTATCTCTACGACATTTTTTTTTTTACGGAACAATGGATATTTGAATCTCCCCTAACCCTAAAATGGCCGTCAAAAGTCTTGGGCTTTCAGAGGGTTCATGTAACATCCAAAATCAAGTAGTGAGTTCCAGATAACCCTTTCAGTACCATCCATCCACCCACAGTTTTGCCTTTCACAACCACAGTGTTGAATTTGGCATTGGCTGCTCTGTACCAAAGACCTTTTTGGAAATATACCTGTATGGCGCCCTCACAGGGCAGTGCCTGGAAAGGGTGTTTATCTGCAGGCAAATTAATTGAGATAAATTTGTGCAAGCAGTCTGCGGCTTTCAAACTGTACCTGTCACTATGAGCAACTAACAATAGAAATTGGGCGCGCGCACACACCATTGTTGTTAACAATGGTGTGTGTGCGCGCGCCCAATTTCCATTGTTAGTTGTTCATAGTGTGCATATGTTCATAGAATGACAAAGTAACAGATGAGGTGTTTTTTATTTATTTATTTGTTGGTTGACATTACTTTATTATATTCCCCCACCCTTTGAATATAACAAGGTCTGGTTTGAAGTCATTTCATTTCCAATTAGAACTGACAGAAGGGTGAAAAACTTGACAACATTCTTCAGAAACCGCAGTAATGAAGATTTCTCTTTGGCCTACATGACAAAAGACTTATTCGAAAAGTGTATAAATGTACCAGAATTATTGATGTTTGTTTTCATATTGCAGGAAAGTGGTACTCTAAATGCAACACAACAGCCCCCCCCCCCCCCCCCCCGCTCAATGTTGGAATGGATGCTGGGCACGCTGCCGGGGTCCATGCCCAACATTGAACGGGGGGGGGGGGGGGGGGGGGTAGTAGGTAGAGAATGACATCTTAAAAAGAACCCATCCAATACATATTTTGTGTCAGTCGCTTGTTGTGCGTTGCGGGCAGCCTGTGACGATTAATACTTGACAAACGCATAACAGCCAGATCCGCCATTGGTCCGGGCAATGGCGCTACCCTGCTGTATTGAGTTGGAACCCTCTGAAGTTAAAGACTTCAGAGAGGGAGGGGGTTGGGGGGGGGGGGGGGGGGGAGAGACTGACATCTTAAAAAGAAATGTAGTTTAGAGCGGTTTCTGAAGAACTTCTCAAATAATCCTTAACAGATACGGTCTGGTCAGCTAGGTAGTGTGGTATTTCTCAAAGCAGTCAACTACACACATAAATTTATTGCATTGCTTGCACATAAAACGTGTTTGCCGTCTCCTAACTCTGGTACTACACACAGCACAGTCGCGTTTGTTACCATTTTGGTTGCGGCAAGGATAGTGCTGACCTTGAGCTGTTCGTACTTGATTGTTCACTGGGCTGGCAGGAAGCGATTGGTGTTGCTTCCAAGTGGACAGCAAAGCCTCTATGATTCTCATTTGGAACTGGAGAGTGGACGGTTGAGGATTTGAAGGCACGCTACTGTACGCTACTCTGGCATTTAGCAGACATATGTCGAGAATGGTGAAAAAAACTTTTTTCCACCATTTAACGGAGCGATGCGAATGAGTGTAATATGAGCACAGTTGACCAGCAAGATCGGTTCCGCCCATTCCTTTGTTGTACTCGGTGATGATGGCAGGTTTGTTGATATCGCGATATCCTGTTTCACTCTCTTTGCAGCGGACCTGTGTTTCTGCGATTCTGCAGTCACCGTAGTTTGTGAGAAGTGTGACACGTTTCTTGTCATGCCACGCGACACACATTTGACCAGCTTTCTCATAAAATTTTGGGTCGTCGCCTCTCTTCATCGGAAACTTCTTTGGGTCAGCATCGAGTGGTAGTCCTTGTGAATTGTGGCGGACAGTCCCACAGCATCCAAAGCCCAGCTGGGTCAACCTGGCGAAGAGAGCTGGACTAGAATACCAATTGTCCATGAATAATGTATGCCCCCTGTGTATTACATTATCCACCAGTTTCAGGACGGCTTGGCCTGGTAGCGAAATGTGGGTTGGATGGCTGGTTGCACTATTTACTCCAGTAGGTTGACTGGTATCAGCCTGGCTTTGACTGCGTCCTGTATAGATGTTCCAGGCACACATGTATCCCGTCTCGGATTCAGTCAATGCGTAACATTTAACTCCCCATTTGATCGGTTTCCGTGGCATGTACTGCTTGAAGGTCAGTCGTCCTTTGAACCGTATCATGCTTTCGTCAGGGGATAGGTTCTGTCTAGGACTGTAGACACGCAGAAAACTTGGTACCACTATGTCTAGTAGTGGCTGTAGTTTGGACAGTCTCTGGTCATGAACGCCATTTCCTGCTTGTGGTCTGAGGTTGTCAGCAAGATGCAGGTACCGGAGGATTGTTTTGAATCTGTTGCGTGACATAGTTGCCGCGTATAGGGGACACCTCAGGATTTCCGATGTAGACCAGTACAGACTGTATTGCGGTCGTCTGCTTATGCCCATGCAGAGGAGAAGTGCCACAAATGCCTTCATTTCGGGGACACCGACAGGACTCCATGCTTGGGAACTACCAGGATTTGCATCCAAGGTTTGCCGAGCGTATCTGTTCGTCTCCGTCACTACCAACTCCCAGACTGCCTGGCAGAAATACAGCTGGAAAACCTCCACTGGTTTTAAGTTGCTTACATCCACGGTGGGTACCTTCTTCCCCTTAAAGGCAATCGGGAGTTTACGCCTGTATGTGGACAAGAAAGTGTTGATTAGGGTTAGCAACATAATATGAATGCCAAGGGTATACTCGGACTCCTGTCAGTGCAAAAATTGGGAAAGTGCATTTGACAATAGTCTGGTACGTGCCATCCTATTCGACGGTTGGAAATAACAAGCGTACGTTCATAGACCATATTGCAAATCGTCTTTCACCAACAGAGGGCGCTCCTCTGCAAAGCACTATGGAATTTATCAGGGGTCAAACTATCGATGGTTTCAGATCACCCCTCAGAAATCCCAGTGCTTTGCAGAAGGGCGCACTTTGTTGGTGAAACACGCGGTTGGCGATATGGTCTATAGTATCGAATAAACACGAATGAAATGTCGACAATCTTGGCCATATTTCTCCGCCTCAGAGATAATCGTAAGGTTTTAAAGATCCTGGCAATTTTGTTCTTATTTTGTGTGAGGCAGACATGTCTATAGCATAATATTATAAGCCTATAGACATCCCCTTCAATCGGAGTTTTTTTGTAATATACTAGCCTATAGTAGTACTAGCTATATGCCCATACCTCGAACTACATGCAGCAGAACTGATTTCCTGCCATCCGCGACGAAAGTTCGGCTTCTCACCAGGACGTGGGGGTGTTGATGTTGTCACGGTGGAGACGTCATCTTCGCTAGCACTGGCCGGCTCGTCGGAGTCACTAGAGAAACTTTCTAGGGAAGAAAGGTCGGACCCGCTATCGGCAAGGATTTCATCCAAAATGTTTGTAGCTTGGTCGCTTTCCATCATGTCCGTGTCGCGTCGGCGGTTGAAGTGATTTCAAATTTGGCACGCCGTCTTTTATAATGGGACATATGAGGGCGCTATAACGTTTTGCGTTCAAAGCATTACAACTTGTGCCATATGGCACGTTGGTATCGAGCCTGACATTTTTTTGTGAACCTCAGTGGCACAATGGTACGGAACCGTCCCAAACATTTTGAGCCCGTTTGGCACATTGGTAATGAAAGGGTTAATCTCGTGTTAACAAGTGTTCAAATGAAGTACAGATGCAAACCCACTAGAAAAATGTTGTTTCGTCTATTCGAGGGGGGAGGGTGGCGGGGGTGGGGCTGGGGGGGGGGAGGGGGAGAGGGGGGGCGAGGGGGGGGAGGTGTCCCTCTGGCCCATGGACTACTACCTTTGAATTGAATGCGCAGTCATATGTATATATATATATATATATATACATATATATACGTTTAATCAAAAAAAGAGCTAAGCATCACAGTTTGTCATCCAAAAGTCGATCTGATGCGAAATAAATGTTTACAATTGATTCAGAATCACGAAAAACCTCTCATTTGACCCCCACAAGATGATTGCTGCAGTATTTAAATTTTTCAATATTTCCGGATTAATGGTTCCTGGTACCTCAACTTTAAAGAGCTCTCACGGGTTTTCCTAGGGGAGTTGAATTTCAACTTTTTAGGAGATGTTACTAGACACCTTGAATAACAATTTGGTGAAGAAATAATTTGGTAAGGATTTAGTTCCCAGATTTGCCAAATATCGGATAATATTCCCTGACTATTTTGATAGGAAAAAATGAATAGTTCTACTGAAAGTATCGGGTTTAATAACATCATTTTCATTTGAATTTTTTTTCGATACTTTCAGCTATCTGGAAGTATGTAAGGGGGTGCCGTTACAAAACGGAAATAGATGACCACCAAACATTTGATAACGTATATATGCCAAAGCAAAATACAACTACAGAAGCGCTTATTTTTGTGCTACGCAAATTTAAGTCTTTTAATGCTGATAAGACCATTTTACATATGTTTTATAACTCTACTGTGCAGAACATTCTTACTTTTTGTTTTATTTAAAGTGTTTATGAAAAGGAAATAAAATACCATACACGTTCGCCAGTTGAGACTATGTGCACTAATTCTACGGAGCATGACATAAAAAACTCCAAGCATTTTCAAAGCTGCTAAAATCATGTGTTCTCACCTAATTTCGAGTTTCTGACCATTATGTCATAATAGGAAGAATTAGTAACCAACGTGTATGCTAATGCAGTGGCGTACCCATGATTTTTCGTTGGAGGGGATTGGCTGACACAACTTGTCCCACGATGCTTAGTGCAAAATCCATGTGATGACGTCATCAATGCTCTTATCTATGCCCTGTGTATTGACATGACGGCGACGTCTGTCAAATGTTGGTTGCCAATTTATTATTTCAGAAAAAAGGGGAAAACCTCGGGTGGTGTCATACAAGCCCCCGAGGCGCTCCCCACCCGGCCGGGTGCGCCACTGTGCTATGTATACTTATGAAAATACATTTAAACCCTAAATCACACAAATTAAAACAAAATCTACATATATTATTGGTTTTAATACAATCGTATCTTAGAGCACTATCGGCTGTTACAGTATCAATATCTTATATGGGAAAGAATTGGGAAGTTGATCATGGCTTCAGACCTTGTGTGCAAAACATATGAGACGGGCTGAACATTTTCTAAATGTTTCCTTACAAAATCTTCAATTTTCCCACTCAAAAATGTGGTTTATTTCATCAAATCTGGGCTCACCGATGCTTGATGAGTCATTTTATAGAAAATAAACTGATTTCTCAACTCTTACCCTTATATGCAATAAAATAAAGCTTGTTCTTCTTTATTCACATCACCCATACATGTACAATAATCCAATCCAGCTACAGGAGTACTCGTCTTCTACCAAGAAGAAGAACGAAAAAACAATTGAGTAGTCGATCATGCATTAGACCTTATGTACGTTCCTTTATTATTATATGTACGTTCCTTTATTTCATGTATAATAATATGAACAGTAGTTTATGTAACCTTGATTATCTTGAGTTGTGTGACCTGTACAAACTCTCTCCTCTCTCTGTTAGAAGATCTGTTAATGACTGTTTATTTCTTTACAAACACTTACACAACCCTTTCAATATTACTGATGCTAATTCGTTAAGTTTACATGTTCCCACAAGACGACAAGGCATGCCAACGAACACGTCTTACATGTTCCACGGAGTCGCGTTGAGGTCACAAAACGTGGCTTTGTTTCCAGAATTTCTTCCACCTACAACGAACTCCATGGAAAATGTGATGTGTTCGGTGTCGCAAGCCTTGGAACTTTCCAGAACCAGAATTACCGTGCCATTGCAGCTAACGCAATCTGATTTGCTGTGTGTTTAAATTGTTGCCGTGTTTCTTGTATACAGTCCCCCCTGTACTATAGTTTTCATTTATTTAATTTGCCTTTTTTCGTCTTCTTTTTTTAAAGCAGACTTTGTATATATTGAATTTAATTAATTTGAATTTAATTAATGTTTACACATGTTTTATTTAATCTACTTACATTGTATTCATTTCATAGCATTGTTTTTCATAGAATTTATTGATGCCGTCCTGTAATTGGCGACTCGATCGCTGTTGGATTTGGTTGGTAAATAAATAAATAATAAATAATAAATAAAATAAATAAACAAAAACATTGGCTAAAAACCTTCTAAAAGTTGTTAAATAAGGTTTTTCTATCACATCTACATGCACGGGTTACATGTAAGTCACTTTAAGGGGGAAAAGCATGATCAACTTCTCTATTCTTTGCTGCAATTTTAAAATTTTCCTTTTTCCCATAAAAGCGGAGCTCTACAGCTCAATGAAAATATATTTACAAGTAAAAGGGAAATATAACAAAGTTATAGTCACATCCTTTAAGTAAAATTAAAGACGGTATGCGTGATTGGTAAACTGTTACAAATAGTTTTATCCCCCTGTGTGATTGAAGATACGCATGATTAAAACCAACCTGAGCAAAAACCAGCTCCGTACTTTGTCTAACTTTTGAGAAAACAGTCAAAAAAGGGTTTGCAGTCATTTCGCCCCAGAACCACTTCGCCCTGAACCACGGCCTGTGCACGAAGTGGTTTTGGAGCGAAGTGGCATTGGGGCGATGGTGTGTTTGGCGATGTGATTTGGGGCGAAATGGCACTCGGGCGAAGTGGTTTGGGGGCGAAATGGCACTTGGGCGAAATGGTTTTGGGGCGAATTGAATTTTCGAGATTACCAATCATTTATACTGCCTTTAAATCAAAGACCATGTGTACAATACTACTTTTGTCAAAAGATGACATTATTACACTAAATTATTTAACAAAAAGTAACCAAGAAATAACAAACAAAAAGGACATACAAGTTTAGTGAACTGATACAATCACGTGTCTATAATACTTAGAAGAACAAAATTAGGTCCTTTCCTCTTACAGTATATCTTGCTAAAAAAGACATCGTGTCAAGTCGTTGTTTTTCTAGTAACACGAATTTCTTCAAGTTATTTTTATACACATGTACAATATTATAATTATTAATTCCGTAAAAGACAACTGTAGACACCTTATTTTCCAAATGACTCTGTGTAAGCGCCCTATAAGGAAAAAACATTAAATCACTACGAATATTATATCTGATAAATAACAGGTCGAATAGACTACTAAAGTGTGACGTCAGTTGCCATGGTAATTGGGTCTAAACATTCGCTGGTAATCTGAAACGTCCATTGGTATAGCGTAGGGAAACAGTTCACTGGTTTTAGTGTAGACCCAAAAACCATGGCAACACACAAAGGGTGACGTTTTCACTTTAGTAGTCTATTCTTGTTATGCTTTCTAATAACCTTTTCTACAAAAAGCCAAACATCAATATGTTTAATTGTTTCCCTTTCTACATTAGAAAGAGGACGTACATCATCATCATCAACAATACCATAACTTTTGAGTTTATCTCTAGTTGGCAAAATTCTGTGTTTATGTTTAAACCATATGTATTGGTCATCTGCATCAAAACGTTTACACGTCCCATTAGGTACTCCATATATAATTTCAATCCAAAATATCTGTATAAAAGAAATCACTCCATACATTTTCAGAAGTTGGTTGAACAATTTTCATATCAGAGCGTGATCCAAAACTGGTAAACATTAGATGAAAATTTCAGAATATTTTAAATTCATCAAAATAGTGCATCAAATGGTAGAGAAATGTCCACATTTTTCAATTATTATTAATACTAAAAAAATAACGAAATTTATTTTTTCGCTGGGCACACCGTGCCGTCAAATTGCATGCGAGCTTTTACAGCGTGAGGGACGGACAAAAGGAACATACAATTAAATGGCAGTTTTCAATATGAAAGGTTTGCAATTCTCCCTATAGGTAACATATTTTCACCTAAAGAGAGTATAAACCACGGTCATGTATAATGATACTCAAGTTCATTGTCACTTATATGTAGGAGGTAGTAAAAAGAAAAATGCCATTTTCTCCGTCCCTCACGTACCAAATACAACTAATTTCTTTTCCCTAGCTACTCGATTCTATTGACCAACTATATTACCTATCCAGAAATAAACAGTATACACCACTCAAGCCTTCTGGGTCCTAGTTATTTCACTTTTAAAACGTGAGGGACCGACATGTCCGTCCCTCTCGTGTCCCGGTCGTCTGCAAAAAAAGATGGCGTGTGGGTGGAGATAGGGGAAGGGTTAAGTGGGATTTGGGCATAAAGGGGTAGGGAGAGATTGGGTGTAATATTTAATGCAATGGATTCTATTGATTTCCGTTCCTCACGCATGAAAAGTGACCCCTGCCTAAAATTTTAAAGTAAATTCTAATATCTGATATATTGATTGTGTGTATTAACATCATTAGCAAATACAAATATAGGTTCACTTCAGCTTCCTTTTATTGTATTGACTAAGGAAAGCTATTTGCCTATTGATTTCCGTCCCTCACGTGAGGGACGGAATTGGATCACGGTCATCAATGAGTTTCTTATAAATAGATTTAACAGTCATGCCCAATATTCCAATGACAGAATCTGATTTATCATTAAAGTAAATACAGCAAGGTCCCTCTCTATCTTCCTTAACATATTTATCCATAGTCTCCCTTTTTAATCCAGTAACAATACGACCAGCATTAATGGGCAAAATATTGCATCTCTCAGCCAATTCATTGAAGGAAATTATTTTACCTGTGTTCGTGATTTATCCCAAAGTTGTAATTCCTTGAGGCCTAAGGATTTTACTATCTAACACTTTCTCTTGGTTACCAGTGATTACGCTATTGTTCCACATATTATTCTACATGTATCTTGTTTAAATTATTTTCATCAGCGTCAGAACATTATTAAACGAGGTCTTCTAATTGGTTTGCACTTTCATCACCATGGTACCTAAAAAGACCAACGTGAACAACGATGCTCTCTTGAAGCGAAATAATTTACAAAGATGAACAACATATATTCATCAGGTAAAACTGACCTTCTCTATTTTGAAATAAATTTGGCATAATTTTGTTTTTACAAATATTTTTGTTAAACCCTGTCTTGGAATACTGCAGTTTCATTGGTCCAGAACGATCACATGTTTATGCGATAAAAACTCATATCACTTGCTGCCGTACGCAAATTTTAGTTCATATCGCCCATATCGCCCTACCATAAAGCGATCTGTGTGCACGTTTTGCGCGTCCACACCACGCGTGACGCGCGCTCTGTCCCGTTGGTAAAATAAACTGCGTGTTACGCCGACTAGAGACATGCACATTCGGGATTCCAGTATTCCACACGCTGTGCGCCAAAACAACAAACTCGTACGCGCGCCACTTTCGCAATGTTACACACGCACACGTGGTAGTCCAGAGACTAGCGAAGGTGCAATTGAAAAATTGTGAAATTGTTGTGCAATTTAAAATAATAGAAACGATATTCTGAGACCAAGACGGGATATAACAAAACAATTGTTGACTGGTGTGGTGTGGGTTATGGGTTTTAACGCCCTCGGTAGCCTTGACCAAGGCGTTGGGCTTGTCTTCTAGACGGCCCGCTGAAGATAAAAACCGAACAAAGCGCTTACGAGCTACGGAATCTGTTGCACGTATTGGCTCACATGCACAACGCGCCGCGCTACGACTATGCACACATGCACGTACATGTATCGGTACGGTCCTAAACCCAACAGCCTTGATGGTTCTGCATTCAGCCAGCGAAACTCATTACAGTAATAGGGAAACCACCCAAGCGTGAGCTGAGATTACATTGGTCGACGCACGCCAGGCTATGTTTGAAAAACGCTATGATCTGCGATCCCCAGTTTGTTTATCCATGGAGCTATGCGAGGCAGTATTAAGAGCTCCTACAAATCATTCAGGAAAGCTGTCATATTACGACCGTTGTCCCCCAGAAGTGTAATCAAATACGTAAACAGACAAGCACAATAAATGCTACGAACCCGAGAATATTTGTTGTTTTCGTCCATCGATCATGCCACGGTTCTCGTAACATGAGGACGCCATGACATGCATAATGCATGATTCGCGGCATTATGTGCTACTCATGAAGCTCTTGATTGGCTGGAGACAAATGTTAAATATTCATACCTTGCATACCCGCATATCCAAAGCCCGCCCATTTTCGGCCAAAACCGGCCGAAAATATAAAGAAACACATTAAACTCGGAAGTGACAGACTCGACAAGGCCGTCTATCGAGCTAGGCCAGGCCGTACGCAACTAGTACGCAGTATGTATTGCCGTACGGGTTTACTACGGAAGTCGTTATCTCAAAGTGGCTCGTTTTGATGCCGTGTGCAGTTTGCATGCGCTAGACTAAATATTTCCTCGTACAGCAAAAAAACCTGCAGACGGCCTTGGACAAGGCTACGCCCTCGGAAGCTCATAGCACCCTCGGCTTTGCCTCGGGTGCTATGAGCTCCCTCGGGTGTTAAAACTCCATATCCCACACCACATCAGTCAACAATTGTTTAGTGTACATTGTCAGATATTATGTCAGAAGGAAAGTAAACTGTGAAACATTAAGCGGAATCCATGCGGTCTTTGGGTTATCGTTTAAAGAAAAATCTACATTTTAACATTTTGTACGTACGATTTTAGCAGCTAGGTGACAAAGTGTCGCTTCAAAACAGGGCCCAATTTCATGGCGCTGTTAAGCACAAACATTTGCTTAGCACGGGATTTGTTTGCTCTATTTTGCAAAAAAATGAATTGCCAGCCAAAATCGTAAGTGATGTGTTTTGAAAGGTATTCTCCCGTACTCTTGCGAAGAACACAAGTTGGCGTATAATTTTGGCTTGTAATCCATTTTATAAAGGAAATAAAGCCTGTGCATGCTCAGCACATTTTTGTGCTGAGCAGCGCCATGAAATTGGCCCCTGTTCACTGTCGATGTTTTTGCTGCATGCAAAAACACGGAAGCTACGCTGCAGTTGTTGGCCATACATTCTCTACGTCGGCCACAGCGTCATTAGCCTTTTAGAAAGTATGGCGGAACAAAAGGAGAGGGCGCAATTTTATTTGGGTATGATTTTTTTTATCAATTGTATTTCTTTCCAAAAACTTGATTTACATGTTGTAATTATAACACATAGACAGAATTATAAATAAAATTAATAAGTGTAAAGTGAAAAACATTTTAGTCGATTTTATACCCACTGCAAAGTGCGCCCTCCTATTGTGTCCGCCATACTTCAAAAAGGCTAATGTGCGTGTACGTATGGATGTACATGTGGAATACAAATTGTAATGATGCTAGCGTGTTCTACACGCGTCCTACGCGCGACTTAAAAACGCGAAAAACGAAAACCGCCCTCGCGCTTGGTGACTGCACAGAGTGTATTGGTACGTGTCCCGCAAGCTACGCGCCAAATTTAACGCGCGCGCTTGCACTACGCAGAACGGACACGGTGACTTTTTGAACTCGTGTAGCCGACGACTTTTTTTTTAAAAACATAGTTCAGCACAGCAAATAGCCTTAGAGTAAATATGCAATTATCCCTAATCGATAATCGAACGCATCAAGCTTACGATAGGTTTGGTGAAATTCATCGCAGCACCCATTGTAGCCACGATACATCGCAGCCCTACGATCCATCGCAAGCCTTATTATAGACCTTAATTTACGAAGAGTTCAGTGAAATCAACCCCTGGTTACGCTCTTTTAACTTGATCACTAGCTTGTAGCAGCCGAAGAAAAGGAACATGGGTGACATCATGACGTCATTTCCTCCATTTTATCAGAATATAAAACTAATAATAAATATTGAGCAAAAATGCTTCATACAGAACCCTGCCGAATTGAGCCGAAATGAACGTAAATCGCCCACTGCAAGGACCGACTCACGAGCGTGTTCACCAATGTTGCAGCTCCGAAAATTTCACGACCGAGACCCGGTCAGTTGGCCACGTCGTAATCTTCATCTCACGACCGGACCACGCGGTTGCCTCAAAATTGCGCTCTAAGTAACCAAACGCCTGAAAATTCCGCTGTTCTTTATAGACGGTTTAAGAGCGACTGCACTTGATGCGATTATACAATGCTCCATGTTTGCTGAAATTCACGAATGAAAAGCACACCCTAAATTATCTTTCCGTAATTTATGTCACCGCATGCGCCAACAACTGATTTGGAAAGACGATGCCCAAATGTTGACTCGCGGCTTAAAAATGCAAAAAAAAAGATGTGCTTTTTGCCCAGTTATTCGGGTTGCGTTACGGTTTGAACAGTCTGCGACGAGCGTTAAAGGCACAAGCTAGTCAGCAATGCGCGCGCGCCTAATTCGTGCCACGAAATATACGCAGCTCCATAGCAAAGGCATGGAGCTGCGTATTTCGTGGCACGAATTTGGCGCGCGCGCATTGCTGACGAGTCGCGAATTTGGCACACACGCATTGCTGACGAGTCTGTGCCTTTAATATGCTAAAAGGAATGAAAAATAAAAGAAAAATGTTATCCGAGAAGTTTAAGACATGGTGTAATTCAGGTGTTTCGCATGATTAGCGTCTGGAGGTGTAGGCCTAGGAGGTGTACTGAGGTGGTTTCGTTCATATACACGCTAATTAGTATCTACTTGACCGGACTAATTTTGTTTTTGTTTCCAGGTTTCTTCTCCAAAATACAAAACAAAATGGGAATGCAGGAACATTTATTTACAAATGTTGGGATATTAACACATGGGCTAATACAAAGTCACGATATAACATTAAATGGGCATAACATTGAACGGGCGGTGCTCCACAACATTTTAAATGCAAAGCGTAAATTGGCTTCCGAAAAAAATTACCAATTAAATTGAACACAGATAACGAAAAGTAACACTAAATGTTGCAGATCCGTCGGTTTTAAAACCTATGTATTTGACATCTGGGCGCTCTTTAATGGTATGCTGAACGAATGGTCGCAGATCGCCTTCCTGTCCCATGGCCATCTTCCCGGTAGCAACGTCGTATGTCAGCCAGAGGCCGCGAAACTCATCCGGGCTGAGTAGATATGAACTAAATGCGCTCTTCGTGGAGGTGCTGCCGTATTCGTTAGTAAAGTAAAGGTATACATATTTATTGCCGTGAGGATAGATGCGGACGACGATGGTCTCTTTTGGAGGTTGGTGGCTTAGGATAATCTGGGCCTCTTTCTGGCCCTGGATGCTTAGGGCGATTCTCTTGACATTGACGGCCGAGGGATGGAACTTCACTTCAGTCCCCGTCACCACCGTCTCGCATTCTGAAGAACAACAATCAAAGAACTAAGGAAGTATTTGGCAGAAATATCTTGGTAGATGACCAAAATAGAGTATTAAACAAAAAACTTAGTAATTTAAATATAGAGAGTACTACTTGAAAGCCGTGTTCCGGATATTTTTTTCTTATATCTGTTGAGATCCAATGGTGGATAAAATAAGGTTTTGAATGTAGATTTGACAATAAAATCTGGACAGATTCTGTAACCGTAACGATTGAAATTATTAGAAACGAAATGTAAAAACCAAAGTGCTAAAATGAATAACAAAAAACGAATGCCCTTTTTCAATAATACACATACAATTCCGATCACCGCACGAGACGGAATTTACGCAATTATGACGAAATAAGGGTACACACCGGCCTACCGTTTATATGATTTAGTGATTTAGCATCACTGACAATAATGTTTCGATGGTCGTTGTGACAAAAAAATAATCAAACTGTCACGTAAATAAGTAAACAAATTTCAAATTAACAAAAGAGGCCCATAAATTGGGTTATACGCTTTACCAGCCGGCCATCGCTGTATAATAGTAAATAAAGGTGGCGTTCGATACGGGCCGACACGTGTTTAAACCTCGTTTTCCCTGACTAATCAACGTCAGCGCTGACTCGCGGAAGGTACTCGAACGCAGTGGTTTCTTGCACGTCCGAAATGCATGGTGCTTTTTCTTCGGATATTATTTGTATCGCCGCAAATCTGTATCGCCGCAGAATATGGATTCTCTCGTCCATATCAACACCCAGAAACCCTTTTAATGAAACCTGCTGGCAGATTTGTCTACAAATTGGAAAATACAGTATGTAAATAGTGTTCGTAGGACATTATTTTCCATCAAGAAGAGAAACCAACCGCGAATGACAAAAGCAACTCGCACTTCACGCTGGTTTCTACAGCTGGAAATAAAACTAACTCGAAGACCACGTGATTTTCTGGAACCGAAATCTGCTACCAGAAAATCACATGACCTTGGTTTCTTTGACATATGCTCAAAAACGGCCAAATTTGATGGTTTCTTTTCAGGATCTATTTACTTTATTTCTGAAAGACTTTTAGAATCTTGTATTGGTCCATTTCGAGCCCAACAAAGCCGGTGTGTCCCTTTAAGCCGTCTGCATCGGTCTGTGGAGCGATTCGTGATACACGCAAACGGATGAAAAACGCATGTTAATTGTTTTGAATTATATAGGCCTACTGCACAGGAAATGAAATCCATTGGTAACTTGTCTAAAAAGACCAGTTGCGTGTTAAGCGGGCCTCCCACTGCGATTTTTACCACGAATTTTCTACGATTGAGTACGATTTGGTACGAGAGTGTGTAGAGTCTAAAGACAGTCTCTGGTAATTATACCAAATCGTATCAATTCGTAGGAAATTCGTGGCGAAAATCGCACAGTGGGAGGCCCGCTTTATAGTTGCATAAATCCTAGAGTCTAGTCCCGCCTTATATTTGCATAAATCATAGAATCTCGCCTTCGAGTCTATGGCACTCGACAATGAAAGAGTGAAGCACCAGATTACCTGGCAAATCGGTATGTTTCTAAGTGATGCTCGCTGATACATGTTACATATACAATTACCTGTTGATTTAACATGTTGAAACATGTACCCGTTATGAAATTTCGTCAAAATAACGAATTAGGCGTTATTTAACTTACAATTAATGTCAACTTTGAAAGCTGGCACGTTTCCAAACTGCAACTAGAGGTACGTCTGTTCTTTGAACACATCGTATAGGGCTTTTTTTATATTTTTCAAAACATTTAACTGAATGTATTTTATATAATTGATGGCGTCATCGTAGTTTTGACTAAATAAGCATGTTTCGTGGTGTACAAGGTCTATAATCACCAAATAGTTATATAGAAAACTAGAGTGCGCACTCCCAATACACATTTCCACATATACTGACCTTATTAGTAATTTGCGCAAACAGACATAGAGATAAACTTTGAGACAATCGTTTTCAATTCCGTCAATTGAGGGTGTCCTTCCGTGAGTTTAACCGATGGCGTGACCACAAGTTCATTTACCTTCTATGGTTGCACACAAGTAAATAGGGCCCCCATAGGAACCAATGCTAAATGCCCAATTTTCAAAAATCATTTTAAAATACTGACAACTCTCTCAGCTCCTCAGGACAACAACCAAAATACTCATTGAAATCTCATCTTTTTAATTCTGTTCAATTTTATGGGGGTAATCCGTCACTTTTATTCCATAATTTCCACATGAAACAAAACTACCCCTGCAAGAGTGAAAATTGTCAAACAGACCAGTGCCATTTTGGAAAAAAGTCACATTCGCTACTGTGAAAAATAGGGCAACTTTCACGAGCTACATATATATACATTCTCCAAAATGTTTGTAGTTGGAAGAAAAAATACCCCACATCACGATGGTGGCCAGTTTCCCCACAAGACCACACTTGTTCAGCTCGCAAATCTCTCTAATATAATAGAAGAATTTGAGTTCATGAGCTCGCGCACGCCCTCTGCCTATTTACTTGGGTGCACCCGTATAGACAGCCGAAGTGTGACCTGTTGCCATGGTGGTTCCTAAACATCACGGCCGTCGGAAAAAGTATCGAGCAAGTTCGGGCGGGCGACTATAGTTAACTAGACCATTGTCGATACGGAGCATACAACTCTATGATACGGAGCAAGCTCGGGCGGGCGACTATAGTTAACCAGACTAACCTACCCCCGGGGCTTAGTTCCTCTAGTCAGACTAGCTAGTCAAACCACGCAGCGTTCGCGTGGCATCTACATCCTATGGTTTAGTCTATAACTATAGTCGACCGCCCGAACTTGCTCCTAGATGTTACCCGAACGCTGCGTAGTTTGACTAGCTAGTCTGACTTGAGGAACCAAGCTCCGGGGGTAGGTTAGTCTAGTTAACTATAGTCGCCCGCCCGAACTTGCTCACCATTGCAAACAAAAAACACAGACACGGTTTTTAGTGTAGAGCTATTGCCTACGCACTATGCTGGCCTTGCGTTTCTCGCCGCGCCAAAATACAGTAAAGCTAGGTTCATACTTCTCCGCCAAACTCACTCGCCGCATACTCGACGAGTGTAGTCGCCACAGAGTTTTCACGCGTTCATACAAGTCCGCTTTGCGCTAATAAGTCGCCGAGGTAAAAATCGGGCACACGGCGCACTTTGAGTGCGCAATTTAATTCATACTCGGCGGTGGTGCTGCGCCGACCCGGCCCCGTATACTGTACAATCGACCGTTAGCTTTCGTGTATTAATCTTTTAAAAATACCCTACCGCGGGGAACAAGCGGCATATGAGTATTTCCATAAAAACAGGAGCCAAAGTGTGACATTTTGATGCATTTGTAAAAATGGCTTTTTCATGTTAACAAAATTGTTTAAAGAAGTTTCTGTGCAGTTTCTAATGTAGAAAATTGTTTCTTGCGATTACATTTCAAGTCTTTTTGACCAGTTTCGTTCTGGAAAAGGTATTTGCTGATTATATACCCAGCTGTCGAACCTGGACTTTATCGACTCAAATTACATTATGAGCGAAATATTTCAAAATGCCACACTTGCATTTACAAGATCGCACTAGTTTATTGAATCGTTCTCGTTATGTTTTGGGTATAGTATCAACAGATATTAAAGGTGATGTTCGATTCATGAGCTCATATTATTTATATGCCGAGGATAATTCTGAAGTCCGGTAATTACAAAAAATCAACTCCACAAGTGTCTTATGTTCCGTTTTTTTATGGAATTACCCATGGCAATCCATGATTGTACAAATTCGGGTAATTCCCCAGTTCTTTCATTAATCGCTCATTCTCATGTGACGAAAATGCTTTTTTCTTGACAAAAACCATTTTATATGGCACCAGTATATACATGTGAACATCTGCTGTCAGTTTATTGCAAAGTTGGCACAGGCCTATACATGTCACGACGTGTCGGGGTCACGCGCAAAGCGCAAAAAGATAAACTTGGTTTATCTCGAACGGAACAGGAACGGATTGAGCGCGCGCACAGTAGAAACGGGTGGAAACGACCCGTGCGCTCAGATGCGAACTGACCGCGCACAACATATCCGTTCCGCATGTAGGTCGCCGAGCGAGTATGAATTGGGCTTAATACCATTTCAGGGGCGACTTAACTAGCGTTTTCCTGCAGTTTAGGTTTATGGCAATGTTCCTTACCCGTTTCAACCTCAGTTGGTTTTGTTGTTACGGCGACCTTCGCTTCCGTTGTTTCCATTTCCGTGTCTGAAAGAGCAAAATACCATTTTGGATTGGACCATTTTGCACTCCCTATACAGGTTGTCCCAAAAAAAACACGGAACAGTTAGGAAAATCGTGATTGTGGGGAAACCAAATATCACAACCATGTAAAAATTAGTTTTGCTAGAAGTGCCAGAGCATAAGCTTCATTTTCATACCGATTTCATGTTAGTACAGTTCCGGATGGCTGCACAATTATTGTTTGACTGAGGTGAGGTAAAAAAACAATTGCAGCATGTTTTCTGATTGTGAATTTCATTGCATAATTCTCTGCAGAATGGGCTTTTTGACTGATTACATAAGCACAGTTTTAAGAGAAATTATCTGTGTTTCTTTAAGCACACATGCTTTTGTTATTAAACGAGTCTGAAATCAAGCTGGTTGTGTTGTTCATTATTCATGGATTGAAACATGCGACAATTGTCTTTTTACCTCCCTGTAGAACAGGGACCAGACAAATGTATTTTCATTGAAAATGTGGTCTGTGTTGCCAAAATACCCCTTTACTGTAGAAAGACTCGCATATTCTTTGCAAATACAGTACATAAGTGTTTACCTCGTGCCGCAAGACTATATCCATGTTCAACATTACAAGTGCATGTTCATAGGATTGGTACCGCTCCCCTATGCCTTAGAATAATTATGGATCGATTCTAACTTTGACGCGTGCTCAACCGTAATACCTGCTGACCATATACAGGTGCCGCATACTGGGCAAATTTTCGTAGCAACCGCAACATGTGTAGTTTTCTGTTTGCATTTGAGAACCTCATCAATGTGGGTAATCCGCTTAAAGGGCCCATGACATGCAAAACAACTGTATGCCTAGTCTTTGCTTCATATAATGGATTACATGTACTTGTTTAGGTAGCCTTTTTCAACTTTGAAGATTTCATTGCAATAAATCACAGAAAGAGTGCGCTGTTTGGGGTGCATCACTTCAGGAAGACACAAGGGAAAACTAAAGTAAAAACTTCAAGTTGGAGTTGTGGCAAATTATTGCAGTTTCCACCCCGAGTTTTGTCATGGCTTACAGCAGGCAACATGTAAAACAAACTCAAACATAAATGGATTACAAGTTTCAGCAAGTTTGAGAAAAAAAGTGGAATATTGTGTGCATTGCTGAATGTCATTTTCCTGTGTTTGCCTCTTGTGACATCACAACCTTGCTCATGAATATGCATAATACATTAGCATAAAAGCTAAATCCCCAAACAAGCTTTAAAATATAATTTTTACGACTGTAACTGAGTTATCACAGGAGGATGTCGCCTTGGGAGAACATTTTTATAGCATGGATTTCATTGATACAAATCCTTAATCATGGCCCTTCAAGGTCGTTCTGGATATGTACGCCGAGTATTTGTAATGCATTCAACGCGTTTCAATCCCTGGTTACAAATAGTGACGGTTGAACAGCATCCTCTTAAAACAGTGTCCCTTTAACGCACTCCCCATTCCCCATTGCCTTAGTAGTATAGAAAACGGGGTATTTGACACAAACTCAAAAATATCGTTGAGTTTGTGTCAAATGCCCCATTTTCATTTTGATTTTTTCAATTTTGTCATTTAAAGTGCCAAGAAAAATGATAGTTTTAATAAGACTATCCTTTCTATATATAAAATGATTTATGAACCAAAAACAAAGTGCTGCGTCAGGTGTCATCAAACTAAAGACATAAAACAATTTAAAATTAAGAAAATAGGTTTGAGAGTTAAAAATTGTTACGACTGCCTAAAAATAATGGCGGCGCAGAGAGCCAAGTATAGCAGTCAGTCTTTCAAAAGTGGCGCGCTAGGAATTACGTGTAAATCTTCATAAGCTGGCGGGCCTTCGTCGGTATACCCGCTCTTTTTTACGTCTATTGTGAATTTGAATTCAAAAGTTTTCCTATAAGATCCTTTTTTTCTTTAGCTAATCTTTCCGCGACTCGTTTTTCGACCTCGGTCTCATCAACGCTTTTATTTTCTTTGGATCTATACTTCTTTTTTAGCGAGTCAGACATTTCATGAAATTTGGTCAGCTCCTATTAATCAAAGTAAATTCTTCGTGACTAATTTTACGTCGTTTATGGCGTGGCTGATTAAATCTTCTATCGTGTTTAGTTTGGACATTGCGAGCACTCTGATTTCGTCGTGCTTTTTAGACTTTGACTTTATTTTACGACTAAAGTACGTCAGCCCAAGAGCGCACGCTACGGTGCCGAGCGCAATACCCTCAAATATAAATCCTAAAGGCGCCGAAATGACACCGGCGATCGCAGCTATGCCAACCGCTCCGCTAACGGCGGAAGTGGCTTTAGCAAATGTTTCGCCCCACGTCAATACCGCGTTCACCTTTTTATACTTGTTATAAAGCCCCGCCCGTTTATCTCTCTCTCTAACAATCTCTTTCTTTACTCCGTCGATTTTTGATAGTCTGTAGGCGGTATTGTCTACAATTACCTCTGGGTCAATCTGTAAAGTCGGTAATACCGCGGGTGATTCTACCCTCAGATCTGGATAAATTTTTCGATCTCTGGGTTCAGACAATCTCGCTTCCATTTTTAATTTAACTAACTTTAATATTATATAATTTCAATATTTAAAACCAGTTTTAAGTGTTCGTCTACAATCAGGCATTCGTTACAATCTTTTACCTGAAATTTAAACTCGTTAATTATACCGTTATTTAAATTAACGCCGGGTTTTGTCGTATAGTCCTTAGACGCTACTTGGTTATAATAATTGCGATCGACGTCGCTCAGAGGTAGGCTACCCAAAATCGTGCTCGGATTTCCGTTGTAAAAGTTTTCGTTCATAGAAATTTGTTCGCAATAAATCATTATTGCCCCTACGGTATCTCTTATCGGGTAGCTGATGTGCAGACCGGAAGCTATCCAGCCTCTAGACAGGCCTAATATCTCTCAAATTTTATTTAATCTAATGGCTCGTTTTGGACTTACGGAGGTGTACAATTTATGGCCGCTCGGATACCACGAAAACTGTAACCCTTCTATTTCTAGGTAATTAAGTTCTCTAATTATTTCACTAACGTCGTATATGCCGGGTTCCATGTGGTGATTCATAATATTAGATCTCCTCGAATTGCTTCCTACGTCGGCCCATTGAACGTTAGTTCTCTCTCTGATGTTAAAAAATCTCAGGGGCATGCTGGCGCTCAACAACTTTATCTTTTTGATACCGTCAGAGTTGTCTATGGGACTATGTAACTGAAACGTTACGTCTGATTTTTTTATTACAAAGGTGTGATTCATTTTATTACTAGTAATTACTATTTTAATTATCTAACTTTTTATTGAACCAAGTCTATTTTATCGGTCGACATCTCGCAACCTCTGCAATCTTTTATCTCAAACTCAAGCTCGTTAATTACTCCATTTATCAAAGGAATTCCATCATTTTCTGTGTAATTATTGGCGACGGCTTGGCCGTAGTCGTGCGTGTGTAAAAAAGTTGCCGGTACCACTCCCAACAGAGTGCTATTTTCGCCGTTAAAAAATTTGTTTTGCGTATTAATTTGTTTACAATAAACATTTACGGCGCCGGGACTTTCGCCGATTGATGGTTTTACGATCACGGACCTTGTACTGTCGGTTGAAAATAAAACGGTTTCATCCGTTAATCCAACTAGTTTAGCAATTTTAGTGAAATCTATAAAACGCAAACGCTCTATCTGTATTTTTAGATAACTGTCATATAATATATCAAACTTTAACCACCCCAAATTGTAAGAGTTAAAAAAATCAACAAAACTGTGAATGGTATAATATCTAGGAGGCATTAAAATTGGTCTTATACTAGTGGAAATATGTTTTTGCCCATCACGGCCGGGGGCCCAAGTCCCCCAATCGATTGACGTGTATTTTTTAATATTGAAAAATATCCTAACGCGCACGCTGGCACTCAATAGCTTAATGTTTTTACATCTAATGGCGCAACTATTATCGATCGGCGAGCTTAGTTGAAAAGTTTCATTTCTACTCCTGATGAGAAAAGTGTGTTTCATTTTATTAACATGTATACATTTTTAATCGCTAATATCGACGCATAATATCAATTTTATATCATCTATCATGAGTTCTTCACCGTTATAGTCTCTTAATTCAAAAGTCAACTCGTCAATTACGCCGTTTTTCAAAGGAACCCCGGTATTGTCTGTAAAGCTTTTTGTGATTTCTCTAGTATAATCTTGTTTGAACGATAAAGGTGTTGGTATAAAACCTAACAAATTGCTAAAACTGCCGTTATGAAAGGTTTTTTTGGTATTAATCTGATTACAATAAATGTTAATGGCATTGGGATTTTTACCAATCAGTGGCTTTATAGTCTTGACCCATTTATTGGTGAGGGGGTAATAACTATTCGTACCCTCCCTAGCAAGAGCAACGCCGGCTACACGAAATCTAGGATCAAGTAAATTAGCAACTAGCCCAAAATTCATAATGTGGTTGCCTTCCGCTTCTATTTTTAAATCACCATTTTTTAAAATACGAAACCTTATCCATTCTAGATTGTAAGAGTTAAACACATCAATTAAACTTTGTAATGAATAATAGCCAGGTTCAAATATTATATCGCTATGTTCGTCTACGCCTCTATTCCATTGAACAACTAATTGTTCATCAATATGATAACACATTGTATACGACATGCTAACGCCTAAAAGCCTAATTTGTTTACGTAGAAAACCAAAACTATTGTCGATCGGCGGGTTTAATTGGAAGGTGTGATTTTTAGTCTTGACAAGAAAAGTGTGTTTCATTATTTATAATAATGTAATACAATTATAAATTAAATGAATTTGTCACCTTTATCAATATCAAATTTGAACGTAGTAGTCGAATCACAGACTAGAGAACGTTTTACCGCGCATCTACCTGAAATATTTAATCAATATAAATTACCGGATATAAAACACATCGTTGACTTTAACCGTTTTTTACATCATCCGCTTACGTTTTACCAAAATCAAATAAATTTTGCAGTTTACTGCGCTACTACCGCTTGCGGAGTCGGGAAATATTTATTAAAACATAAAGACGAGATGATTGCTAGCATATTTAATTTTCACGTATATTTTACGACGCGAAGGATATTGTACGAGTTAAAATGTCCAATTCCAAACGACATAATGTTTAACAAGTTTAATAACAACATCGATAGAGGGGCATATACGGACGTGTGTAGAGACTTTGGCATAGACAAAAATAACGTGTCAAAGTGGATTCAGAAAGTAGAAACTCTGTCTAGCGGAATGGGCATACCGTATTACAAGGGTAAAGAAGTTGTCATAAAACACAATAACGAGTTATTTAGCGTTCACCAAACGCATCCAGATGCTACTGGAAAATTTTGGAGCGGTACCGACCGGCACACGTTCAGTTTTGTAGAAAACAGATACTTTCAGGGCGGATACGTCACTAATTTTCCTGTAGATTATATTCGGCAGACGGACGCGGTAAATTACGCGTGGCAAAGTTTTATACCTGAAAAGTCTACTAACCCATTTACTGACCGAGGAATACCTAGTATAAACGAGTCAATTAGAACTTACGCTTACGCCATACTAGGTGCGCAAGCTCAAGCCAAGACTAACATAACGTCGCCGGGTACCGGATTAGACGCTCAGGATCAGTTTTTAGTTATTGTCGAAGACTCGATTAACGCACCTCCAAATATACAAGACTCTATCGATAGATATCAAGATTCTTTATATTACGCCCGCTCTGCTTTAAATTTTGTAGTCGGTCAAGATTTATACTTGATTCCTGCGGATATGCGTCTTAGAGTAGGCATTCACGCCGGATACAACAACGAAATCGTAATTGCTACTGAACGTATGAACGTAGGATACGATGGGCAATTAAACGACGGGCTAGCGAAAATTCAGGCCGCTGCTGTATCTCAACTTTCACCTAAAATTCAAGCCCAACCCCAAATACAACCTCAACTGAGCGTAGAACAAATAAATCGTAATACCTATTTTGAGGCTAAAAAACAATCTGCGCAAGTACAAGAATCTACAAGAACCAAAAATTACTCAACAAGAATTCGATGAAATCGTGAATTCTGGAGATCATGAAGAAGAAAAGACTTCACTCATCGTAGGATTTTTAGCGATTGCGGGGGCGGGTTATTTGATTTATAAAGTAGTCTATTAAAACATAAAATGACGTGAAAATGGGGCAACTCGGCTAAGCGCTTAGCCGAGTTGCCCCATTTTCACGTCACGTTTTTAAAATTCTTTTTTGCACGTAAACAAATATCAACAGAGCAACTCCGCTAATCATGGCCCATACGTTTTGAGCCAATAGCCCCGTAAACTTGCTTAACATATTAAATAACCAACTTGCTACTGTTCCTAATATCGCCGGCAATGCGGCTAACGCTTTAGCTCCCAGCTTCTTTAACAAATTTGCCAAGTTTTCTAGGTGACGTTTTATCCAGTCTGTAACGTTATTTGGATTAGTAGGCTGCGACGGTGTGACTGGCTTGACTGGCTTGACTGGAGTGACTGACCCCCCAGCTACTACGTTAGCTATTAGCGCAGCTGCGCTTCCTGTTCCAGTTACAATACTCGCTATTATCGCGCTTACCGCTAACACAAAAGCGCTCGTAATGCTTACTAACGTGATACCCTGTTCGCTGAATAGCGTTCTAATTTTATCGCCTAGAGTCTTGTTTTTCATTCGCTCCCAAGTTTCTTTTATTCTATTCATTTGACTTCTTAATCTCATCCTATTTGCGCTAGCCGCTTCTGATCTAGCCAATCGTTCATCGTTCAAATTATGTATAGTCTTTTTTAATTCAGCGATTTTTGATTCGTCGTTTGCTTCTACAGCTACGCTTAATTTTTCAGCGGCTTCTGCTATTTTATCATCGATTTCGTTTAATTCTATTAAATTTGCTTCTAAATTACCTCGAAATCCCTCAAGCTTTTTGTCCAAGGCCTTTAGTTCTCTAAAGTTGAGTCCCTCCGTTTGTACTAAAGATGACAAAGTTTCATTTGGATCTACAAACTCAGTCATGTCATCAAATGATTTATTTGGCTCACTAGGTAAAAATAACTCTTCATGCAACGTTCTTTCAAATTCTTTAGACCTAGCTATTAGTTCTTGATCAGTAGCACCGTTTACGTCGAATTCTACAATACTCGCTACCTCAATTACAAACTTAATTTCATCATCGTGTACACCAAGAGCCCTAGCAAAGCCTTCAAAGTTTCTATTTCTATACGCTTCAAATAGTTGTGCGGGGGTAAGTGGTTCTCCGCCTCGTTCTGTAATGCGATAACTATTTTCTTTCCAAATAGCATCTATACTTTTGTCTTCATTAACTTCAAAGGTTACGTCTGGGTCGATCGCGTATTTAGTTCTTTCTCTATAATCAGCTATCGCCTCATCTCTAAGAGATTCATCTCTAGTTTCTCTTAATGTTGCGTCTACCGAGTCTGCCGTTGTATTTAGATCAGGCCTCTCGGATTCCATGGGCTGTATGGGCTGTTGAGCCCTTTTTGGTGGGCCTACTTCGAGACCTAGCCCATCTCGAATAAACTTAGTCTTATATCTACCTTGAAGAGTAAGTTTAGAATATGGCTTTTTATTATCTTGCGTTAACTGGATGTCTCTTTTTCCCCACTTTACGTACAGTTTATTATCTTTTTTATACTTGAATTTCTCATAGTCGATTATACGCGGTTTATCTTCACCAGCAATTTTATCGTGAAATTCATCTACTTGTTGTTTTCTTACTTCTCCAGCAACACGACTGAGCGTCTGATCGGGGATTCATTCGGTTGTCTCAGTCTGGCTAAACGCCCTTGTAACTCCGCTCCTAGCTCATCAAGAGTGGTGTCTTCAAAAAATTGTTGTTCATATTCTTCATCTTGTGCCTTTGCTGTTTCCGGTCTTAATTCGCCACTGTGCAAAAAATCACCTTCTTCCTCAACCATTCTTATTTGTTAATATACAGCTTAAATTTATTAAATTAAAATGTAACATTTTTAAACTGCAGTCATTACGTTGGCCGGTAATATACCCTGTTTAATCAACCAAGCCATCGTAAATTCAGACGCGGTAACCCACGCAGTTAGTTTAACGACATCCGAGACGTCTACCGTACCTAAATTTACGTGAGTTATATTTAACAATTTTTTACCCAGCATAGCGAAGCCTATCGTCATCGCAGACAACACCACCGAGTGGTAAACGGTGTTTGCAATAGTTTTTTTGATCCATTCTTTTATTTATAATTAGATTCCATGTCTCGTAATTCTGAGCGGTTAGAGTCAACGGGGGCATCTCTGACGACTTTTGGTTTAGCTTTCTCATTAGAGTAACTCGCCACATTTTTACCAGTAACTAATTTAAATATATATATCGACGCCCCAACTCCTATTACAGCCGCCAATGCGTACCACTCGTAGTTGTTACCGCCGCTTTCCGTCGGCGTACTATCCGAGACCTTTAGTTCATTAGCCGCCTCTCTCAACTTGACATTTTGCGCTTTAATAAGTTTGTTGTGCGCGGCGAGCTTCTTGCCGAGTTGTACTCGTTTAGGATCTTTTTGTTTGGTGGCGGTGATCTTTTTGACTTTAGGTTCTGGTTTGGTTTCTTCTACGTGACTCGTTTCTTCGACTTGAGTATCTATAGCACTATCCATTTTATTACAACTATATTATAATTTAATTAAAATCAATTTTCTTCGTCTTTTTCTGATTGTAATTCATTTACAGTTTCAACTACAGCATCATCTTCTGCTTCTACAACTTCAACGTGACTAGCTGTAATTAAAAACGCGGTCAGCGGGCCGACCAAGTGTCCGTAATTGAAGTAAACCCCGCAAAGCAATCTACTCACGCTCGAGTTTACCGCCGGATTCGTCTCTAATTCAACGTGCAGCTTGGTCTCGTCGTCCAAGTTTAATCTTAATTTGCCTATACCGAATTTGGGCAACGCAAATTTTACAATCTTGGTAAAGGCCGTGATTATCGGCAACCCGAGCCCTTTTATCATCTCAGCTCCAATCTTTGTCTCGTATAATTGTTCGAGTTTAGTTAGCGTCTCGTCGTTCATAGCCTCGACTTCTTTTTGCGAGTAGTCTTTACCGAGGTACGATTTAGCTTTACCCGCGGCGACTACTTCTAACATTTTGCTCTTTAAATCCGGCTTTCCATCCCTCATTACGCTTTCTAATTCCATTTTAGTTTTAAATATAGACGCTATTTTATTATATAGCTTTTTTACATAAGTTAATTTGACGTTTAACTTGTACAATTGATAAGTAATTGTAGATAGCAACGTCAATACACCTATCTGGTATAAAGAGTTTATTGCGTTACAACTGTCCATAATCTATAATACCAAACGCAGTTATTTACAACGAAAAACGTAATTATTTATAATACGCTATAAGTTAAGGGCGGGTCGGTCTTCAATATCAATATTGTAAACTTTATATTCTTTAACTCGTACTCTATCTCTTCTAATTTTTCTTTGGGTACTCCTCTATTTTCCTTCATACACTGATTAAAAGATCCCTCGTCCTTGCAATAAAACATGGCTATCCACTCTGTCTGCTCTCTAAAATCCTTTAGCACGCTGTTGTATTTTTGGGTAAGCAACCAGCAAGAGTGATTGTCGTGTCGCCCGCTCATGGCCAAATTTGACAACTCGCAAATTTCGCAGTCTTTCAGACTCTTGCGGTATTTTAGGTCTTGTCGAGCGCTGCAGTCGTCGATGATAAACAGCGTGTGAAATCCCTTTAAAACGCTTCTGTAGGCGCTGAGTGCCTGATTTAAATCTAATCTATCCAAGTCGTTTAACACCACGCACTCTTCGCTAGTTATCCACTCGTAATTGTAGTAGGTCTTGTTTTTATACACGGTCGGACACAGAATTACTACGTATTCAAAGGTGTCTTTATACGCGCCCGACAGCAAATCTAAAATAAACTTGGTCTTGCCAGATTTCGTCCTTCCGCATATCAACGCGCAGTGGGGTTCAGTCGGTAGTTTCATTTTAATATTGAAGACTATTAAATCTACCCTCTCTAATTACTAACTGAGAGTCCATAACCAAATAGATATAACACTTTAATTGTCCGGTCGTCTCGTCGGCCGACGTAAGCTCAATTTGGATACCTCCGCCGTGAGAGCCTGTGTCTGCCGTTTCCGTGAGCCGAGTTGTCGTCGGAAGTCCTGAAATCTAGCCAAAGGGCGTATTTGTCGGTCAGGTACTTGACCATCGTGATAGGAATCATTCCTACGTATTTCGACACGGCCGACGGCATGTGAGTTTCCGGTCCGTCTACAAAGTACTTGCAAATCTCGCCAAAGTGTTGATCGCGCCTCAACTCTGGGACGTACAACGCTTCCGGCATTCCCTCGACTTGAACTTTTACTTTAGTCAAGTCTGGATTATAACTGTTTTGCGGGTTCTTGTCGGTCAAGTCCTTGAAAATTAAAAACACGCCCTTTAAGCTCTTGACGTTGGTGTTAATGTTGAGAGTCCACGCGTTGTCCGTTTTATTTAGAATATTTTCGTATTGGCGGTGGACTCTGTCGAAATAAAAAGAAATTCCGCTCTTGTACCTGCTTTTAATTTGACTAGCTAGTCTAGAATCATTTATTACTTCATACTGCAATTTCAAGTGAGTAATCTTGTAAGTCGCGGCGTCGTCGGTAGACTTTACGACCCTAGAGTGATCGTTCCACTTTATGGCAAACGACAATTTACCTTCTAATCCACTCGGGTAAAATGGGTGATGGTCGGTTAAAATTCCAATGTCTAACGGAATGGCGTAAATTAAATTCTAGTTACGGCGTACCAAACGTCGTGCATCAGGCCGACCTGTTGTTTTTGCCCTACGACAAAATCAAGTCTAAAACTTTCAAATACGCGTTGACGGTCGTAGACGTCGCGAGTAGATATAAAGAAGCCGAGCCACTAATAGGCCATGGGCCAAAGGCCCGTATCTTGCAGTTTCGTCTTTACTTTTTAGGGGCAACTTCATTTTTCGGATATAAGTAGTTTGAGACATGCTGAATAATATTTCACTTGTTCACATTTGAACAATTTGCACGTAACTTAGAAATAAAGGTCAGAAAAATCGACTCTTTAAGCCCCTTTCTCGCGCGTTTTTTTTCAACCTCGAGCTATCGCTGCCACTGCAAAATGCAGTGTTGTCGCGTTAATCTGCGTTAATCCGCGATAGTGTGAACGCCCCTTGGGGCGTTCACACTATCGCGGAAAAATCACACTTTCACGCTGCGCTCACCGCATTGCATGAGCTCCCAATCGCCGATTATTCCAAAATAGAAAATTCCACTCTGGTATCTTGGGGCTTCTCTGATACCTCATTGGCTGCGCGTTGGAAAGGTCAGCGCACCGCGGTCAAAGTTCAACAGATTTGAACTTTGACCCAGCTCAAAACGTTTTGCGCGTCGCGATAGGCCGCGCACAAGCGGCAAACCAGTTTGTGTACAAACCAATGGAACAGTGTGATTTTTCCGCGATAGTGTGAACGCGCCTTTAGGATTACAATAGACTGGATCCCGATCCACCCTGGCCCAATAAAGCTCAGTGCCCTGGCCGTACCAACGTGTACTGGTATATTGACATGATTAAGAATGAAAAAGAAACCCATTCGCAGTCGGTAGGTCTGGCAATGAATAATTATGACTGGAATCGCAATATAGGCCTACATGTAGGGGTTGGGCCAAATTTTGTAAGAGGCCTAGAAATATTAAGCTTCGCCTTCGTCTTAACTTGAATAAGTGATTATTTTTAGGGATTATAATCCAGGAACCGCCGCACCGGGTTGAATAAATTTGATACAAATGTTGACAAATGTCCATGAATTTCGGAAATCTGGATGCAGTAAAATACAACTTGACTCCTCCAGGATTCGAACTGCGGACCTTCTGATCAACGTGCAGATGCCCTACCAATTGAGCTATTTGTATCGAATTCGTGTTAACTTTTAAAGTGATCTTTATACTATGCCGTGAATCCGAAACCGCTGGTCCACATTGCACGTAATTGTTTACATTATTAATGCAAAATGACCCTGTGCTAGTTGGACTGGAAGGATTCAGGATTTGCCCGTTTTTGGTCAAAAACAGTATTTTGACCATAGTGCCTGCAAATGCTTTCAGAGTTGACATAAAATGGTGCACACAGTTTCAATAATGTTGAATCCGAATCTTATGTTCGCTGCTTGTAAATTGTAGGCCCAATAGGTTAACACAGGAGAAACAATACTTATTGAGGATTTGTTTGCCCATTTTTTTGTCAAAATAGTGACATTTTAAGGCATTGCTAGTGAAGGGGGACGCGGGGACACGTTTTTAAGTTAAATTACATGTACGGCTAGGGGCCTATCATGCATTTTTCCTTGCCATTTTATAGCACTTCCTTTATTGTTTTCTAGCGGGAATCTGGAGAGGCACCCCACCCCGGCCCATGTTTAGTTTATAAGTTTAACTGCACGTGTACGTGTTCATAAATACAAACACTTTAAATAACACACGATCCACGGTGTAATTCTTTTTCAAGGCACAGCAGGCTCGTCAGCAATGCGCGCGCACCAAGTTCATCCCACGAAATACGCAGTTCCATACCTTTTCTGATGGAGCTGCGTAATTCGTGGCACGAATTTGGCGCGCGCGCTATACTGACGAACGTCCAAGTTTATAACTTAATGACACATTACAAAATTATTTTGCGTGTATGGGGGCAAAATCTTTTTTGTGTGAATTAGTCCGAATTCAAAATTTTTAAGCATAATAAGAGCACAAAGGTTTCTCCATTCAAGCACTCTAATGACACTTTAATGTGTATACACTGAAAAGGACAGTATACGTTTTCATGTTGCGAACACCCTTTTTATTGTCTAGTCTTATAGGCCTATACGCTTAAAATTATTTTATTGAACTTTACGTGGTACAAAATGAGATCACAAACTGTCAAATACATTAAACAGAACATCTGGAACAGTGTTATTTTGCTATATAATAGCTCCAACAATCACCAAACCGCGGGCAGAATATAATAGACTGAAAACGATAGGCAGCGCGAGCGCAAGCACAGCCTCCGGGCGAGTGCTCAAACCCAGCACAGTTCGATTTCCTGAGCGAATTCGTTATTCTTCTCAACCAATTCCCGCTGAATGGCATTAATCAACTTCTCTTTATAGTTACAGTCACGAAATGTCTGGCACGGCCAGCTAGGGTGGAGTGGGAACCAGTCTACTGTAATCCTAACTCGTGCTCAGATTACCGCGACGATACTGCATTTTGCAATGGATAGATAGATCGAGGTTGAAAAAAACCGTACAAGAAAGCGACCAAAGTCGCCGATTTTTCTGACCTTTATTTCTAGTTTACGAGCAGATATTTCAAATGTGAACAAGTGAAATATTATTCAGCATGTCCCAAACTACTTATATCCGAAAAATAAAGTTGCCCCTAAAAAGTAAAAACGAAACTCGATTTCTAGGCCTCTTACAGATTTTGGCCCATGGCCTATAACTTCTAAGACCGCGGATCAAGTTACCGACGCCATCAACAAAATTTACGAGCGATCGCCTTTGACGTGGCCAAAGATTATTAAAGTAGATCCGGGTAGAGAGTTTATGGGTAGTTTTAGTGCGCTCATGAGTAAAAATGGCTCTATAGTACAACGCGGCATACCCGGATTACATCGAGCCCAGGGTATAGTAGAGAGATTCAACAGGTCATTAGCCGAGGTATTATTCGGCCATCAATACTCGAAAGAAATGCTAGACCCAAAGTCTAGAAATACAGAGTGGGTAAAGAGACTGCCCGACGTAATCAAAGCTATGAATGACGAGGTAACTCGTTTAATCGGTAAGAAGCCTATAGACGCCATTAAATTGAAGCGAGTCGAGCAGACGCCCGCCGCGCCCGGCGTTAAAGAGACGCCGTTAAAAAATTTGTAAAGATTTAGTCAGGTATATGTATCAGCCTGGTGAATCAGAGGGTGGTGAAAAGAGGCGAGCGACCGATCCCATATGGTCTCTTTCAACTTGCCGTAAGTGTTTGCCACCGCCACGTCGCCCTTGTTTGTTTTTACCGCGTCGTCGGCTTCCGTCCTGAGTTTAGTTACGTTTTCTTTTTCAATACCGAAAAGACTCAAATTATTTTGGTGATGAGGCGATATCCAGTGATCTTTATAAGACTGATAGACGTCGTAATCGTCCAAGTTGTAAATCTCGTTGCCGTTCATGGAAATTCGCATCTGCTTTACGATATTGCGAGACACGTTGTTGTAAAGAGTTTTGTTATCGTCCGTGTCGCTATTTATTACTATTCTAAATATCAACAATGCCGTGCCCGGAATCAACACGTCGTCGTTGGTTAATTTGGGAAAATCTAGATTAAAAGTACTGCCGGCGCTCGCGGTCTCGGCAGATACCTCGGCGCAAATTAACCTTCTCTGGCCTTTAATAGAATTTGGGTTTTTGATTTCTATGTAAGGATCAATTTTCTCTCCAAAGTGCCTATTCATCTTTATTTTAATATATAAAAGTGATAATTTTATATTTAAATTTTTATCGCTTTAATTAAAATGGCGTCGATAGCGATGATGTTGGGTGGAGCCATATTGAATGCGGTTGCGTTAACAGGGGGTAGTATGCTGGGTGATAAACTCACGGGGCAAAACAGCGGTGAAGAAACCCAACGACACGACTTGGCGTTAGAACACCTTACATTAGCTAAGGAACAATTTGAACAGAGGCGCATAAGATATTTGGATGACTTAAACGATCGACTAAAAAAAGAGGCCCACGCTGAGCGTACTTTTGGCGACGTCGACGAGGCGCTGTACGAGTACAACCAGCTCACAGGCGAAGATAAAAAAATGCCGGTAGGGTTAACTCGCGAGCCGAAATTGTCCGACTTTTACACCAAGCCAGAACACGTAAAAGACAGAGAGCTAGTATTCATCGTGGGCGGTCTGTGTTTACTGACATTTTTGGTTTACAAATATATCTAAATTAAATAGAAAGACTATGAACGACGAAAAATTTACCAAGTTGTATTACGGGCCGAGGGGATACTGGAAGGGTGACGGTGCGGTTAAGAATCTAGCTAAAAAACCAAAGACGAGTGAAGCTGAATCTAGAAATTGGTTGCGCAAACAAGCAATGTGGCAAATTTATCTACCCCCTCCGACGTATATACCTAGTCCTACTTCTTTAAATTCTAGTTACGGCGTACCAAAAGTCTAAAACTTTCAAATACGCGTTGACGGTCGTAGACGTCGCGAGTAGATATAAAGAAGCCGAGCCACTAACTTCTAAGACCGCGGATCAAGGTACCGACGCCATCAACAAAATTTACGAGCGATCGCCTTTGACGTGGCCAAAGATTATTAAAGTAGATCCGGGTAGAGAGTTTATGGGTAGTTTTAGTGCGCTCATGAGTAAAAATGGCTCTATAGTACAACGCGGCATACCCGGATTACATCGAGCCCAGGGTATAGTAGAGAGATTCAACAGGTCATTAGCCGAGGTATTATTCGGCCATCAATACTCGAAAGAAATGCTAGACCCAAAGTCTAGAAATACAGAGTGGGTAAAGAGACTGCCCGACGTAATCAAAGCTATGAATGACGAGGTAACTCGTTTAATCGGTAAGAAGCCTATAGACGCCATTAAATTGAAGCGAGTCGAGCAGACGCCCGCCGCGCCCGGCGTTAAAGAGACGCCGTTAAAAAATTGGTAAAGATTTAGTCAGGTATATGTATCAGCCTGGTGAATCAGAGGGTGGTGAAAAGAGGCGAGCGACCGATCCCATATGGTCTCTTTCAACGTTTACGATCAGAGAGTACACCCGCACGCGCGGTCAACCAATCTTGTATTATTTAAACGACCCCGCTCCAAAGAGGTCTTTTGTGCGACAAGAGCTTCAAGTAGTGCCCGCGGGCACTGAGCTGCCACCTGTAGAGTAGTGTCCGTACGCTAGTGTATTTATGCCGTCGTTTAAAAGAAATCTCTTTGTATCCAGAGGCGAAATCGCTAACTTGTTTTGAGTGATCGAGTAAATTTGATGTTTTTCGCTCTTTAAAATGTTTTGTTTTTCGTAAACCAGAGTAGATTTAAATAGAGATTTTTTATACGAGTCTAGCGTCAGGTTGTCTCTGACCACCGCCCTTTTAATGCCTTTTGCCTTTTTGATGACGTCTCGCTCCGTCTGAATGGCGTACAATTTCAGTCTGATGCACACCGCCTCTATAATCTGTTGGCCAGCGACCTCGTCTTTAAATTTGCCTATGACCTTTTTATTAGAGTCGTCGTACAGCTCGTGATTTTCAGGATAATTTGAAAAGTCGTACAAGTGCTTATACTTGGCCATGTCGGCGTACACGTCGTCGGTTTTAATTTCCAAGAGAAGGCTGTCGGTGTCGGTGTACACTAGACTCGCGTTATCTTTGTACTTGCGCTTCAAATGATTGTAATAAAAGTCGTACATTAACGTTTTCGACGAGTCGAGGATAGTCATTCCGCACCGTAGTAGATTCGTAATTTGGTAACGAACACATTTTAGAAAGCTTCTTTTCGTCTTCTAATCTGACTAGCTCGGAGTTTAGTCGATTACGCACATTTTCCATCGTCTTGCCAAAGACCGAATTGTTCATTAGCTTAAAAAAGTCTTTTTCAGAATCCGATTTTGATTCCTTGCGTAGCTGAGTGTTTTTGTCGATGTATGACTTCATCCAATCAGTTTGCTCGAACGATAACATTCTGTGAATCTTGGTCAATCTTAATCCGAGGTTGAGATACAGTTTTAGAGTCTGATAGTGAACGACGTATTTAGTTCTATTTTTCAGAGTGCACGTTAACTTGTCTACGTCGGGCGGTGACAAGTCGTTTTTCTCAATTAGTCGTCGTTGGTAATCCGAAAACCACTCTTGAGACACGTTCAAGTTTTCCGGAGCTAGAGGATAGTCGTTGTGCTCGTCGTGTAATTCCTTTGGATATTCCAAGTCTACTTCCAAAATGTATCCCCTCTCGGATTGAGCTTCCAATATCTTTAGTACGTCTTCCGTAAAGTATTTAATCTTTCTGTCGGTAAGCCATTTAAAGTCCCCGACTGGCAGCGGTTGAGACATTGCCCACCCGTACAGATTATTGGCGTCCAAATATTGTATAAACGTGCTCGGTTTTGTTTCGTCGTAATCTTGCAAGTACTTGTTGTTTGCCCTTACGTATCTCTTGAAACCGACGCTAGAAATTCCGCCCCTTATCCCGCGCTCTACAAAAAGATACATGTCGTAATCCGTCAGTAGTTCTAGTTGAGCCTTTGAATGTTTGAGCAACGCGTCCCAGCTGAGACCCGGCGAAGTAAAGTAATTGCTCTAGGCAAGTCTGTCTAAAGTTTTGGAAAATGTCCGCCAACAACAACGTGTCGGTCTGTACGTACAGGTCGTGATATTCCCCCATATTAGCTATTTCAAATTCCTGCCAAGCTCTTTGAGCGTGCAGATAGTCCTCGTCAGATACGTTGCCGTTGTTTAACTTGCTGTAGAATTTTGATTTTGGCGGTAATTTAGTCTCTTTAAATTTGTCGAAAGAGTCCATGTACTCGTAAGGATAAACACCCTTTTTCAAGATCAACTTGAATTTTTCTTCGTCTTGAGTTAGAGTTTTGAGCAAGTTAAATTGCTCGCTGGGACATATTTTACTAAGCTTATCTAGAGAGCAAGCTAAAAAGTGAAACGAGTCGACAAATCTCAGTTGACCTAGAGAAAACGAAATGTATTTTTCGGAAGTCTTTGGTATACAAAAAATGTCTCCGCTAAATTCAGAAATTCCTTGCATTAGCAAGTGCGCGTCGTAATTTTCTAAATTATGAAAAAAGACTGGGATTTTAGTTATTTTTGGTTTGATGGAGAGTTTTAGATTACAAGCGTTGTGAGCCGCGCCCCTAAAGTTGCCGGTTATATGACAGTGGTCTCTGACCTTTGAGAAAGACTGAGTTTCCTTTTGGCATTTTTCGCACCAGTAAATCTCTTTACCATTCCGCTTTATTTTCTTTGACTTTGGTAACTCGCACGTACACTTTGATTGATTTAGTTGCCTTATTGGATACTCGCAAATCCAACAATTTTTTGACTCGTTAAATTTTACCTCGTCTTCTTTCGTGTAAATCATGTTTTGCGCATTTTCCTTTTCAAAAAGTTTGTTTATAGCAGCTTCTTCTACTTGTAAATTTGCGAGCAATTTTTCGACCGCGTTTTCACCTCTATAATATTTTTAACTGAGTAGGTACCCGTCGTGTCTTACTACAACGTACGACCACCCGCAAGCCACGTGTTTTTGAGTTTTGATAGTAGCGTTGCCCGTGAGGCACGATGAGAGATTCAAAGTCTGCGTAAATTACAAACGGAGTCGGCATTTTATGCTGAGTGTTTTTAAATTTGATGACGTCTCGTCTGCGATTATATCTATCTAGTTTAGTAGATGGCATGACTATTCTGCTAGCCTTTTGTTTAACGCCGCGGCAATCAATTGTATGCTTGTCTAATATCGTCTGACTGCTAAAATGCTGCAGACAGCGAGGGCAAACGGGCTTCTTTTGTTTATGTTTGGTCTCGCTGAATAATAGTTTATCTAGATTTTTGATCCAGCAGTAATGATTTTTATCGCCGTCCGAGTATAGCATGAGGTTAATGACCTCACCCGACTCGCTTTCCGTAATGTATAGCGGGTATATGCCATTTTTTTCGTCGTAACCAAACACGTTAATATTTATGTCGTTTTGTTTTTCAATCTTGTATATTTGACTTATCGGCGTCGGAAAAGTTATACCTCTAAAATTTAGCCCGTCGTCTTCTTTATAAATTGACGTGAGATTTAGATTAACTCTGCATTTTAACTTCTTGGTATCTTCATCTATAAATTTGTCTTTAAATTTCCCAAGTGCTACTCTTAACGTCCATCTGATACACCTATCGTCATCGTTTTTCACGTTAACGACGGCCTTTTTATTTTGTATGTAGTCTGGTAATTCTATGTAAGAGCTGCCCCTGATTGGCTTGTATTCCGTAAAGTTTATGTACAGAGTGTTTAGCTTAAACACATACCACCCGCTCTTTTCAGTTTGAAATTCTTCTAGTTTCGCCTTTATATTTTTTATAGTACTATTTAACACTGGGCTAATGTCGCTGTTGTTTAAAACCAGTTCATTTCTCGTGCGGAATGTGATTTATTTTTCTTCAATTTCCCCCTGCGAGTTTAATTTTTTTAGAGTTACGCGTAATCCCAACTGAAAATTGTAATTTGGTTTGGTCCGTATCATTTCAAGCATTTTACCAGAAATTTTATTTACCAATTTTTATTTCGTAATTTTTAATTACGTTGGCAAAGCGTTGAGGCACTATCCCCCTAAAATCTATTGGCTTTATGACCCCGCTGTATATAGGCCGCCAATAATTTCTTATCGACTCTAAGTAATCACCCTTTGTATACTTGTTATTTTTACTCGTGGCTTCAACCTTATTTATGTTATACTTGCCGATTAGCGATAGCAGACTCTGTTTAGCTTGGCCTCTAATATTTTTGAACTCATCCGCATATCGCTTGACCGTTTTTATTAGTTGCCTTCTCGTTCCAATTTTCTCACCGACGTCAATTACCGCCGGTAGATTTTCGTCGCTAATAAACTTGGCGAGTCGTTTTTTGTTCCATCCAGAATATCCCGTCGGCTTGTGACCAGTTGCCATATTTATATATAGTAATTATAGTTTTAAATAAAAGTTTTTTTAAAAATGTCATTTTTTTTGACATGATTAGTGTGGGAAAAGGAGGGTGATGCGAGTCGATTTAGTTGCTTGTGTCAGGAGCCCCCTTTTCTATACTACTCATCCAGTCGGTTACAGCTATATCGTTTTTTAAAATCCTTTTTTCCCCTTTTTCCTTGCATTTTTGTATTTTTAGGGCAATACAACAAAATACAACATGTATCGGGATTTTTCAGTGGGGAGCACTAGAAATTTGTGGGTAATTTGGGGTGAGGGTGGCACGTGCCTTTGCTCCTCGGCTTTGCTATGGAGCTGCGTATTCCGTGGCACGAATTTGGCCTAACGCGCGCATTGACGAGCCTCTGCCTTTAAATTATACAGATTTGTGAGGAAAAGGGACATCGTACAACGCCGGACTTAACGACTCGAGGCAAACCAGGACCCTGGAAAAGCTACTCGAACTCCCCTGGCGCGCTCTGGGGCCAATTTCATCAAGCAGTTTAGCAGAAAAATTTGCTTAATCAAACATTTGTTTGCTTTCTAAACATTAGTCAATTGTCGAAATTGCATGTCAACTTGTGTTTTTCACAAGAATAGCAGAAATTCTTTCTAAAAACACAAGTTGACGTATACAATTTTGATTATTAACCCATTTTTATAAAGCAAACAAATGTTTTATTAAGCAAAGTTTTCTGCTAAACTGCTTTATGAAATTGGCCCCTGTATAATGTACTGTTCATGGACAAGCTTTCCAATAATTGTGTACAGCGTCCTCTCTTTGGCACGAAATAGTTTATGAACGCCGTTGTAGGTGCATCAACCAATAAAGGTCGTCTTCTCGTTTCTCATGTTTCAATGCTCCTTCGCTGCGCTCATACGCATGAAAAACAGTTTCGTTCTATACACAGACTCAAATAACCACACACAGAACATGAAATAAGTTTAACTTATTTATTGAGACAGCATGGGATCGCGGCTCCAGTACACAATGAACTGAATGTCTCCAATCTATACAAACAATATATAACCAAGTCACTATACAGCGAATATGACAGAAAACACAAGACCAGTCTCGATGACTAAAAAACTTTAGAAACCTCGGTGGCTCTCGGGCATAAGCATGCCTTCAATGCTTACATTATGTCCTGTGGTAACCATCTGGAACCAAGTCCTTTAGGCTCTTCGGACATGGTCCGGCTTTCAACAACTCAAACAACATAGGCTACATTTAAACAAGTAATAGTAAGAGTAATACACTGGTTTAGTACATTGTTGGTGTTTACAAAACGAAAAGGTCTATCATGTGAAAAATTTTCATCAAGATTGTTAGAACACAACACGAAAAGGCAGAAATCGTAAGCATAAAAGATTTCCATGTGCTACGACAATCAGAGAAATCTCTGGGATCGAGAACTCGCCCAGGAACATAGCAATGCTTTTGACGTCAGTCCAAGCAGTAAAAAACTACTGGCGCTCGGAGGCCACGAAAAACCTCCTTTATTTTATCTTTGTTTATAGGAGGAAACGTGGGTGCATCCTAGGACATCAAAAAGAGGCGCACTCCCCTTATCATTGCCACATTACCTAGGTTTGTTCCCGGGTTTTTGAAACAATTGAATTTTGTTAAAGAGGGGTAAGCTCAAGGGAAACACTTATGAGCGCCCTAAGGTGGATTCTTCGAGTGCGTAAAAGGAACGAATTAAACCGATTATCTGCAATGCTAATACCCGAGTTATACATTATTCTAGACTGGTTCCCGCTGCACATACAACGACTGAATTCAGTCTAGTCAAATTTTTTGGTCCGGGTACCAGACTAACATTATTCCGACTATGTGAATGAGAGATGAGTAAAAGGACTAACTGCAGAATTGTCCGACTGGATATTTTTACATGGGAATAAAAATCGGACGAACTTGATCATTAAGTAAAAAGCTAAAGACAATGTAATGTCCTTTCCGTTTTCGGCTCTCGTTAATGTATAACAACAATTAACACTCGTACGCATGAAAGATTCCGATGTGCTGTGAAAATCAGAGCATGAAAAAACGTGCATCTAGAGTTGATGATTCAACCATTAATGGCCCTTAAGACCGGACAAGGTCCGTTTCCCTTCAACTCGCTTCCAATTACTAATTGTACTCTCAAAAATACATAAAAACATTAAAGGGCCTGTGACATCCTAAACAACTTTGTGCCTAAGCTTTGCTTCATAATGCCGGATTACTTGTTCAGCAAGACATACTATATTGTTCGTTTGGATGTAAAAATCAATAAAAGGTGGCATTTTTCAACTTTGAAGATTTCATTGCAATAAATCACAGACAGAGGGCGCTGTTTTGAGTGCATCACATAAGGAAGACAGAAGGGAAAAGTTAAGAAAAAACAAGACTTCAAGTTGGACTTGTGGCAAATTGCTGCAGTTTCTACCCCCAGTTTTGTCATGGCTTACAGCAGGCAACATGTAAAACAAACTCAAACAGCCATGGATTACAAAACTTTCAGGAAAATTGAGAAAAAAGTGGATACTTTTGTGCACAGTTCAATGTGATTTTTCTGTGTTTGTCTCTTGTGACGTCGTGACCCTGGTCATGAATATGCATATTTTCATTAGCATAAAAACTAAAAACCTTTGCTTTAACCCCCAAAGCAAGCTCCAAATAGGATTTTTTATGACTTTAACTGAGTAAAGTGGTTTTAAAGCATAGATTTCATTGATAAAAATCCTAAATAAGGGCCCTTTAATAAGAGTTCCAAGTTGAACGAGTTTCTAACGGATTATTGCAAAAGCCATTCACGAATATCAACTATATTATTGCGGCAGCAGTTGTGAATGACACAAAAAATCGAGATTTCAGAAAAGTTAAAACCGTAAGAAATCGTTTTGCATAACAATTCACTCTACACACGAAAAAACAAAATCGTACGCATGAAAGATTCCGATGTGCTATGAAAATCAGAGCATGAAAAAACGTGCATCTAGAGTTGAAGATGCAACAAATTACGGCCCTTTCAACTCGCTTCAATTACTAATTCTACTCTAAAAATTACATAAAAACATTAATAAGAGTTCCAACTTTTTGAACGAGTTTCTAACGGATTATTGCAAAGCCATTCACGAAAATCAACTATATTATTGTGGCAGCAGTTGTGAATGACACCAAAGATCGAGATTTCAGAAAAGTTAAAACCGTAAGAAATCGTTTTGCATAACCATTCACTTTACACACGAAAAAACAAAATCGTACGCATGAAAGATTCCGATGTGCTATGAAAATCGAAGCATGAAAAAACGTGCATCTAGAGTTGATGATTCAACAATTAAGGCCCTTGAGGCCCTTCGGACAAGGTCCGGTTCCCTTCAACTTGATTCCAATTAACTGATTTTACTCTCAAAAATACACTAAACATTAATAAGAGTTCCAAATTGAACGAGTTTCTAACAGAATATTGCAAAAGCCATTACAATGCATACAGTAGACTCTACTGTTATTTGGAATTGTAAAATTTACAGAAGATTCTTCTGTTTTTCAACAGACGACTAAGTGATCGTTTGTGCATGGTTTTGTTCTTTAACAAAGCCTTCTGTGCAGAAACAATTCTATGTAACTGAACGAAGCAGTCCAGGTTATTGACGACCGTTTCTTGTTGACCTTTACAATTCACCTTTTGTGTTGTAGATGCACCACACTTCATGTAAAATAAGTCGGCATGTTTCTCTCAATTTCCTAGTTTTTTATTTGCATGCCGGGGTGCAGTGGAGTCTCAACAGGGTGTACAATTTACCAAAAATGTAACCCGACTCACTGAAATACAGGAATATGACAAACTCAGGGGGAATTTCTGCCCGAGTCTACTGTACTCCCGCACTTTGAGGCAGGTTATATGCTCCCGTGTATCTCCACCGCAGGCAGTATTGCACGGCAAATAAAAACCAAATAAAAACCAAAAAATGTACGAAAACACAGACCCGCCCTTCACGACATGTAGAGCAGCTACTTCTCGTTCAAGTCGGAACTATAAACTGAACAGTCTCCAGTATATATTTCGACATAACGCCCGCCAAAATCTGTCATTTCATGTACGAACGGCACAACTACAAAAAGCGCACTGCGCAGTTTGAATTTACTGCAGTGATTTCCCAGCTAGACTGGTTCCCGCTCCACATATTCCACATACAACGACTGAATATGAGGACCGGCTACTGTGGTGTTTAAAATAGCACTTTAAGCATTACGTCATGCATTTATTTTTAGAAGCACATAACCGTTAATTTTCAAAGCGCGCTGCCTGGCATGAGTGTACAACAATTTGAAAGGGGTTATTACATATTTGACCAATACAAATTGAATATATTAACCTTAAAATATTAAATATGCCCATTTTAATATACATGTAGGCTAGCATCAAAACGAAAATTCAAACCTTGTCTGCATCACCCAGTGATCGAGCTCCATAATGTACTATGCTGTTGCAATCCCGTAACTATAGCGACTGACAGCCACTGCGTAGTTTTAAATCCGTAGCATCACCATAAATACACACGCAGCGGCACGCACGTACGTGCACGCGACGTCAATTCAAATTCTCGAAACAATAACGAAGTGTACCCGACGATTAACGGTAACGTCCGGACGACCGGACGTGCATTCGGGTAACTTCGGGAACCTTCGGAAAAGGAGGAATTCCTCCTTTTTCGAAACATGTATACTGGCTGTTGCCGGACCTTAAATTCAGTCTAGTCAATTTTTGGTCCGGGTACCAGACTATTTCCCAGCATGCAACGTACCATGGTACTCGCTATCAACGCCGCGTAATTTCTGCCGCATACCAGGGAACATCGATGGGATAACAGAAGGTCCTCTGTTACTAACACAGTAACATGGCTGTATTTTAACAGATGAAGATTAAAAGTTTCTTGTTTCTGAACAAAACCTGTAATTTAACGGCAAACCGTCTGTAATCATACAGAACAATATTTTTAAAATGTACACCGACGGAAGAACGTTTGTGCAATAACAACAAATTCCAAAAACAGTAAAAGTTACTGTTCGATTTTGACTTTTTTAACAGAAAAACACCTGTGACTCAACACAATTTGTTACAGTGTGGTTCCTCGGGCTAGCGTCATACAACTGCATCGTTATGATTTGTGCTGGAATGTGACCAAAATAGAAGCTCTGCAATGATCTGAGTGGTATCGAGACTTGGCTAAGACTTGCGTTTCTTCACGGCGCAGGGGCAATTCTGCTAGCGACCATGGTACTACTTGTAGGGTGCACAGTATTTGGAGTCCGGCTAAATCCTGGCATACATCAGATAGGCGGATAAAGCTGAAAAAGCCTGTGGGAAAGTACAAAAAATCGAGAAAACAAAACGCCGTACAGACCATAAAGGGCGGGTGGGTGGGAAACCGTATGCGTAGTGTATACAAACATGGAGCAATAGACATTCAGTGAGAGTGCATAAGCCTGAAGTGGCGAAACACGCCAGAATGCCTTCTTAAATGCAAAAGTAGTCAATTGATATGTAAATTTCTGGAGGGAAAGGAATGCAAGGGAAGAATGTAAAGCATTTGATCTATGTACCGAACGAAACTAAATTTTCAATGCTCCTTCGCTGCGCTCATACGCATGAAAAACAGTTTCGTTCTATACACAGACTCAAATAACCACACACAGAACATGAAATAAGTTTAACTTATTTATTGAGACAGCATGGGATCGCGGCTCCAGTACACAATGAAACATGCTGAAGAAAACAAAGTATTAATTGTGTGCACCTGGAAAATGATGAAGGCAGGCAGGATCCGGTGAAGAAGTGTCGGTGCCATCTAATCTTGCCTTTTACGTTTTCGATCTCATTGTGAAAAAAAGGTCTCTTCCTTTGATTTGAAGTTAATTGATCCCAAGAAAAAACCCCAGTTTTAATTCGTGTCCATATATCACACCGTTGCCCAGCCCGTTTCGCTATCGACGGCAATGCAGATCTTACGTATCCGTTCGTGTAACTCTCCGGGGCGTCCTGCTAACCGTAGTCGGGGGGCCGGGCCGCACAGGGATCCGATCTCTCCGTTAAAGCCGCAGTGAGTTGTCTATAACTGGTTTGTCAGTTGCCCTGGTCTGGCCAAAATCCTTCGCCTAGAAGACTATTTTTAGTTCAATAATGGAAAATCGAGAACCAGAGTTCTTGCAGATAAGTCGAGACTGCAGCGTATACTGGGAATAACGTATGCGTAGTGTATACAAACATGGAGCAATAGACATTCAGTGAGAGTGCATAAGCCTGAAGTGGCGAAACACGCCAGAATGCCTTCTTAAATGCAAAAGTAGTCAATTGATATGTAAATTTCTGGAGGGAAAGGAATGCAAGGGAAGAATGTAAAGCATTTGATCTATGTACCGAACGAAACTAAATTTTCTTCATCTCCACAAATGAAAGCCGAAGTAAGGGCGAGTCGTAACCCCAGAACCATGAGGGGTTAAGAGTTGGTAACTTTCGCTAGATTGAGCATAGTCGCTCCAGCATTGAGCGAGACAATGGAACGCCGCTCACACCCACACCCACGCACCCCCCCCCCCCCCCCCCCACCCTCCACCATTTTCCCCCATTGTGTCTCAAACGGAGGCGCGGTGCCACTGCGGTGCTTGTACGGCATAAACCGCAGTGGCACCGCCATGATCGCCGTGGTTCTGCAGTGGTTCCGCCATTGATCGCCGTAGCACCGCGGAAAACTGTCAAAACCGCGGACCTTCGCGGTGGCACGGCGGAAACTTTGAACATGTTCAAAACTTCCGCAGTGCTACGCGGGTTGGGCCAATCCGCAGTGGGATCGCCGCGGCACCGCCATGACCGCCGTGGGACTTTACAAGGACCGCAGTAGCACCTCCATCACCGCCGTGCCTTCGCAGTACAACCGCCGTGCAATCGCCGAAAAAGTAGACTGGCGACCCTACGGCGATCCCGTGGCGGTTCTACTGCGGTTATGGCGGTGCTACCACGGTAGCACTGCGGGTATGGGGGTGCCACTGCGGAGCCAGGAAGGAATTTTTAGAAAATTTGGCGATCTTACTGCGGTGCCACTGCGTTCCTACGGCGGTGCCGGCGGTGTTATTGAGGCGCTTGTACGGCAATGGCGTTTCCACTGAGGTTGCACTGAGTATGGCGTGTGGAACGTTGCACTATTCGATAATGCACAAATATATGTGCGATGTTTGACATATATGTGCGATGTTTGACATATATGTGCGCTGTTTGATATATATGTGCGATGTTTTTTCATATGTATGCGATGTTGAAAATATATGTGCAATAATTTGACATATATATGCAATGTTTTTTTCATATGTATGCGATGTTGAAAATATATGTGCAATAATTTGACATATATATGCAATGTTTTTTTCATATGTATGCGATGTTAAAAATATATGTGCAATAATTTGACATATATGCAATGTTTTTTCATATGTATGCGATGTTAAAAATATATGTGCGATATTTCACCAGCCGGAACCTAGCACGAATTTCGGGCTGCTATTTTCACGGCTTCCGGAAATGATCGAAAGCTAGATGAAAAGTTAGGCATAGATGCTGCGCTTTTGAAATGATTTTGTACCATCGTAAAAAGGAAAAATTGCACAATTGTTTTCTTCTAATCTGTAAAGAATATCCTCAAGTTTATTTTATAAGCGCCCCGAAAGATTTGGTCAGGATAAACCTCAACCCAATTAAATTTATGATTCGCGAGGGTTGCCAATCGGTGCCCCTTGCACACAGTTTTTATAAACCCAGTTCGCTATTCATTGTACAGTGGGCTATGATTCGCGAGGGGTGCTGCAATCAGGGCCCCTAATGCTAGCAGTCCACTGGGCCAGCGCCAGTTGGTGCCAGTTTGCGCCAATGCAATTTGCTGTGGCGCCTAGTGTCGCCAATAAGGTGCCTAGTGGCGTGTAGTGGCTCAAACTGCCTCCCAACTGGCTCGTGGTGGCCCGTAACGGCACCAAATTTGAATGTGGCGGCAAGAAAATTTCAAAATGTTTGAAATTTTCGTCGCGCCACTTGCATCGAGCAATCAGCGCCAAGTGTCCGCCAAGTGGCACCAAATGGCGCGAACATATCGCCCTTTGGTGCAAACAATCCGCCTATTGGAATCCACTGGAATGTAATGGCGCGCGCCAAGTTGCGCCAATGAGACATATCAAAATTGTAAATATTTAGTAGAGATGTTGTTCATACAGCAGCTGAGGAGGGTCTGAACCAGGTAGCCGATGGCCGGTATTTATATACCGGTAGTCGGCAAGTAGCCCCAAGCGGCGGCAAGTTCAAACCAATTTGGCGACCTTTGGCACAAATTAATCACCAAGTGGCGCAAAGTAGCCGTCTATTGGCGCGAATGGCGCCAACAGGGTGAATTTTGGAATCAAATGGCCGTGTAATGGCGCGAACTGGCGCAAACTGGCGCAACATTTTGGAGCAAGCCGGGTGGCATTTGGCGCACGCCATATGGCACCCAGTTTATTCCACTTTGCGACACATGCCGAGCGGACATTAATTCGGTGCCACAGCGAGCCACTACGCGCCAATCACATAATCTTTGGCGCGAACTGGCACCAATTGGCGCTGGCCCAGTGGACTCCTAGCATTACATGCACACACTTGTAGTTTTTATAAACCAAGTTCGCTATTCATTGTACAGTTGGATATTATTTGCGAGGGGTGCCAGGGGTAAATTCGCGAGGGGTATTTTTTAAATCCCAGTTTCTAAATTACAACATAGAAATATTGTAAAAAGCATTGTTTCTGGTATGATTTTCTGATAATTAAGATAATCTTCTTGCAATCTAAGAACATTCGTCGTCTTAAGAAGAAAAACGTGTGAATTTGACTTTTTGTAATAGAACATGGGAGTTTTAGAGCAAGAAGTAAATAAATAAAGATTATCACCCATCAAAAATAGAGATAATTGTCTTCGTTGTTGTGATTTCTGCGTTTTGCCTTTTATGTTCGTTCATCTGACGTTTTAGAAATTCTGTTAAAAGACAACCCCGCAATTACCCGTGCAAAAAAGGTATATCATGGTTTTCAATAAAGACAAAATGTTTCCGATCGTGTAACATACACCGTGGAGAATTTGTGCCTATTTTTTGATCTATCCTTTAAAAAAATGTAATTGGGCTGAGGTTTTCCCCTGACCAAATCTTTCGGGGGCGCTAATAAAATAAACTTGAGGATGTTCTCACTGATTAAAAGGGAAAAAAATGGGAATTTTTCCCTTTAACGATGGTACAAAATCATTGAAAAAGCGCGGCATATGTGTGTAAAATTGTGCCTAACTTTCCATCTATTAGCTTTCGAGCCTTTCCGGAAGCCGTAAAAATAACAATATGTACAGCCATAGTTGGGGTCGCCTTTAATTAGACTGGTTTCCGTCCTAATATATTACGTCTGGATACTTCGTAGGGAACGGGAACCAGTCTAGCCTTTAATATGTGTGCGGTGTTCTAGACTGGTTCCCGTCCACATATTCCACACAGGAGACGTGACATGTGGGCATGATCTTTCAATATATGTGCGTACACCCAGCTATTAATCACGTGATGTATAACGTGATGAGAAACACGTGCGCGATGAAAGCCGTTTCTCCTTTGTTTATTTAGGCGTGACATAATTGAATAAACCATACCATGTACCATAGGCTACGCGACGGATGAAGGACTCGCCGTTAAAGGAGCGTTTTCAGTAAAAAAGGGTTTTGTTTGTCTGTTTTAACTTAGCAATCATACGTACAATACCGCCCAAAAATAATATCGACGGGGAATTTTTTTTTAATGCAATCCCCAGTTTGGATGTGGAAGCAAAAAGGTGAATTACTGCACTGTTCTATGGAACCAGCTAGATAAATTATTTTGCAAAACATCGGTCTATTTCCGGCGATATCCTTAAAATATATACAGATTGAGAACGTGAAATTTCTTAATGGTAACGAGAAAAATTTGACAGACAATAAGATATCAAAATCTCAATTACCATGGGAAAAATGGGTGGCTCAAAAATGTGATCTTGCTTAAAGGAGCGTGTCCAGATCACATTTTTGAGCAGATGCACCCCCCCCCCCCCCCCCCCCCCCCCCCCCCCCCCCCTCCCCCCAACCCCCCTACCATTTTTCCAATAGGGGTTGAAATGTTGATACCATATAATTTTTCATATTTTTCTCATGACCATTCTGAAATTTCGCGTTCTCAAAAGACCGATGTTTTGCACAATAATTTATCTGGTTCTTTAAAAAAGTGCCTTTTTGCTTCCACATCCACAAAGGTCTGTGGCTACCATGAGCAATTTCATAAAGCTTCCACATCCAAACTGGGGATTGCATTGAATTTTTTTCCTCGTCGATATTATTTTTGGACGCTATTTTCATTGCTAAGTTAAAATACACAAACAAAACCCATTTTTCTCTTTACGTCTCTGAATAAACAAAGGAGAAACGGTTATCATCGCGCACGTGTTTCTCATCACGTGATACACATCACGTGATTAATAGCTGGGTGCTACCTAGTCTGGTACTCGGACCAAAAATGTTTGGGGGCGGTCGGGTTGGCGTACGGGTTCTTTCCTCGCCTTTCACCTCTGGGGTCCCGGGTTTGAATCCGGGGCGTGTATGTGGATTGGGTTTGCAGTCGATCCCTACTTGACCGCGTGGGTTTCCCCTGGGGAATTTCTCTAGGGGTTTTCCTCCCACTTCTAAAACTGCAACTCCTTCTTCGTCATCTCAAGTTGATAATATAGTATAGTTAAAGCTAAAACCGTATAGTTGATGGCATAAAGGGCCTTAGTTGCCGAATTATTCAGTCGTTGTATGTTGAATATGTGGACCGGGAACCAGTCTAGCATGTACATTAAAATATCTAGACTGGTTCCCGTCCACATATTCCACACTTTCGCAATTGATCACGTTCAAATGACGTCACTTCCTACAACACGTGTACAAATTGCCACGTGCATCATGATTTTGAGCGTATTTTTTGTTGACGCGCATCGATTGCGCCGTATTTCGAACAACACACGCGCGTGTTTGGAACATGTTCCAGCGTGTGCGTGTATGGCGTGTGGAACGTTGCACTATTCGATAATGCACAAATATATGTGCGATGTTTGACATATATGTGCGATGTTTGACATATATGTGCGATGTTTGATATATATGTGCGATGTTTGATATATATGTGCGATGTTTTTTCATATGTATGCGATGTTGAAAATATATGTGCAATAATTTGACATATATATGCAATGTTTTTTTCATATGTATGCGATGTTGAAAATATATGTGCAATAATTTGACATATATATGCAATGTTTTTTTCATATGTATGCGATGTTAAAAATATATGTGCAATAATTTGACATATATGCAATGTTTTTTCATATGTATACGATGTTAAAAATATATGTGCGATATTTCACCAGCCGGAACCTAGCACGAATTTCGGGCTGCTATTTTCACGGCTTCCGGAAATGATCGAAAGCTAGATGAAAAGTTAGGCATAGATGCTGCGCTTTTGAAATGATTTTGTACCATCGTAAAAAGGAAAAATTGCACAATTGTTTTCTTCTAATCTGTAAAGAATATCCTCAAGTTTATTTTATAAGCGCCCCGAAAGATTTGGTCAGGATAAACCTCAACCCAATTAAATTTATGATTCGCGAGGGTTGCCAATCGGTGCCCCTTGCACACAGTTTTTATAAACCCAGTTCGCTATTCATTGTACAGTGGGCTATGATTCGCGAGGGGTGCTGCAATCAGGGCCCCTTACATGCACACACTTGTAGTTTTTATAAACCAAGTTCGCTATTCATTGTACAGTTGGATATGATTTGCGAGGGGTGCCAGGGGTAAATTCGCGAGGGGTATTTTTTAAATCCCAGTTTCTAAATTACAACATAGAAATATTGTAAAAAGCATTGTTTCTGGTATGATTTTCTGATAATTAAGATAATCTTCTTACAATCTAAGAACATTCGTCGTCTTAAGAAGAAAAACGTGTGAATTTGACTTTTTGTAATAGAACATGGGAGTTTTAGAGCAAGAAGTAAATAAATAAAGATTATCACCCATCAAAAATAGAGATAATTGTCTTCGTTGTTGTGATTTCTGCGTTTTGCCTTTTATGTTCGTTCATCTGACGTTTTAGAAATTCTGTTAAAAGACAACCCCGCAATTACCCGTGCAAAAAAGGTATATCATGGTTTTCAATAAAGACAAAATGTTTCCGATCGTGTAACATACACCGTGGAGAATTTGTGCCTATTTTTTGATCTATCCTTTAAAAAAATGTAATTGGGCTGAGGTTTTCCCCTGACCAAATCTTTCGGGGCGCTTATAAAATAAACTTGAGGATGTTCTCACTGATTAAAAGGGGGAAAAAATGGGAATTTTTCCCTTTAACGATGGTACAAAATCATTGAAAAAGCGCGGCATATGTGTGTAAAATTGTGCCTAACTTTCCATCTATTAGCTTTCGAGCCTTTCCGGAAGCCGTAAAAATAACAATATGTACAGCCATAGTTGGGGTCGCCTTTAATTAGACTGGTTTCCGTCCCAATATATTACGTCTGGATACTTCGTAGGGAACGGGAACCAGTCTAGCCTTTAATATGTGTGCGGTGTTCTAGACTGGTTCCCGTCCACATATTCCACACAGGAGACGTGACATGTGGGCATGATCTTTCAATATATGTGCGTACACCCAGCTATTAATCACGTGATGTATATAACGTGATGAGAAACACGTGCGCGATGAAAGCCGTTTCTCCTTTGTTTATTTAGGCGTGACATAATTGAATAAACCATACCATGTACCATAGGCTACGCGACGGATGAAGGACTCGCCGTTAAAGGAGCGTTTTCAGTAAAAAAGGGTTTTGTTTGTCTGTTTTAACTTAGCAATCATACGTACAATACCGCCCAAAAATAATATCGACGGGGAATTTTTTTTAATGCAATCCCCAGTTTGGATGTGGAAGCAAAAAGGTGAATTACTGCACTGTTCTATGGAACCAGCTAGATAAATTATTTTGCAAAACATCGGTCTATTTCCGGCGATATCCTTAAAATATATACAGATTGAGAACGTGAAATTTCTTAATGGTAACGAGAAAAATTTGACAGACAATAAGATATCAAAATCTCAATTACCATGGGAAAAATGGGTGGCTCAAAAATGTGATCTTGCTTAAAGGAGCGTGTCCAGATCACATTTTTGAGCAGATGCACCACCCCCCCCCCCCCCCACCCCCCTACCATTTTTCCAATAGGGGTTGAAATGTTGATACCATATAATTTTTCATATTTTTCTCATGACCATTCTGAAATTTCGCGTTCTCAAAAGACCGATGTTTTGCACAATAATTTATCTGGTTCTTTAAAAAAGTGCCTTTTTGCTTCCACATCCACAAAGGTCTGTGGCTACCATGAGCAATTTCATAAAGCTTCCACATCCAAACTGGGGATTGCATTGAATTTTTTTCCTCGTCGATATTATTTTTGGACGCTATTTTCATTGCTAAGTTAAAATACACAAACAAAACCCATTTTTCTCTTTACGTCTCTGAATAAACAAAGGAGAAACGGTTATCATCGCGCACGTGTTTCTCATCACGTGATACACATCACGTGATTAATAGCTGGGTGCTACCTAGTCTGGTACTCGGACCAAAAATGTTTGGGGGCGGTCGGGTTGGCGTACGGGTTCTTTCCTCGCCTTTCACCTCTGGGGTCCCGGGTTTGAATCCGGGGCGTGTATGTGGATTGGGTTTGCAGTCGATCCCTACTTGACCGCGTGGGTTTCCCCTGGGGCATTTCTCTGGGGGTTTTCCTCCCACTTCTAAAACTGCAACTCCTTCTTCGTCATCTCAAGTTGATAATATAGTATAGTTAAAGCTAAAACCGTATAGTTGATGGCATAAAGGGCCTTAGTTGCCGAATTATTCAGTCGTTGTATGTTGAATATGTGGACCGGGAACCAGTCTAGCATGTACATTAATATATCTAGACTGGTTCCCGTCAACATATTCCACACTTTCGCAATAAGCGAACCAATCTATAGGGATCGGGAACCAATCTATGAAAGATCATACCCACATATCACGAACACCGCGACCCCACACATTGAAATATCCCACATATATGTCGAAATATCGCACATATATTTCAAACATTGCATATATATGTCAAATTATTGCACATATATTTTTAACATCGCACACATATGAAAAAACATTGCATATATATATATGTCAAATTATTGCACATATATATCAAACATCGCATACATATGAAAAAAACATTGCATATATATGTCAAATTATTGCACATATATTTTCAACATCGCATACATATGAAAAAACATCGCACATATATATCAAACATCGCACATATATGTTTAACATCGCACATATATGTCAAACATCGCACATATATTTGTGCATTATCGAATAGTGCAACGTTCCACACGCCATAACTGAGGTGCTTGCACGGTGCTACTGCGGGCATATTTTGTAGTATAAAAGCTTCGGTTTTCTGCTTCAACTTCAGTGTTCTAAAAGTCTTCAAACAGTTCAGATCGACAGTAGCACCGCGAAGAAAAACACATGTGTGACGGGTAGGGGAAAACTATGAAAAACTACTGGCGGTGTCACTACGTTGATGGCGGTTTTGACCAAAAACCGTAGTGAAACCGCCAATCCGGTCTGACGGGGGTATTAGTCACAATTCAAGCGGATGTCGGGCGGCGTGTTCGATTTATAGGCATCGCCTGGCGTGTAGAGGTCGGCAAAAGATCGCGCGATAGGGTGGTCACAGTCACAATTAAAAGTGCCCCGCACGCTGCCATGACGGGGCCCGGGGTGTCGCCGGCCGGCGATCGGCCGACTTTCCTGGAAATGGGGTCCAATTCTTGGCCCGTTTATCGGCCGGTGTAAGGCAGGCACTCGTCCGATGTCCTGCCTATGTCCCTGCGATACCCCTGCGGTATCCGGCAGGGTGCCGGCCAATTATTACAGGCCGTACGGCGGCCGGTCGTGTGCCTGTCGTGTGCCTGTCGAGTGACCAGCGAGCAACGGCCGCGATCTGGCGGCCGTTTGTCAATTTGGGGGTGAGGTATATATAGCGGCGCTCCTCTGACCTTCTTTATTCACTTCGACCTTTCTCTAGGAGCACTCTACGAGACGAAGAAACAAGAAGACAACGAAGAAAATGCCGTTAATACCTCCACAGCGCTTTCGGCCACATCCACAGCGCTTTTGGTCACCTGCGAGCCGCAGTGGCTGGTCGGCCAGACGCCGGCCGGGCGCCGCCAAGTCGGCCGGACGCCAGGAGGAGCCCGGCCGGCGTCTGAGCGGCGTCTGGGCGGCGCCTGGCCGATATATGGATTGTCTGGGTTGTCCAAATATTGGCCCGGCGCCCGCCCGATGCCCTGCCGGACATCGGTCAGGCATCGACCGATTTAGTGGCGAGCAGTTTGCGATGCGAAACGCCGCACCAGGTTTACAATCCGATTTAAAAGTAACTCGATGCCCGCCCGATGCCCAAAAATTACCCGGCAGCCGCAAGGAGTCCCGTGGGGCGCCAGCCGAAAATGCCTAAAAATCCGTCGCAAACTACTCGCAAACCCACCGCAAGCTAATTGTGACTGGGGTATTAGGGGGAGTCCTTAAGGCCCAAATCGTGCTGGGTATAGGTTTGTATGGGCGTTTAAGGTTGCACCCTACTACTCATGCAGCGCAATGTGTGACAGAGGGTTCCCCCATTGTGTGTCAAACATCCAAGGAATTTCAAAGGAATTATTTTAAGTTTTTAGAGGGGTTGGTGCGTTAACAAAAGGGAAGAGTGTGTTGAGGTATGGGGGCGTTAGGGTGCAAGTCCCTTTGCCACATATCGCGCTGGGTATACCCACGTAAATATGGCTCCCTTATAGGAACCAATGCTAAATGCCCAATTTTTTAAAATCAACTAAAATACTCATTAAAATCTTATCTTTTCAATTCTGTTCAATTTTGTGGGGGTAATCCATCACTTTTATTATCTAATTTCCACTTAAAACAAAACTACCACTGCAGCAGTGAAAATTGCTAAACAGACCAGCGTCCACTTTGGAACAAAGGCACATACGCTACTGGGAAAAATAGGGCCACATTTAGGAGGTACATTGTCCAAAATGTTTATAGTTAGAAGAAAAAATACCCCACATCACGATGGTGGCCAGTTTCCCCATCACAAGACCACACTTGTTCAGCTCGCAATTCTCTTTAATATAGAAGAATTTGAGTTCAATAGCTCGCGCACGGATCTCTGCCTATTTACTTGGGTGCACCTGTATAGACAGCCGAAGTGTGACGTGTTGCCATGGTGGTTCCTAAACATCACGGCCGTCGGAAAAAGTACCGGGCGGGCGACTATAGTTAACTAGACTATTGTCGATACGGAGCATACAACTCTATGATACGGAGCAAGCTCGGGCGGGCGACTATAGTTAACCAGACTAACCTACCCCCGGGGCTTGGTTCCTCTAGCCAGACTAGCTAGTCAAACCACGCAGCGTTCGGGTGGCATCTACATCATATGGTTTAGTCTATAACTATAGTCGCCCGCCCGAACTTGCTCCTAGATGTTACCCGAACGCTGCGTGGTTTTACTAGCTAGTCTGACTTGAGAAACCAAGCTGGCCATATTCTACACGAGACCACACTCGTTTAGCTCGCAACTCTCTCTCTCTAATAAATAAGCAGCATACAAAATATTCATGAGCTCGGCGCACGGATCTCTGCCTATTTACTAGGTTCCCCCTATTGCTGCTCTCACTGTGGCGAATATTCTTGCGAATATGAATATTTGAATTTCGCGGTGAATTCGCCCAAAAATTGCGATTGGATAGTGAATATTTTCATCTCGGTCATCCCTCGGTCGTCCCTCGACCTCTCCTTACCAATATCTTACGAATATATTACGAATGCTTACCAACGCTTGCCAATGCTCTACGAATAGCTAACGAACGTTGCGAATGTTGCAAATGAGCTTACGAAAAAGTTCAAATAAATGCAGCGAATGCCTTGCGAATGTTACAAATGCTTGCGAATGGGCTTACAAACGTTACGAATGTTACGAATGTCTTACCAACGTTGCCAATGCCTTGCCATTTTCTTACGAATGTTACGAATATTTGATGACGCGGCCACGATTGGTATAAATAGTGGTAAGACATTCGTAAGGAAGGGGATCCGGCGAGCGTTACAAACGCCTTACAAATGCCTTTACGAACGTTGCCAACGCTTACGCACGCTTTACCAACGGCTTACCAATACTTACGAAAGTCGACGGCGAATGACTGTCTTTACAACATTCGCTGAAATTTAGGAAGCGCTTCCTAAATTGACCGATCTTCGTAAGGAGGTGGAGAATGACTTGTGAACGTTCCGAATTTGTTACCAACGCTTACGAAGACACGGCGAATGTTGCGAAGTTTAAGCGATTGTCAAATATTTCCATTCGTAAGCACATTCGCTAGCATATTCGCCACAGTGTGAGAGCAGCATTAAAGGCAAGGCTCCATAGCAAAGGCTCGGAGCTGCGTATTTCGTTGCACGAATTTGGCGCGCGCGCATTGCTGACGAGCCCAGTCCTTTAAGGCTCGCCGTTTCGCTGAATGTATAACGGCACTGAAGCGTACCGGGAATGATTACCCCCCTCAGTAAATACGCTCTATAATCTCGCAATGTAAACAATAAATTCCTGTAATTTTACATATAAATGTTGACTGTTTTTAGAGGTTAATGTTTTTTTGTGTGAAAATACATTTTGCTGTAATTCGTAAATCTATTAAAAACAAAGACATTGCAATAAAACAAATACGTTGACATTGCAGGAATTTTTGAATTTTTGGGTCTTTTTTTTAAAGTCTACAATTGTAAATGTTTGTGCATGGCGTTTGTAAAAATACAACTAACATAATAATTGACTGTCTTTAAAACTGAAAGGTACACACCGGCCTACTGTTTACGTAATTTAGTGATGCAGCATCTTGACAATACATTGTTGATGGTCCTTTTGAAAAAGATCGTCAAAGTGTCCCGTAATTAACCACAAAAGCTTACAATTAATTTTTAAAAACTGTCAATAGTCGAGTTATACGCTTTACCAGCCGTTTACTATCGCGCGAGACTCACGACTTTGTCGGAAACGATTCGCTCTTCACTTAGAAGCTTTTTGCTTTGGATATATTTCATTTTTTTGCTAAAGATTTCACTGGACAGCATGGACGACCGAAAGGTTTTTCCTTTTTCAGAGTGGAGCTGACATTCATGGCTTGTCTTCATTCACGAACATACAATTGTAGTTCCACGGCACTGTACCGGTTTTGGGCGGGCAACGTGTGTGTGCCATGGGGCTAAATGTCACATTGTCCGGTAGACTGTCCACGGTGGAACTCGCTTCGGTTCCTTGGACTTTGTGTCAAAAGTTTGTGTTCGATTTTTCAGAGTAATGTGTAACTTTGTTTCATAACCTGAATAAATAGTCGCTTTTGTCAAATATAATCTGAATTTGAATAAACTGTATCACACGGCCATACGGCTGGAAATAAAACTAACTCCAGGGACACGTGATTTATCGGAAACAGAATCTGGTTCTGATAAGTCACGTGACCTCGATGTTTTTAAAAAATGCAAACAAAACGGCCAAATTTTGTGATTTCTTTTTAGGTTATCTAGCCCAAAAGCCGGTTTTCCCTGAATGGTTTTTGGTAATGCTATAGGGATGTGTAAAAGCGAATCCTATTCGTGCGAACATGCATAATGACCCATCCAAAGTTACAAGATCGCGTGTGGTCTAGTGGCCCATTGATATCAATAAGCCACTGAAAATGACACCAACCTTTGTACACTAGTCAATGTGGAATTATTCTGTTGTCGCGAGATGACATCACAGCTTTGCTCATGAATTTGGAAATTCAGTTAATGCTGTAGGACCATCAAACCAGCCATTCGCCATCAGCTCGCTCATTGGTCGAGTGGTTCGGACGTCTGCCTGGTATGCGGGAGGTCTGGGTTCGAGTCCCGCCCGAGCACGCTAAGAGTTTTTAGCGTGTTGTTGTTGTTGTATATTTTATGGCATCTTCGGCAACTAAGGCCCTTTATGCCATCATCTATACGGTTTTAGCTTTAACTATACTATATTATCAACTTGAGATGACGAAGAAGGAGTTGCAGTTTTAGAAGTGGGAGGAAAACCCCCAGAGAAATTCCCCAGGGGAAAACCCACGCGGTCAAGTAGGGACTGCAAACCCAATTCACATACACGCCCCGGATTCGAACCCGGGACCCCAGAGGTGAAAGGCGAGGAAAGAACCCGTACGCCAACCCAACCGCCCCGTTTTTAGCGTGTCCTCGGGAAACGCACTTATAGTATATTACATGCGTCCTTTAAAGAGGAAGAATCCCCCTTGACGAAAATCCAGCATTTAGGCTTTTTTCGATAGTCCAAACATCCCTCTTGCCGACGTGGATTTTTATTATTTTTTAATTGTCGGTTTTAAGTGGATCAATTGCAAGCAAAAGTGCGCTTTTCGAAAATGAGATTTTCGCGATTTCTGAAACGCTCATTAGGTATTCATGATATGCGCGTGACCCCGTGACGCAATCCTGAGAAAGAGAAGTCAACACGATTGTTAGCTCCATACGTTTACACGCAAAAAACTTGGAAAACCGTCTCTGTTAGATGGTGTTTTTTGAAGAATTTTGTTTGTCCAAAAAGCCAGAGATATGCCATGTAGCTGCGTAGTTGTATGTTTTACCAGACACTATGAAAAAAAAAGAGCAGAAAGATTTTCTTTTCTATTACCAAGAGAGAGAAAAATGAGTCGCTCATTCTAACTTGTACCGGGCGATGTTCAAACACGTCGAAGCTTCCCCCGCAGTGAACCATCCAATGCTGTAGACAGACCGCTGTGAATGCCGTTCGTTCCGTGACAAAACCGCCCGTCGCAATGCACCAGTATTTACTTCAAAAGAGCTTCATTGTGAGCGACAGTTTCACCGTTTTTTCACAAAACAGGTAATAGTAGAGTGTTGTCATATTACATGAAGTGTTTTTCACGTTTGTATTTTGAATTACAAGGACAAAACAGGCATGATAAACATTAACTTCGTGTATTTTCTATTCAATACTGCACAGGCAGTTTTGTATGTTTCTCAGGATGACGTCAAAACCCTGTTGATAAACAAGCCAAGTGACCTCGAGCGTTTCAGAATTCGGGTGAAGAGGGTCGTAACTGCTTTACGTTTTAAGCAAAAGCCTGTCGATTTTTTTGTGAAAAACAAGTTGTCATGGTGTTGTAGACCCATACACCTCCACGATAAACAGAAAAACTTAAAAAATGTGGACGGGGGATTCTAGCTGTTTAAACTGTTCAACAATGTAAGCACAAGGCATGCCCTCAAGGAACAAAGTAAACGACTAAGATGGCGACTAATTTAATTAATTAAAACTTTATAGACTGGGCCGTTACCTATAGCTAGCCAATGCAAACAACCCTCCAGCAGTTAGAGTGTGGCATTCCCCGTAACGGCCCCTTAAATGTCGCAACTGGGATTAAGTGCCTTGCCCAGGGACACAGGCACATTGGTCATAATGGGGCTTGAACCCACAACCTCTGATTTGGAATTCCGCTTCATACCCACTAGACCACACGCGATCTTGTAACTTTGGATGGGTCATTATGCATGCTCACACGAATATGATTCGCTTTTACACATCCCTACCTAGTCTAGGCCCTAGACTGGTTCCCTGTCCTCATATTTACTTCCCCTCCGTCGTGAGGCTCGCGCGTATAGTTGGAACGGCTGGTAAAGCGTATAACTGTTGACCGTTTTTGTTAATTTTGCACTTCTTTAGTAAATTACGGGATATTTTGATGATATTTTTCACAACGACCATCAAAAAAGTATTGTCAATGCTGCTACATCTCTAAATCATGTAAACAGTAGCAGGTGTGTACCTTTAACAATGGTGTGTGCCCAATTTCCATTGTTAGTTGCTCATAGTGATATCCGGTGTCACGATCTTAGATGTTCCGCGTGCTCAGATGTTCCAATGACGTAACGGAACATTTCAGCACGTTGCGTGCACGATCTCAGATGTTCCGCGTGCTCAGATGTGTTTCTCTCTTCCGACTCTCAGAAAGCCCTGCTGCGTAAGACCCCTTACTTAAGTAATCAATTATTTTTCTTTGTTTTTCTATAAATACGGCGAAACCACATGAACGCTCCGCCATGTCCGCGGCTGCCAATTTGCAAAAATGTCACTACATCTGCGCGCATCAAAGTACGTACATGGCGCGAATTCTGCTGATCAACTCAGCACTGCACCTAAACTGGTATAAATACATACGCTGTGCGCATGACGTTCGCTACCGTATTTGGTCATCGGAACATCTGAGTACGCGGAACATCTGAGAGCGGGACACCGGTGCGGTTGGAATTGGGATTCGGGGGTGGAGGAGGCGGGTAGAGGTGGTATAGAGGAGACCGGGATTTAGGGGTGGGTGTGTGGTCATATCTGGTGCGATTAGGATTTAAGGGGTGGGGCGGAGGTTGGATTTAGGTAAGGTTCCAAGTGACCTGTCATTACCAGCCCCCCCCCCCCCCCCCCCCCCCCCCCCCCCCCCCCCCCCCCCCACCCCCCCCCCCCCCCCCCAAAAATTTCAAAATGGTAAGGAGAAAAATTACAAATGATATGATATAAAAATCTTAACACCCATGCGAAAAATGGGCGAATTTTTAATTTTGATCTGAACATCACTCTTTCAAACGCAGTTTAGGATCTTTCTTAACATCTTATTCTGTTATTTGTCTATCATGCTTGTAAGATGTTAGATGCTTTAAGCTCACCTTTATCTTTCTGAACACAATCCTTGAAGGAGTTATTGGCAGCTCCATAGCGACTTTGTGAAGCCAGGAAATTCATGATGTTTGCCAACCTGTCGGCTTTGCGCTCACAGTTGGGTTTGGTATCGCGCTTGCAGGATGCTGTGCTAACGCCTATATTCTGGCCCTGGGTTGGTCGACCGATCATCCCACATACTGACCCGTGTGACCGAACGGGATTGGAGTGGCCGCCCCACGCCGGAGTTACGACCAAGCAGACGGCTAAGGCAGCCAACAAAATATCGATGGTAGTAGACATAACTACATGTACTCGATGTTCGTCAGCCATTGTCCTGACAGAGAATAAACCGTCGTGCGGACGGTATGGTCATTAGCATAGCAGCATATTACTGTTAATTCCAGATTAATCATCTTGAGTGTTTGGAACGATATTATCGCTTCAAACAGTCAACATGTTTAAACAGCTAGTATACCACATCCACGTCTTTAAACATGGATTGCCTGTGTTTGGGAAAAGAGTTTAAAAAAAACCACTTAAATTTCCGACGTCGGGATTTGTAGATAGGAGCCTTTTTCTTAAAACGGGCTTCTAATGTTTTACATGTGTGCGTACGTTCACGTGTGCATACGCGTACACCCATACGCGCACAAAGTACACGTGCGTAGGATCTGCCGTGCGAAGATGGCGTGCACAGTCCGTTGTGGTCTCTTGCCGCACACACAGCACGCGGCAGCGAGCCGTACACACATGGCAGTCTAGCCGGTACAAATTCGCCTACTCCTTCGAGCTTTGTTTACGCGCGACACAGTAAGAAAGAAAATGTTTCTGATCGTTTTTTTTCATAGTGTCTGGTAAAACATACAACCACACAACAGGGCATAGGTATCATTAATACCTAATGAGCGTTTCAGAAATCGAGAATTTCATTTTCGAAAACCGCACGACTGTATAGTCGACTAGAGGGATATGTGGACTATCGAAAAAAGTGCTAAAGCTGGATTTTTCTTCAAGGGGTATAGTAGCTGTTTAAAATAAACGCCAAGTTTATAATCAGGTTCTTTTTTTTGTCCGAACGAATTATTGAAGCATTTATTAACGACAAAATATCATACTATTTCAGACATCGGCAACTCTGCAAAAAGACGCCGTTTTATATGGCATTTTCGGCGTCTTGCCTAGAGTTCCCAATGTCTGACTTCCCGTATTTGGTCTGTGGTGCAGTGCGTGCAGCGCGCCCTCTGGATTGGTGGCTATGTAGTTTTAATCGTTTGTTGATAACAATGGTTTGTGCCCAATTTCCATTGTTAGTTGCTCATTTGGTCTCTGTTTGAATGATCGAGGTAGCTTTGTATACAGATGTTTGTATTGTGCGTAGGAATGTTGGCAAGATGCCTTCATGCATAAATGACTATTGTATGCATACAAGGTTCATGTAGAAGGTATCTCGCCTTTCACCTCTGGCGTCCAAGGTTCGAATGCGGGGCGTGTATGTGGATTGGGTTTGCAGTCCCTACTTGACCGCGTGGGTTTCCCCTGGGGAAAATAATTGTTAAACCTTTATCTGGTAAAAAATTTACTACAACCCCCATATTAAATTAATTTCGGTATTAATTCCGTTTACTGGTCGCCACTGAGACGCTGTATGTTAAGTCTGTGGAACAGGGCAGAACATGTTAAATTTAAGGAAATTGTTTAATGTTTTTCACTCCCAAAATCACTTCCCTTAAATATTCGCACATTTTGGTGGTTATTAAGTGATTTTAAGGAGAATAAGTGGCTACCAGTAAACGGAATTCTTTCCTTTATTTCAATTTCATGAAGTCGTTACAAATAACCCTCTGAAAACTATAATTGTAAATTCTTTAAAAATAGGTTTAGTTTAAACGTTCGGCAAAACCAGTTTTTCTTTTTTCCCGGTTAAAAGTCCCATCCTTACTTGGGCCTACGACCCTGATGAAACGATCATACGATGATTGTAAAAGTGGAAACGATTGATGAGAATCCTTGCGACACTGAAACGACACTTTGCGAATGTTTTCGATCAGATTGCAACGTTATACGATGCATCCCGATTTGTTAAGACTTTTTGGGAGCTTTTACGATTGTATGCGATGCCATTATGATCGCTTGCGATTCTTTACGATTTTTGGCGACATGGAAGCGATTTCCTGTCGCGGTTTCCTGGAAATTATGCCGATCATCTGACTTAATTAAATTCGTATCAAATCGTAAAGAAAACTTACAAGATTTTAAAAGTTCGAATTGAAATAGTGCTGAAGGATTGGTTAAGAACCTTTACGATGGCATTATGATTATTTATGACCTTGGTAAGACACATTACGACTTTATTACGATATCTTACGACCGGTTGCGACGACCGTTCACGACATTCTTTAACATTCCAAAAGTCTCGTAATGACTTTGCGACAAAGACGAATTATTACGATCGTTTAAGAATGTTTACGAATGTCTTTATGAATGTTTACGAATGCCCTTACGAATACTTACGATTTAAAATAGTAAAGGTTCATATCCAAAATCGTCTAAAGCGGGCCTCCTACTGTGCGATTTTTGCCACGAATTTCCTACGATTGGGTACGATTGTGTGTAGAGTCTATATACAGTCTCTGGTAATCGTACCAATTCGTAGGAAATTCGTGGCAAAAATCGCACAGTGCGAGGCCCGCTTTAGACCGGTGGTGTTGGGTCTGGTGATCTTGAGGGGCCATTTCCAAGTCCATTTCAAAACATCAAACCTAACACCACTGGATGCTTTTTACTACTTATTCAACTAGATGAATTGGAGAGACGAATAAAAACAAAGTCACCCTTCTCACCCTTGATCCGGTTTTTGCATCTTCATTTTTCGGCGCAAGTTATTATTATTTTTGTTTAAAAAATTTGCACCTGTTAAGTCAGGCATGAAATATTGTATTGAGGTATAGGGACGTGAGGGGGAGGGAGTCGCTTTGTCACATTTCGTGCTGGGCATAAAAATTCAAGCTCCGATATGCAAAAGTACAAGCAGAGGTGAACGTCTCCTATGGACAATTCCCATGTACTTTGAGAAAATTAAACATCTTCCGCATTGTCAAGGCTTCTCCTCCTTAGGTAATTGCGTTTGGTAATTGTTGGAATATAACGATGTAGCCTTTCGATGTCCATACGTTAACGATTGGTTTTGATAAAGTTGGTGCGTTAACAAAAGGGAAGAGTGTGTTGAGGTATAGGGGCGTTACGGGAGGAATCCCTTTGCCACATATCGTGATGGGTATACCCAAGTAAATAGGGCTCCCATATAGGAACCAATGCTAAATGCCCAATTTTCAAAAATCATTTTTAAATACTGACAACTCTTTCAGCTTCTCAGGACAACAACCAAAATACTCGTTGAAGTCTCATCTTTTCAATTCTGTTCAATTTTATGGGGGTAATCCGTCACTTTTATTCTCTAATTTCCACTTGAAACAAAACTACCCCTACAACAGTGAAAATTGCTAAACAGACCAGCGTCCACTTTGGAACAAAGGCGCTACTGGGCAAAATAAGGACACTTTCAGGAGCTACATTGTCCAAAATGTTTATATACTGCAAAAAATGCAGTGTTAAAATCTACACCACTGGTGTAAAATTTGATTCTTCCTTGGTATCCATTTTGGGCAAGGATTTGGGTGTTAAGTAACACCAATTTGGGAATCAATATTTTTTAACACCAAGAAGAGTGTTAAAATTTAACACCCACATCCGGTATCAACGTATTTTTCTTGGTGTTTGTTTTGGGCAATAATTTCTGTTAATTGACACCTGAATGTGGAATTAAATTGTAACACCTACAGAATCAAAAGCTGGCCCCAATGGGTGTAAAATGGGGGAACCACTTTAAAATAAAACACGCACTGCAAAACCTCAGGTGTTAAATTTAACACCCATGGTGTAAATTAACACCAGCATTTGTTAGCATTTTTTAACACTGATCTGTTCGTGGTGAAACAGTAATGGTTTGAAAAAATACCATTGTTTTTATCATGTTTATTCATGATTTCTTCACATCCGCCTACCCCTAGCCGTAAGGCCTAGAAGTAAAGTAGTATCATAGAGAAAACAAATTCAGATAGTCTAGCCATAAGTACAACGTGATGAATACAGTTTGTATGCTCAAACGCGGGAAAATGATCAGAAACGCCTGTAGCCAATCAAATAGCTGGATTTCCGCGCATGCTCTCTTAGCATTATTTGTTAACACCAAAACATTTTTTTTTGCAGTAAACACGTGACCGACATCCCATCATTTTCTCGAGATCAACCAATGGGATCAGAATACTAAGCGTCATGCATTGTGATTATGCGCAGTTTATCAAATTTAACACCATGCAAATTTTACACCACTTTTTCTGCTGCTAATCTATTACACCGGTGTTCGTTTGACACAAATGTAACACCCATAGAATTAAAAAACCTTGGTGTTAGAAATTTAACACCGCATTTTTTGCAGTGTAGTTAGAAGAAAAAATACTCCACATCACGACGGTGGCCATATTCTACACAAGACCACACTCGTTCAGCTCTCAACTCTCTCTAATAAAGAAGTATTTGAGGGGAATACAAAATATTCATGAGCTCGGCGCACGGATCTCTCCCTATTTACTAGGGTGCACCCTTAAAGGCACAGGCTTCATAGCAAAGGCTTGGAGCTGCGTATTTCGGGACACGAATTTGGCGCGCGCGCATTGCTGACGAGCCCGTGCCTTTAAGGCTCGACGTTTCGCTGAATGGATAACGGTACTGAAGCGTACCGGGAACGATTACCACCCTCAGTAAATGCGCTCTATAATCTCGCAATGTAAACAAGAAATTCTGTAATTTTACATATAAATGTTGACTGTTTTTAGAGCTTAATGTTTTTTTTATGTGAAAATACATGTTGCTGTAATTAAAAACAAAGACATTGCAGTAAAACAAATACGTTGAAAGTGCAAGAATCCTGGCATGTTTTTTTTTTCAAGTCTACAATTGCAAATAGCTGTGCATGGCGTTTGTAAAAATATGGCGTTTGTAGAAGCGAATCCTATTCGTGCGAACATGCATAATGACCCATCCAAAGTTACAAGATCGCGCGTGGTCTAGTGGCCCATTGATATCAAGAAGCCACTGAAAATGACACCAACTTTTGTACACTAGTCAATGTAGAATTATTCTGTTGTCCCGAGATGACATCACAGCTTTGCTAATGAATTTGGAAATTCAGTTACAATGACCCGCTGTAGCACCATCAAACCAGCCATTCGCCATCGGCATGCCCGTTGGTCGAGTGGTTCGGACGTCTGTCTGGTATGCGGGAGGTCGTGGGTTCGAGTACCGCCCGAGCACGCTAAGAGTTTTTAGCGTCTCCTTGGGAAACGCGCTTATATTATATTACATACGTCCTTTCAACAATGTAACCACAAGGCATGCCCTCAAGGAACAAAGTAAGCGACTAAGATGGCGACTAATTTAATTAATTAAAACTTTATCGACTGGGCGGTTACCTAGCTAGCCAAGGCAAACAACCCTGCAGCAGTTACAGTGTGGCATTCCCCGTAACAGCCCCTTAAATGTCGCTTCTGGGATTAAGTGCCTTGCCCAGGGACACAGGCACGTTGGTCATATATAGTGGGGCTTGAACCCACAACCTCTGATTTGGAATTCCGCTTCATACCCACTAAACCACACGCGATCTTGTAACTTTGGATGGGTCATTATGCATGCTCACACGAATATGATTCGCTTTTACACATCCCTAGCCTTTTTACGTCCAAAAATCATTAAAGAGACAAACCTGTTGGGCTATTTTGGGCAAGAAATGGACTCATACTTAATTCTGAAAGTCGTTTCGAAATAGATTAAAGAGAACCTAAAAAGAAACCACAAAATGTCGCCGTTTGTTTTGAATTTTTCAAAAGAATCGAGGTCACGTAACTTATCGAAACCAAATTCTGGTTCCGATAAATCACGTGTCACTGGAGTTAGTTTTATTTCCAGCCGTATGGCCGTGTGACAGTTTATTCGTGAAGTTTATAACTGCAGTATTGCATTAAAATCAGCTCTTATTTCTTTTCCAAATATTTATGAGTATTTGACAAAAGAGACTATTTATTCAGGTTATGAAACAAAGTTACACATAACTCTGAAAAAGCGAACATAACATTTTAACGAGTCCGAGGAACCGAAACGAGTTCCACCGTGGACAGTCTACCGGACAATGTGACATTTAGCCCCATGGCACACACACGTTGCCCGCCCGAAACCGGTACAGTGCCGTGGAACTACAATTGTACGTTCGTTAATGAAGACAAACCATGAATGTCAGCTCCTCTACAGAAAACGGAAAAACCATTCGGTCGTCCAGGCTGTCCAGTGAAATCTTCAGCACAAAATGAACAAAGATATCCACAGCAAAAAGCTTCCAAGTGAACAGCGAATCGTTTTCGACAAAGTCGCTAGTCTCGCGCGATAGTGAACGGCTGATAAAGCGTATAACTCGACTATTCACATTTTTAAAAATTAATTTTAAGCTTTTGTGGGTAATTACGGGACACTTTGACGATCTTTTTCACAAGGACCATCAAAAAAGTATTGTCAAGATGCCGTTTCACTAAATTACGTAAAAAGTAGGCTGGTGTGTACCTTTACGTTTTAAAAACAGTATATTATGTTAGTTGTATTTTTACAAACGCCATGCACAATTGTTTATTTGCAATTGTAGACTTTTTAAAAAAAGACAAATGCCAGGATTCTTGCAATTTCAACGTATTTGTTTTACTCCAATGTATTTGTTCTTAATTACAGCAACATGTATTTTCACATAAAAAACATTAACCTCTAAAAACAGTCAACGTTTATATGTAAAATTACACGAATTTCGTTTTTAAATTGCGATATTATAGAGCGCATTTACTGATGGTGGTAATTGTTCCCGGTACGCTTCAGTACCGTTATCCATTCAGCGAAACGGCGAGCCTTAAAGGCACCGGCTCGTCAACAATTGGCGCGCGCCAAATTCGTGTCCCGGAAGCGTATTTTTTATTTACACCGCAGCGAGGGGTACACCCCAATTTTTCAACCCGAATAGAGTCTAAGTTTCCAATGACTGACACTTCTCGAGTGACAATCTTGGAAATAGTGACAACTCTTACTCTCACTATTAGAGAAAAAGAAGAAACCGAGAAATTTCGGAAAATCCCAAACATGCATAGATTCGAACCAGGGACCTTATGATTACAAGTCGAGCTCTCTTCTAACCAGACCACGAAGCTGGTTGCAAACCGACCGCATTCAAAACCCTAAATTCCTTTAAAATAACCAACCCTAAACCCTGAACCCTAACCTATTATATAGTCTCCTCTCAAGACGCTAAAAAGGTACAAACCCCATTGTTCTCCCCTCGCAGTGGTGTAAAAAAAAATTACGCGTCCCGGAATACGCAGCTCCAAGCCTTTGCTATGGAGCCTGTGCCTTTAAGGGTGCACCCTAGTAAATAGGCAGAGATCCGTGCGCCGAGCTCATGAATATTTTGTATTCTCTCAAATGCTTCTTTATTAGAGAGAGAGAGAGAGAGATAGAGTTGCGAGCTGAACGAGTGTGGTCTTGTGTAGAATATGGCCATCGTCGTGGTATTTCTTCTTCTAAATATAAACATTTTGGACAATATTGTAACGGGGGGCCTCTGCCTTTGCTACATATAGGTAGGTTCGTGTATATATTTGTATTCAACACTAAGTAATACAAACAAAGGACAAAGGTAACTAAATGCTCTCAAATGTATTATTTCGGTTTAACAACAGCACATATAAATCAGGCCATCGGAATGCATGCGTTACGGGATGGTTAACCTGCGGGTAACACAGGCAAATATATCAATAAATAATTAACTTACATACAATAATTGGAGATCTGCTCGGACGGTGGCCTGAACGAAATTGCACGGTAGTGTAAAACCTTTAAGTAACGTATAGACATGTAAAGCTAATTTAAGTAGAACCACCATCCAAGCCTCCTGCTGTCCCCAGCCACAAATGCTAAGTGCCTCCATGAACACCCAAAGATAACCACTTATATAGCTATGGCTCAATAGACGAAGGAATGTCCAGGCATGGAGCTCAATAGACAAAGGAAGGTCCAGGCCCATGGCTCAACAGGCACAAGTATGCCCAAGCCCACGGTTCAATGATGACAGGAATAGAAAACATGCGTGGGGCTATAACTTAGCACCAAAATAGGTAATCCCACATTCCTGTAAATATTGGGAAATACCTGTGCGTCACATCATCTCCTAAAAGTGGCCCTATTTTGCCCAGTAGTGTATGTGCCTTTGTTGAGTTTGTTCCAAGGTGGACGCTGGTCTGTTTAGCAATTTTCACTGTTGCAGGGGTAGTTTTGTTTCAATGGAAAATTGAACAGAACTGAAAAGATGAGACTTCAATGAGTATTTTGGTTGTTGTCCTGAGGAGCTGAGAGAGTTGTCAGTATTTTAAAATGATTTTTGAAAATTGGGCATTTAGCATTGGTTCCTATATGGGAGCCCTATTTAATTGAGTATACCCAGCAGAATTCTCTGAATGTTTGAGACACAATGGGGGAACAATGGTAAGGGAGCCGCCCTCGGCCACATATCGTGCCGTATGCGCTGCCGTTACTAAACTTTATCAAAACCAATCGTTAACGTTTGGACATCGAAAGGCTACATCGTTATATTCCAACAATTACCAAACGCAATTACCTAAGGAGGAGAACCCTTGACAATGCCGAAGAGGAGACGTTCACCTCTGCTTGTACTTTTGCATATCGAAGCTTGAATCTCTATACCCAGCACGATATGTGACATTGCGACTCCCTCCCCATCACGTCCATATACCTCAATACATTATTTCCGTTTGTTAACGCACCAAACCCCCAACTGAAATAAATTCCTTTTAAATTCCTTAGATGTTTAAGGCACAATGGGGTACAAGTACAGGGTGTATCAGAAATGAGTACACAATCATAAAATTGTAGATAAAATGGAAATTGTATTATATTTAGAAAATTGGCTTACACATATCGGTAGACATCAGTTTCATGTTTTCATTAATGTCGCCATTGTCTGGGGAATTTCATGCCTGACTGAACAGGGGCAAATTTTGTAAACAAAAATAATAATAACTTGTGCCCAAAAATGAAGATGCAAAACAGGATTAAGGAGCATGAGAGGTCAATTTGACATGTCCTGTCTTTGCTATCAGTTTTTCGGAAAGTTTAGCTAGCGCCCTCCGACCAACTGATAACTCACATGTAGCTACCAGTCTGATTTATCAATGACAACCCATTATCACCAAAATGGAACAAATCGGAGAAGCAAGAATCCAAACACATCAAGGGTTTTCTTAAACCTCAAAAGGCATTTGAACATAGGAATACTGCAATAACTTAAGAGAGTTGTTTTTGTGGGGCCGAACCGCCACGAGACGGCCTATGCACTGACGTCTTGCATTTGAATTTCATGCCTGACTGAACAGGGGCAAATTTTGTAAACAAAAATAATAATAACTTGTGCCCAAAAATGAAGATGCAAAACAGGAAAAAGGAGCATGAGAGGTCAATTTGACATGTCCTGTCTTTGCTATCAGTTTTTCGGAAAGTTTAGCTAGCGCCTTCCGTCCTCCACGTGACCGTTTTTTTCTGCACACAGATCATTTACAAATTTAGCGCGTAACATACACCAAATGCACGCCCAATCATAGCTCTGTTCTGCCCGAAAAGGGCGACTTTGTTATTATTCGTCTTTCCAGTTCATCCAGTTTCATGAGTAGTAAAAAGCATCCAGTGATGTTAGGTTTGGTAATGTTTTGAAATGGACTTGGAAATGGCCCCCTCAAGATCACCAGACTCAACACTACCGGTCTTCAGCGGGCCTCCCACTGTGCGATTTTTGCCACAAATTGGTACGATTTGGTGAGATTACCAGAGACTTTCTATAGACTCTATACACAATCGTACCAAATCGTACCTAATTGTTGGAAATTCGTGGCAAAAATCGCATAGTGGGAGGCCCGCTTTAGACGATTTTGGATATGAACCTTTACGATTTTAAATCGTAAGTATTCGTAAGGGCATTTGTAAACATTCATAAAGACATTCGTAAATATTCTTAAACGATCGTAATAATTCGTCTTGGTCGCAAAGTCATTACGAGACTTTTGGAATGTTTAAACATTTCGTGAACGGTCGTCGCAACCGGTCTTAAGATATCGTAATTAAGTCGTAATGTGACTTACCAAGGTCATAAATAATTATAATGCCATCGTGAAGGTTCTTAACCAATCCTTCAGCACGTTAATTAAAACGTTAATTAATTAAAACGTTAATTAATTCGTTAATTAAAAGCGCCCTCTGGACACCGAATTAAGTTGAAATGTAGAACGCCCTCTGTTTCCAGACTTTATGTACCTTTTTTTAACATCCCTCTCGTGCTGCGATTATTCCGGGCAAAAGGGTCTCTGGAGACGCGGCGACGGTTGTGAATGTGGGGTGGGGGGAGGGGGTGGGAGGGGGAAGGGGGAGGAGGGGGACCGAATTAATTTGAAACCTAGAACGCCCTCCGTTTGCAGACTTTATTTACCTTTTTTAACATCCCTCTCGTGCGACGGTTGTGTGGGGGAGGGGTGGGAGGGGGGGGGGGGGGAGGGGTGGGAGGGGGGGGGGGGGGACCGAATTAAGTTGAAACGTAGAACGCCCTCTGTTTCCAGACTTTATTTACCTTTATGTATTTCGCACGTCGGGAAGAAAAACCATTTACCACTGTGAAACTGGAATTATGGGTGCAGAGTCCAATGATTTATTCATATAATCCAACAAATGATTACCAAAACATCGTCAACTGAATTAAATATATTTATCAGTTGGTCCCCCTGTACTAATATTTATATGGAACAACGAAGGACCAACTGATAACTCACATGTAGCTACCAGTCTGATTTATCAATGAAAACCCATTATCACAAAAATGGAACAAATCGGAGAAGCAAGAATCCAAACACATTTGAACATAGGAATACTGCAATAACTTAAGAGAGTTGTTTTTGTGGGGCCGAACCGCCACAAGACAGAATACCATAATTTACTATATAACAAACTTAATACAAGGACTATTTCGTATTTTTAAACAATGGATAACCATACAACCGTAAAATTATCTTCTATAATTTAAAAACTTGTATAGACTCGAGACATATCTTTACTTATATGACTCGGCTCTGAACTGAAGTCACATCTCATGTACACTTTCAAAAACGACATAATTATGTTCAGCCACCATAAAAGAACCTGCCATACCCAACCCGAGAGAAAAAAAAAACCCGTGACATTATGGCAGGAGGGGTGGGAGGTGGTTACGTTTTTGTTCTATACAATACGTCAGATCAGAAGGTAGTCAGAAAAAGAGAGCGAACCACGTCGCAGCGAAATTTATATAGGCTGAACCAAGAATCATTGAACCGTGAACCCATATGGTACTGCATTGCTGGGCTGCACCCATGACAAAGAATGGTTATAAAGGAGACATACCAAAGGGTGCAATCGGTAAAGGTCTCGGAATTGCAAACACACAGATTGACGCACTTTCCATAAACCTGATTAATTGTTGTTGTTGTATATTTTATGGAATCTTTGGCAACTAAGGCCCTTTATGCCATCAACTATACGATTTTAGCTTTAACTATACTATATTATCAACTTGAGATGACGAAGAAGGAGTTGCAGTTTTAGAAGTGGGATGAAAACCCCCAGAGAAATGCCCCAGGGGAAAACCCACGCGGTCAAGTAGGGACTGCAAACCCAATCCACATACACGCCCCGGATTCGAACCCGGGACGCCAGAGGTGAAAGTCGAGGAAAGAACCCGTACGCCAACCCGACCGCCCTCGTATTTATGTATTCGCACGTCGGGAAGAAAAACCATTTACCACACTGGAATTATGGGTTCAGAGTCCAATGATTTATTAATATAATCCAACAAATGATTACCAAAACATCGTCAACTGAATTAAATATCTTAATAATTATCAGTTGGTCCCCTGTACTAAGATTTATATGGAACAACAAAGGACCAACTGATAACTCACATGTAGCTACCAGTCTGATTTATCAATGACAACCCATTATCACCAAAATGGAACAAATCGGAGAAGCAAGAATCCAAACACATCAAGGGTTTTCTTAAACCTCAAAAGGCATTTGAACATAGGAATACTGCAATAACTTAAGAGAGTTGTTTTTGTGGGGCCGAACCGCCACGAGACGGCCTATGCACTGACGTCTTGCATAGCTCGGCTCCCCCACGAAAACAAACGACCGCTAGCTACACGTTGAGAATGAAAAAAAAAAGATTTGTTTTTATTTTTTTTTAAAATAATCGCTAACCTTTTGGCGATACCGAGTTTAAATACGACCCGCTATGGTCGAACACTGATAAATTAACAAAGTAATTTAAAAATTATTTTATTTGTATCAGTAATCTTATGTTATCAGTCTTCGAAAACGGAATTAAATCGTAAACACGTTTCCTTATTTAAGCATTAGTTAGTTTGTATAAACAATGCTCTTGTCAGTGTTGGGCCCTAAGGCGTCAGATCACCATCGCCCTATTCAACTTATCCGTGCGATTGACAACAATACTAATACTAATACCACAGCAAAGGCAATATGTAGATTCTATCCGAAAAACAATGCATTTATTAATTTTGTAACATCGGACCAGAGCCGAATCAATAGACCGCATGGAATATCCGCCACCCCGTGCGGAACAATGCAAGCACAATATGTGCAATCATGCCTATCCTCGAGGCAGAAAGAAACCGCCCTATAAGATGGCGGCTCCTATATATTGCGGTTAACAAATCACTGAAATGTGATGTCGGTTACCAAGGTAATAAAGTGCAAACACCCGCCAGCAATCTGCAACGTCACTTGCCAAAGCGCAGGAAACAGCTTACTGGTTTAGTGTAGACCCAAAAATCATGGCAACATCCAAAGGGTGGTGCCTAATGCTGTGTGATTTTGACAAACGCAAGGAACTAAAATGTCAAATTGAAAATTTCATGATTTGGTTTAATAACCTCGTCAACGTTTTCACAAAGGCAACGTTTGGGTCACAACTCGTATAGACAAACTTGAGAAAATCGCATTTAATGTGGTTTTCACTTTTTAAGCGACCTATATTGCATTGCATAGCATAGCTTCACTGATTAGTGACTTTTGGTATCCCACAAAAAAAACACGTAGGAGTAGCTTGTCATACGTGGCACTACACCGTTCTAAAGTAAATGAATTGGTTGCAAGTTACAAATTGATTAGCAAAAAAAAAAAAATATGTTCGAACAAAACAAAAAACAGAAATTTCTGGAGTTTTGCCGGGATCTGTGGAACATTCTGGCAAAAAGAACGCGCCGAAACCCCACACGCCGTGTGAATTTACATATACACAATGTGCGTGCTAATTCTCACACAACACGCTGTTCGTGAACAAACGCAAATTAACATGTCGCATGAACTTGCCTCAACCAAAACTGCTTTTCGCATGCGGGTTTCTAAAGGTCTCTTCGCGAATAACAGAAAAGAGCACTTGATGAGGATTTATAGGACTTAATCACTACAATGCAGATTATTCAAATCTGAGCCATTTTCAGCACAAATTCAAAAAACGTCAAAAAGACAATTTTGGCCAAACGTTTACCTAAGTGAAACCGCCCACGACCAAATAGCATAAGTACCTTTTATTTTTTATATTCTTTATTTTAATTGCACAGTTAACCCCGCAATGCTGGGAAGTTTCAACTTTGACACAGAGCAATGATAACAAAAGGTCGCTGCACGTGCTGCAGCTCAAAACAAAAATTCCTAAAGAATATATGCCGTAAGGATGTTGTAAGAATCGCAAGTTCTCGATCAAAACTTTACGTTTCTGACTCCGTTCCTACGTAAAAAATTGTATTTCCTTTCTATCTACATCATGTAAAGACACCAAATAAAGGAATCGTGACACGAATTTCATTGGTGAACATTTGGGATAGCTGCGGGTACGGAAACTCGCCTGTTCATTCCTCAAACAATTGAAGCCAAATTATTATTACATTCTTAATGATTTTAAAACATGACAGAGTTTGCTCCAAACTAAGTTAACGGTACAGGAATATGACAAGGCTTTCGGTATCATTCCATACAGCATGCTGCTGGTCCTCTGAGGCCACGAAAAAAAAACTTTTTTTTCTTTTCTTTATCTTTAGGAGGAAACGTGGGTGCATCCAAGGATACCGAAAGAGGGTGCACTCCCTTTTCCCTTGCCACATTACCTGAATGATTAAACAGTGGAACTCTTGTGTCTGAATGGGTGGGCAGGCGGGCCCGGTTTCAATGTTCACACCTGGAGCTCTTGCATTACGCAAGAGCTCCATTGAGCGCACCTGTCGTTTCATAACGAAAAGAAATGTCATGTCTATTGGATTGCCACCTGGTGAAACAAACTGATTGCGACATGCATGCCCTTCTTAGGTGCAAGTATAGCTGGTGATGTTTATACAAGACCAAGTTTTTTAATGTTAACGTTACGTATAGGAGAAGAAGGATATTTTCCCATCTTTATGAGTTTGGACATCATTAAATGTGAACGACGTTTTTAGTAAATTTTATTTGGTCAATTCGTTTCACCTACACACACCCGTGGAAGAACAGCAACCGTGCCTGCCAATCAATTTGGCCTATGTTTAAGGGATAAAAGCCATTTTCTTTTGATGCCTGTCGTCCAGTTAATTGTCTTCCTAAAAGGGGCGCGACTGGCACTACTTGCAGGCAAAGTTTATCAAACCCATTAACTTATTGTAATTCCCACAGGGTAACATTTTTATTTATTCATTTTTTTTGTTGTTAAAATCATGTCCTCATCTTGGTAACTTTAGGCTGGTGTACACGCAGTCATTGGAACTGAATCATGTTCAAAACCAACCAAGGTAGGGCAAATTCTTCTGTTTTCTCATTTGCAAGGGGAAACCCACAGTCAAACCAGGACTGGAAAAGTAGATCGAAACAGCCGCGTTAAAAGGATGCATAGAAATGATCACAAAAATCGTCAAGAATATTTATCAAATCTGCTAGATAGGCGACGTATTCAATACATGTATAGGCCATTTGTACTATAACTTGTTTGAAGCCATTCACAACTTCTCCATGTTTTCCCGCAAAAATTCATCAAGTTCCCAAACATTATTAACGAGCAAATAACTGCCCGAATTAAAGCTCTAAAACGGGGGGGGGGGGGGGGGGGGGGGGTTGGGGGGGGGATAAAAATTGCAACTTCCGAACGTACGAAAGCCCAATCGTGCCAACAAAATATATATTTGTATCTAAAAAATAATTCGTTGCAACGAAATAACATTTCGTTGCAACGAACTTTTTTTTGGGTTCACTAATGAGCTAAGGCATGCCATACTTGCAGATCAGCACACAAGCGACCGTCTCGCCTTAATTAGCATGCGTTATAGTCAGATCATATGCTGCAAAACGTAAAAATGACCGAACGGTTTATTCGGCATTACTTTCATCTCGGCTGGAATTATGATGAAATTCTCGGGTCACTGCTGTTCAATCATAACGTTTTACTAAGTAAACGGACATTGAAAAGAAAACTACAAAATCTTGGACTATTTCGCCGCAAACACCATACTGATGTTCTGGATATCGCTTGCTTCCTGGAGACAGAGTTGCAGCAATCTGGTATTTTGCATGGCTATCGATGGATGCATCTTAAGTGCATTCAAAACGGTCTAAATGCAGACAGAGAAACGGTGCGTTTGCTTCTTGGAATGTTAGATCCACAAGGAATAGAACTGAGACGAAGAAAGAGGTTACAAGGCGACTTTATCGAGCGAGAGGACCAAATTTCATGTGGCATGTTGATTCATATGACAAATTAACCCCCTATGGAATTTACATTAATGGATGTTTTGATGGGTTTTCGAGGCACTTGCTATGGCTTGAAGCATACTCAACGAATAGTGATCCAGCAGTTATTGCCGGGTATTATGTTAAAACAGTGTCCGACAAAACTGGATGTCCACGAGTTATGAGTCCGTTCTGTGCAGATGGCATGTTGAAAAGGACAGATGAGTCGGGAAATCTTGAAACGTTGGCGATGCTGGTCTTCGACTCACGGAGGCCATCTGCACAGAAGATTGCAGGAAACGTTTGAAGAAGACCAAGGCGGAGGCGAAGAAGATCTTGAACGAGGAGTCGAAGGGACGGGGGGCGAAGACCAGAGAAGGAGGTGATAAGAACTTGACCGTCCATCCAGTGTCCGGTTGAAGCGTCGAGGAGGTGGCGAACAAGGGTGACCCCGCACGCTTTGAGCCGCACAGGAGGTGTTTCCCCATCACCAGCCGCATTACAAGAGAGTGCGCTATTGAGGGGTAGATTAATGACGTGGTTGATATCGTCGGGTCGCGCTTCGATACGAGCTCCGGACGCCGTCCAAGCACGCATAACGTCGCTATAGAAAAGCGGGAGACTGGTGTGGAATTTGGGGTCAGTATGAACATGAAAAAGCTGAAAATCGTAGTTTAGTTTGCGATATTGGCGTAGAAAATAGGACATGAATGAGAAGGCGGGGTGGGAAGAAAGATTGAGAAAACGTTGAACGATACCAAATCGGAAAGTCATGATGCGTGCTTGGAGGCAAGCTAAGCCCATCCCTCCATTGTCAGGTTTTTGGTACAATATATCCTTTTTAAGGTAGTGTCTCTTATTGGACCAGACGAAATTGACAAGGCTTTTCTGGAATTCATCGAGAACATTGTTGGGAGGCGATAAAACAGCCAGACAGTGAAACATTTTGGAAGCGGCTAGTTGATTTGCAATAAGAACCTTGCCTTTGAATGAAAGAGAGTAAAGGAGACGAGACCAAGAGGAAAGAGTTTTGTTCAGTTTGTCTTTGCATTTGGTCCAGTTTTGATTGTTGTAGTTGTTTGTGTTGCCTAGATGAACCCCGAGAAAAGCGAGGCCCTCGCTACTCCATGTAAAGTTTAAGGGCCTGTCATCTCGTCCAGTCCCTGGGACTTTTGGGTGTTTAAACATGCTGCTGAGGCGTCCCTGAAAAGGTTATAGACCCTTTCAGCGACACCGAAGCCTGCATCGCTGGTGATAAACAAAGTCACGTCGTCTGCGTACGCCGATACGGCCAGCGAGGCGTCAGTACCGGGAATACGAAGAGAATAATCAGACAGTTTTTGACGAAAGTTATGAAGCAGCGGCTCAATGGCGATGGAGTACAGCAGCCCCGAGAGCGGGCATCCCTGTCTTATTCCCTTTTCAAAAGAAAAGGGAGAGGTCAGGGAGCCACCGACTTTGACAAGGCTCTCGGCGCCGCTATATAAGAGTTCTATGTATCGAATGAACCGGTCCCCAAAGCCCATGGCTCTCATTGTGCTAAACAGGTAGCCGTGGTCGACATTGTCAAAAGCTTTCTTCTGGTCAAGGTTGACCACGGCTAAGGGAAGATTATTAGAATTGCAATAAAAAAGAACGTCCCTTATTAAATTTAAATTATCATGGATAGATCGACCCGGAACACAGTAACTCTGGTCCGGGTCGATGACGCTGCCAATGCATTGCTTGAGCCTACCGGCAAGCAACTTGGCCAAAATCTTGTAGTCGGTATTAAGAAGGGAGACGGGGCGCCAATTGGCAATATCCGCCAGATCGCCTTTCTTCGGAAGAAGGGTAATGACGCCCCGCCTAAGGGAATGAGGAAGTGAACCTGAGCTGAGGGATGCATTCAGAACAGTAAGAAAGTCATCTTTAAGAATGGGCCAGAAAGACTGAAAAAATTCGGAAGTGAGACCATCCAGACCAGGGGTTTTGTTGTTGCCAAGTTCCTTGACGGCAAGCTCAAGTTCCTGCAAAGTTAGAGGACGGTCGAGATCCTCAGCCTCTGCAGGATCAAGTACATTTAAACCCTATATGGTTTGGTGGAGAGCGCCCTCGTCAGTCGGGGCGTTAGCGTACAGAGTTTTATAAAAGTCGTGGACGTGGGATTTAATTTCTCTCGGGTCCTCAGAGATGATCCCAGAGGGTAGTCGGACCCGAGAGATGTGTTTAGATGTGGAGTTATTCTTTTCGAGATTGAACAAGAAAGTAGAACAGGTGTCAGTTTCTGTAGAAAATTTGAAACGTGATCTGACGAGAGCGCCTTTAGCCTCAGATCTAATGAGAAAATTTAAATTATTTCTTTGTTCTGCAACAGCAGCTTTAATTTCGGGTGTGAAGTCTGGCGCAGACTGAAGTTTATTGATTCTTTGATTGAGATGAAGGAGATTTTCTCGCTTCTCTCTGGCCACTTTAGTGCTGTACATCTGAGAGATGGATTTTATGTGGGACTTCCCGAAATCCCACCACGAGGCTAGATCCGGGAAGTCCCTCTTTTTATTTGTCCAATCATCCCAGAAAATTCGTATGATATCTTTGTAATTTTCGTCTTCCAGAAGAGTGTTGTTGAAGTGCCAATAGGCACCACCCTTCTGGAGATTACTTGGAAGTTTCAAAATGATTTTTACGGCACTGTGGTCAGAGAGGGAGCAAGGAATTATAGAAGATGAGTGGACGGAAGAGATCAGATGAGGAGGAATGTAAAAACGGTCCAACCTGGCTTTCGAAACACCGTGCACATTTGCAGGGTTGCTTCGATGCCAGGTGAACTCCGTTTCAATGGGGTTCAGTCCGCGCCAGGCATCACAGAGGGTCAAAGCATTGACAGCGCCTCTGAGAGCCATGGCAACTTTGGGCCTGCGTTCAACAGATGTACACAGACGATCGAGACTTGGATTTAAGGTACAATTAAAATCACCAGCAACGAAGACACTGCCATCGATGCTGGAACTGTGGTCCACAAGGGACTGAATGGCATCAAGCGCGACTTTGTCATTTTGAGGAATGTAAGTATTATAAAGGTGGTAAATAGAGTCTTGGAATTTGAAATGAATGTAATGAACATATCCAGCAACGATAAAATAATAAGAAATTAAGTCAATTTTGCTAGTGTTGATAAGGGTGGTCACTCCCGACCCCATGGTGGGGCCGGGAGAGCAATACGGGGTATGGGACCACATATTCCAGCACGAGTTTTTGTCGTTAAGATTATATGTTTCTTGAAGAAGGATGATGTCAGGGTTATGGTAAACCCTGTCAAAGAGAACTTGCAAAGATGCATTTTTGATGGGAGAGGCACAGCCTCCAGTGTTCAAAGTTATCAATGACAGTGTCATCGTACAGGCATAAAGCAGATACAGAAACTCCATTACAAAGAGAGAAAGAAAATTATTTACCTAGTGTGGTGGCGAGTTTATGTATCCGCTGCAGCATGTTTTTACCCAGGGGAGCGTGCGTGCGGAGAGTTTTGAGTTGTCTGGCCAGCCCAGGAATGTCAGAAGTATACTTTCTGGCAATCTTGGCCGGCCTCTTGCAGGCTTTGACGGAGCACAAGAATTTCATGAGTTGTTCCGACGACAGGGGGCCGCGGGTGACTGGGAGGATGTCAGACAAGAGATCTTCTTCCGTCTGAGTATCCTCCCAGGTCATCGAGTCCGTGTCGGTGCTTCCGCTGCCAGGAGTAGAAAAAACCGACGTTTGTGACATGGAGATGGGAGTGGTGGGATTTAGTGAAGGAGGGGCGGGGACACGGGCACTGGGACCCGGCTGAGGGGAGGGAGCGGCAGAGGCAATGGAGCGCGGTGCGGGAATAGGGGCGGGGACAGGAGGAGGAAGGATATGAGAGGGAGTGACCAGGGTAGGGATGGGGGCAGGAGGGATGGGGGCAGGAGGGGTGGGGACGGGAGGGGAAAAGGGCGAGGGGGGAGGAACTGGTGTTGGGGTGTTGAGAGCCTGAGAGACTGAAGGAGATTGCGCAGATTTAGGGCTCTTGGAATTACGGGCCATTTTTCGTACAGGGGAATTAGGATTGAGGGTGGTCATTTTGAAGGGGGTCGGGGGAGAGGCATTTAAAGGTTTTTTTCGTTTAGTAAGGACCTCCGAAAAAGTCCTGGAGGGGGCGGAAGGAGAGCCATAAATGTGCGCAGTGTTCTGTCCAAGGGGGGGGGGGGTGGCACCCGCGCTCGCGGCGCCCGCAGCAGGCCCACCGGCACCGGCCGGCCGCGGAGCACCGGCCGGACCGTCAGCACCGTGCGTGCTGGCAGTACCAGCCGGGCCCGAAACACCGGCCGACCGGTGCGGGTCGCTTGCAGGCACCGTCGACCTCGGGGCAGGTTTAGGAGGGGCGGTCGTGGACTGATTATATTTTTTGGGAGGATGTTTTGGATCGGATTTTTTGTTTTTACTGTGCATGAACGTGGGAGGTGGATTGAGCGGGTTGTCTGTGGTCGGGTCGGGTTGGTTGTCGGGGATGGAGGGGTGGTGTTTTTTGCAGTTCTTGCTGATGTGGCCGAACTTCCGGCAGTGGAAACACCGAACCGACTCGGTAGTGAGAAAGACGCGATAATTTGTTCCTGAATAAATAAAATTAATGTGGTCGGGAGGATTAATGGTGGGATCGAGAAGGACTTGAACCTGTCGTCGGAAACTCATTATGTGCGATTGGGTTTTGTTTTTTAGTCCCAGGGGTATGGGCCGAATCTGAGAAACGACCTTACAGAAAGAGGAAAGCTGGCCGACAATGACTCCGTTCGGAACTTCTGGGTAGACGTTTGAAAGAGTCAACCGGGTAGTAGGACGAACGAGTGGAGTCAGCTCGAGATAGGAGCCATCGTAGGAGAGGCCATCTTGGACCGCCTCGATGACTGCCTGTCTCGAGCTGAGATAGAAAGCAATACGACCATTGGAAATTCTTGATGCGGACAGTATGGATTGTGATGGTAATTGAGTTGATATAACATCAATGTAGTGTTGAACGGAGACATTGTCCGCCGCTTTGAAAGACACGCCATTGTTCCTGGTGACGCCCGGAAAGGGGCCGTCACCAGGAACAATGAAGCCAGCAGAGCCAGCCGTGCTAGTGCTGGGCTGACCCTGCATGGCGGGTTCCGCACGACTGACCGCAACGGCCAGCCATGAGGAAACTTAACAGAAATGAACAAAAATAAACCTTAAAAATACACAAAATTAATAAAACCTGACAAATCGAGGATGGTCCAGCAGAATCTGTATGTTATACCGGTTACAACAGTATACAAATTTGTAACCGGAATAAGTCAAAAGCTAAGATTTTCTTACGTTTTCCGGAGCTCGATAGAAACACGACCGCCACGAGAAAGAAAGAAAGAAAGAAATAAAGAATTTAGACTTTTTTGACTTTTCAGAGAGCATCTTTATTTCATTTTCTGTAATGAAATATTTACAAAATAAAAAGAAAACAATATTTAACCAAGGATGCAAATTAATAACACTGATACTTGTAAACAAAAAAATACTTGTAAAAAACAAATTAATTTGTAACAAAAAATTGGTAAATAATTTATTTGTAACAAAAAGGTACTGGTAAGCAATTTAATTAGTAACAAAAAAATCCAATTCTTTTGGATTAAAGAAATTAATCAGGAAAGTATACATAAGAACATAACCATATGAACCAAATTCAGAAGGGGGTGGGGTGGAAGGGAGGGGTTGCCCAAAACGTGGGCGGAGAAAAAGCCGGGGCCGCCAACCTCAGTGTGCAGGCGCAGAGCACCCGCACGTGACGGCACAGGCAGGGAATGACGGACGAGTGAGGGCGGTGAAAAAAACACACCACGCTGTGTTACATAGCACAGCTACCCTCATCCGTCTACCAAGGAAGGGGTGGAGAGAAAAGAAGGAGGCCCGTGCCCGGGCACAAAACGGGGGAGGCGCCCAAGTCCGAAGCACTCCCTCCCCAGAACAGAGGCTACGCCATGTCTCGATCGCTCGAGCAGCTGTTCCGGAGAGAGCAAAGCTCAAACAAGGGGGCACTCAAAACCCCGGAAACGAGCCCGGGAAGAGGCCTCGCGGTAGGGAATCCTCTCCGCAGAGCAAAGGCAAAAAGCCATGTCTCGAGAAACTCGAGCAGCTACTCTGGGGAGAGAAAACCTCCGATATGAGTGGCGATTATATCAACCACGTCATTTTTCCATTTTTATATTCAAAGATTGAATTGTTGATTGACCATTTGTGAAGAAAAAAAGGGATGTTGGTGCTAGATTTATAGAAGGAGAACTCAAGAAGAATTTTTGATTTGATGCGGTATTTCCAGATGGTGAGAGGGTCTACGAAATGACAAGTGCGATACAAAAAATAAAAGGTGTTTTTGCAGCTGATGATGAGATAATTGGACAGTCGAACTGCCTCCTTACTGCGACTCTTTGCGTGCGGAATGAGCGCCCAGTAGAGGTCGAAGTTCATTGGTGTAGAAGGTAGAAGGCGTTCGAGCAGCTGGTGGAGCAGAGTGAGGGTCGGTTGGATGGCTTGACAGGTGTGAAAAGATGCTGGATTGTGCCCGGCTCCCCGCACCATCCACATGAGGCTGGGATGTCCGGGTTGAGATGATGAAGTACAGAGAGAGATGGGAGGAAGTTGTGAAGCAGCTTATACTGGGCGTCATCCTCTTTTTTCGTGGAAGGCAGTTTATAAAGTTGATTCCATTGAATGGTAGTTTCGGGGTCGAGGTGACGATTTTTGTGCCAGTAGGAGATTCATATAGAATTCGACGAAGAGTTGAAGATACTGTAGATAGCTTTGGATGGTGCGGAGAGTCCATTTTGAAACGAAGAAATGACGAAATTGACGGGACTGTCCGGAAACTTGGGGAGAGCACATAGTTGAGAAGCAGGGAGACGGCATCCGGTGCCACAGAAGATAGCTGGAAAGTGGTGAAGTAGTAGCAGATGAATACGGTGGAGATCTTGCTGAAGGAGGCGAAGAGAAGGTGGTCGTAGGTTTTTGGAAGAGGAGTGAATGGTCTGGGCGTCCATCCAGAGGGCGGTGTTCAAATCGATCAGATGACGGATGAGAAGAACGCCGCACGCTTTGAGCCGCAGTGGAGGCGTTACGTCATCATCAGCTGCATTGTTAAGGAGACTAGCAATTGGTAAGTTAATGACGTGGTTGATATCGTCTGGTCGTATCTCCAACTGAGCTCCGGATGCTGTCCAAGCACGCAGTATGTCACTATAGAAGCAGGGGGGACTAGTGTGAAATTTGGGATCGGTGTTAAAGTGGAAAAGTTCAAAATCGTACCCCAGTTTCCTGTACTGTTTTAAGAGATGGCTGAATAGAAGGAAACTGGGATGAGGGCAGAGATTGAGAAAACGCTGTATGGTAGTGAAGCGGAAAGTCATAATGCGTGCTTGGAGGCATGCTAGACCCATCCCTCCATTGTCAGGTTTTCGGTAAAGGGTTTCCTTCTTAAGGTAGTGACCAGACGAAATTTACGAGACTTTCCTGGAGTTCACCAATAATATTTGCTGGAGGGGAAAGAACTGCAATACAATGAAATATTTTGGAAGCGGCGAGCTGGTTAGCAATTAGAATTTTGCCTTTAAATGAGAGAGAATGGAGACGGTGAGACCAAGAAGCGAGTGTTTTGTTCAGTTTTTCTTTACATTTGATCCAGTTTTGTTTTACATAGTTATTTGTATTTCCGAGGTGAACTCCAAGAAAGGCAAGACCTTCACAATTCCAACAAAAACCCAGGGGATTATCGTTTCGTCCGGTCCAGGATCCGGCCCACAATCCCTGGGACTTTCGGGTATTTATGCATGCAGCAGAGGCGTTGCTGAAGAGGTCATAGACCTCTTCAGCAACTTTAAAGCCTGCGTCGGAGGTGATAAACAGAGTAACATCGTCTGCGTACGCCGAAACAGACACGGGTGAATTTGAGTCGGGGATGTGAAATGAGTGGGGTGAAAGTTGTTGTCTTAATTTATTTAGGAGGGGTTCGATGGCAATAGAGTACAGCAGCCCCGAGAGCGGGCATCCCTGCCTTATTCCCTTCGCAAATGAGAAGGGAGAGGTCAGGGAGCCACCAACTTTTACAAGGCTCTCGGTGCCGCCGTACAAAATTTGGATGTGTCGTATAAAACGCTCCCCAAAGCCCATGGCTCTCAGTGTGTTAAATAAGTAGCCGTGGTCAACATTGTCGAAAGCTTTTTTCTGGTCGAGGTTGACCACGGCTAAGGGTAAATCGTTGGAATTACAATAGTACAATATATCTCGTATTAAATTTAAATTATCGTAGATGGATCGGCCCGGGACGCAGTAAGTCTGGTCCGGGCCGACGACGCTGCCAATGCATTGTTTAAGCCTGCCGGCAAGCAACTTGGCAAAAATTTTGTAATCGGTATTTAGAAGGGAGACAGGCCGCCAGTTTGAAATATCAGCCAAGTCTCCCTTCTTCGGCAAGAGGGTGATGACAGCGCGTCGTAAAGAACGGGGAAGAAAGCCGGAGGACAAGTTCCTTGACGGCGAGGTCGAGTTCCTGCAGAGACAGAGGGCGCTCGAGGTCCTCTGCGTCTGCAGGGTCTAGTTTATCTAAGCCAGTGATGAGTTCGCCGAGGGCGCTCTCGTCAGTAGGAGATGATGAGTAGAGAGATTGATAAAAATCGTGAATGTGGGTTTTCTGTGACTTGCCCTGAGGCAAGTCGAATTTTGGAAATGTGTTTAGCAGTAGAATTTGTTTTCTCCAGGTTAAAGAAGAAAGTAGAACATGTGTCGGTTTCATGAGTGAATTTGAAGCGGGATCTGACGAGAGTGCCCTCCGCTTCAGATTTAAGCAGAAAATTTAAATTATCCCTTTGTTCTTTAAGGGTTTCTACTATGTCGGGTGTAAAGTCTGGCGCAGACTGAAGATAGTTGATTTGTTTATTTAGATCAAGGATGGTTTGGCGTTTTTGTTGAGCAATTTTGCTACTGTACATCTGGGTGATGGACCTGATGTGGGACTTTCCAAAATCCCACCATGAGGCGAGATCTGGAAAGTCTCCTTTTTTTGTGGTCCAATCAGCCCAGAAGTGATGAATGATATATTTGTAATTATCGTCCTCCAAGAGGGAGTTATTGAAGTGCCAGTATGCACTCCCTCTCCGAGTTTGAGAGGAAAATGTAAATGCTATACTGACAGCGCTGTGATCCGAAAGGGAGCAGGGAATAATCGAAACAGAGTTAACCGAGGGGTAAAGAAAGGACGGAATATAAAAACGATCCAACCTGGCCTTAGAAACACCATGCACAGAGGCTGGGTTATTTCTAAGCCAGGTGAATTCTTGTTTGTTTGGGTTCAGTCTGCGCCAGGCATCACAAAGAGATAATGCATTGACAGCGTCCCTGAGATCCATGGCAACTTTGGGTCTGTGTTCAATAGGTGTACGCAGACGATCAATAAGGGGATTAAAACAACAATTAAAATCGCCTCCTATTATGACATTGTCACTGCAGCTGGAACTATGGTCCACTAAAGCTTGAATGGCTTGAAAGGCAGTGTTGTCGATTTGGGGGATAAGGATATTGTAAAGATTGAAGGTGTTTTCTTGAATTTTAAATTTGATATAATGAATATAGCCCGGGAAAACAGAAGAATGAGAAAGAACGTCAATTTTATTAGTTTTAATGAGAGTTGTAACTCCCGATCCCGGAGTAGGACCAGGATAACAATAGGGAGTATGGAACCATACGTTCCAGCATGAATTTTGCTCATTTAATTTATAAGTTTCCTGCAAGAGAACGATGTCGGGATTTTTTTCAAGGGTGTCGATATAGGTTTGGAAAGATGCATTTTTTAGGGGGGACGAGCATCCCCCCGTGTTAAGGGTGAGCAGTGACAACGTCATGACGCAGGCTTCAAAGATCCACAAAAAACATTCCATTAAAAATAAAAACAAAAGACAGTGAAATTAAGGGTCAAGGGACTTTAAGAGTTTGTAGATCCTCTGCTGCATGGATCTTCCAATGGGGGCATAGTTTTTTAGGGGTTTTAATGTTGGATGTGAATTTTTTCGCAACCTGGACTGGTTTTTTTCGGTTTTTCACAGTGGCTAGGTAAGGGGAGTGCCATCTGCATGGAGTGGGCCAGGGAACGAAGGACGCAGTCTCAAACCCAGAACTTGTCAACTGGGCAAGTATGTACATGAAGGACTGAGGTCCGCTTAAGACGCAGTTCAAGGGGTTTGACTCGTTGGTCAGTAACCTGTCAAGTATGTCGGCTAAATGCTCGGGATTGTTCCGGCAGAGCCTTTAATCAAATCAAAAGTTCAAGTGTTTTGAGTGATCATTGTGTGCTCTGTTTCCTGGCGTGCTGAAGCCCCAAAACGACAGAATAAAAATGGTCCTGAATAGGCTGCTTCCATTTCTGCATAAGGATAGCCTGCAGGCACCACAAGCTCTCCCAAGTATTAAAGGCCGATGTGGTGGGTCATCAACATGTATGGCCACCCAGGCAGCCTTGCCGGCAGAGTCCATCCTCGTTTTTGTTTATCCAAATTGAGACTTAATGGTCTCGCCGGACTTGTGCACAAAAAGGAGGGGAGGGGGCAACGCCATATAAATTTTAAAAAGGCATAAACCCTTCAAGGAAAATCAGGCACTGAAAGCGACTAATCGGCCAAGTGTTCGGAGTCAGGATTGGAACCGGATTGGTTAAACTCACAAGGGTGCCCCAAGAAGCAAAATAATACAAAAAAAACAAAATTAAAATTACATTTATATAGCGCGCATTTGATATAAATATGTTCATGTGTAAAACAAAACGAATTACATCATCGTTACTTAATTAAGATGAAAAATCAAAAATCAAAGGCAAGTTTAAAAAGATACGTTTTAACTTCGGTTTTGAACTTCGCAAGACTCCTAAGATTTATAATGTGACCTGGAAGTTTGTTCCATAGTTTAGGGGCAGCGGTCTGAAAAGCACAATCGCCCAATAAAACTTTACATTTAACATTCACCGAAGTGAGTAACACACTATTCATTTAACAAAGACTATAACTGTTTTGACGAACAACAGACACCAGGTCACGAGATACCCTGTAGCTGTTCCACATAAACATTTAAATGTTGAATCAAGATTTTAAACTGGATACGATAGACAACCGGTAACCAATGAAGGGATTGAAGAACTGGCAAAATGTGACATGTGTATGTAATGCCAAAGAATTAGAGCTACCAACGAAAATGCTAGGCATCCAGACAGGGGAGGCCTCCACGGGGACAATCCTAGAAACACCAGTGCCTCTGTGAGTGAAAGTGCAATAAATTTTGGGTCCAGAGTTTGCCTGGCTCCAAAGTAACATTGTCCTGGGGGAACCAGGGGACCAAAACCAGCGAATTACATGATTTGGACAATTGCCACCGCAGCCTTGGCTGGGCGAAAAAATGACCTGCCTCCGAGAACTGGATCTCCCCCCACCCCCAAAGCAAACATGAAAGGGTTACGACAATGGGTGAATGACTCAAGTCAACACACGACTAAATTTGTTTGTTTGTTTTTTTTTCTTCAAATGACTGGGGAACATCCTGCAATGAAATCAGTTCTGGAGCAACTGGGTGTCCCTGTCATATTTGTGAGTCCAGTCTTGTGGCATCAATCGACCTGAGGAAAAACTGTTCCTGGAGTACCATTGCGGTACACAAAAGTAAACGGATCCAATGAGTGACTGGAGTGATGTGACTATTATATTTTATTTTAAATGTTGTATTTTATTTCATTTTAGTTATTTATTTATTTATTTATTTATTTTGTGTACACAGCGTTGTCAGCCTCTGGCTGCATGGGGGAGGGGCGGGGCGGGGGGTCGGGGGGTCACCAACACCTCTAGTGTAACACACACACTGGGCTACGGTGCAGCTGGCGGTTCTGTTAGAGGAAAACCAATAGCAGCCGTTGCGCTGCATTTGCGACCTGGGTAACCTCACAATCCCTCCCCCCTCCCATCAACCCATGCCTGCGTGACCATGGGAAGTGATGAAAAGAGTTCCCCCAGCTGATGAACTGATGAAGGCATATGGTGTTTGTCTGCTGGCGCATCCATAACCAACAGTTGTCTTCCATCCACCATTGGGTGGAAAAGCATATTGCGGCCTAATGTTTAATATGCATGTATTTTCCGCAAGAGCACTCTCTGGGTGCAGTCTTAACAATTTTCGAAGCCAAGATTAAAGTACATCTTTAAAACAAAAGTCAAGGTCAAGCACAGCTTCCCAGCTGGGTGGGTGGATAGGCCTTGGCGAAGAGGCAATGTTTTAAGTTGAGTGACCTTCCTCTTGCCTTGTTTTTTTTGGTTTTTTTTAATTTTTATTTATTTTTAGGGCCTATTAATTTATTTATTTGTTTATTTATTTATTTATTTATTTATTATGAGCAAATGCTTAAATCATCTGCCTGGATTCCTGGAAACAAAACTTGGGAAGACCACACAGTGGGGTTTTTAACTGTGTTTAGAGGGTTCCCCCAAAGACTCACCGGATTATTATAAAGCATTAACTAAAGGCAGGCTGCGTCTTCAGATGATCTTGGTTGGTGTACTGGCCACTGTCCGGGCCGAGTTGAGGAAAGGCCTCCCCTGCCGACTGCGAGGTGTAAGGGCACAGCTGTTAGTCCTAACGTCTCTCGATCTCGCTTCTTGTGCCTGTGGGAAGCGGTGGTGAGGGGAATTACCCCCCAAAAGAGTGCCAAAGAACAACGGCTCCGGCGACCACGGACGACATGCCAGCGCTGGAGTTGATTTGTGCACTGGCCGGCACTTGAGGGCGCTGTTCGCTCAGATCGTGGGGCAAAGAGCTTGTGCTTGCCCGGCGCTGATACTGACATCGCAAACATCGTGCCGCTGGTAAAAAGTTGTCGAAACGTCCGTGATTGCGACCGAGTTTTTTGGCTAGAAGGCAACTGATCGGCACACTGTCCGACGCTGTCTGGGTGCTTGGGCTTTCGGCCTTTCCCTCACATCGTAAGACGATGTCGCCGAAAGTGAATTTAACTAGATTTTTCGACGAAAAAGACGAGGTTTTTTGTCATGCAGTTTTTGAGCTCGGCGAACAAAGCAGAAACTGTGAAAGACGCGGGAAAAGCTGGGCCGACTTGCAAAGAACGACAGCTGTGATTGGCCGTTTTGGGGCAAGCCAAAAGACCGGGGCCAATTGACGCGAGTGTTAAACCAAAGCGGGCTGTTCCAACAGCCTGTCTCTCCCCCCTGTGCCAAAGGGGTTTACCGGTCACAAGCTCCGGGAAACCTTATTATCTTAACGCCATTAGGGGAAACCTAACATTGAGAAATAACGGTAACCTCGAAGCCTTCACAAATTTAAGTATGTTTCATTTTCTGACGCCCGGTGCTCAAATATGCACAATTACACTGAATTTATTAAAAGTTGAATAACAAAACTGGTTAATTATTTGTGTAGATAAAGTGACTTCTCTAAAAAAAAAAAAGAATGATGATGATGAATTCAAACTTTGATTGTGAATTTTAGCTTCTTGACGTGAATTATTACACACTTAGTGCTTTCTCAGCTACCTGGTATTACAAGTACATGTATGTTGACACTTCATAGCACTCACAGGTTGGACTGCCATGGAACCCACGACCTGCTTTTAGGGAAGCCATCTTAACAACTCGTACACCGAGTTTTAACATAGTTTGCATTACACGTCTCTGGAGGAAACACCAATTTGGAAATGACCTTTCTTGACGTAGGCCTCAACTCCTCATACAGGCTCAGAAATTCAGCCTTAGTGAACATATTGTGAATGGGTGTCAGCACTGGCTGCACGAAGTCTGCAACACACTTAGGCTTCTGAAAAAGTTCCTTAAATCCCATCTCAGAGAGTATTTTTGGTAGGTTGTCTTTGTTCACGACTGTCCGGCAGTCATATTCACCAAGGATCTCAACAAGTTCCTCTGTATCCGAGGGGGAATTCCTCCAGTGCACTGCTGAAAACAGTTCTCTCTACTTCTGGTACATAAGCCATAAATGCAGATTTGGTATCTGTGTCTGTAGGTGCAGATCCAAAAATTGCACTTTCTGCAAAAATGGGTGAAAGTGACAGATGGAAATACCGATGATCCAACCACCCTTTTGCCAGTATTCTTCCAACTGCTTGCCACTCCTCCTCATTGTAGTCATGGCGAATGACAGGCACTTTCTGAATGTCACCTACTGTCAACCTTTCATATAATTCCTCCCAAAATTGTGTGAGAGCATCTACATGTAGATATACCCCACTGCCCTGACCAGCTTCAATCTCTCCATTCGGACGGACCATGTGTACAGAAATGTTTTCATCCATTATTTCTTTTCGGGAAAAGGAATTTATCATGTCTTCCAGTATTGCTCCTCTTCTAATAATGAGGATGTGATATGCCTGTGACTGTCTTGCTGTAGTACAAAACGGATCTTGATTATCTGGTGTAAGAGGAATGGTGGCGTCCAGCTGGCTGTGATGATTTGGTGAGTCTAAGGGCCCAAATGAGACAGTAGGTGTGTCCACTTGCTCTAGCTGTAGCGGTGACTGTGTTGCTGTATCACTGATTGGTGTGCCTACTTGCTCTTGCTGTAGCACATCCTCTTGCAACAGTGCCCCTTTAACGCACTCCCTAACTCCTGCGTACAGTGGCCCTGTTGAAAAAGGCCCCATTTCGCGGTGGGACTAGCGACAGAAATCTTGTCGCCTCTCTAGACCAATCATGAGGCTTGTCATATGTGGCGTTCGGTGTTTCCACGATCCACCTTGTTACCAGTGCCAACTTCCAGCTGTCCGATTTAACGCGCTCGCCGATTAGTCGCTATTTCTATTGAACAGGACATTATGTTACTCGTTCCGCATCCCTCTGATTAATTTTGTTAAAAAAATGCGTAGTAGACACAAACGTTGCAGGAATTATCGATATGATTAACGTGACAAAGAACAAAAACTCAAACAAATTTCTAGAAAATATAGATATTTGGAATTTTAACCAAAACATGACTAATTTCATTTAATTACATCAAAATTACTCGGGCGTAAGTTGGCTCAAGACAACAGCCGGCTCACTCCACAGATTTGCGTGTATTTCCTCAGGGTATTGTTACGTCGCTTTGCAGAGTGGAAATTCCCTGATATCTCAGGATGGCTGTAGCAGTGATTGGCTAGCATCTGATGATGAGCATGCAACGGTTGGTGTATCTGATTCCCATGACCAAGCAAGTGAATGCTGAACATGAACGTGTGGAAGTTCTGGAGACGAACTTAATGTATCAATGTCAACAACATTTCCTGGAATTTCAAGTGGATCATAAAAACAACTTGATTTCAAATTCAGCTCTTCTGAGGAGTCAGAGTCCCACACAGTCATCTTCCGTTTATTCTTTTTCTTTGCCTTGTCTCCAGGAAGTACCTTTGCCTTTGTACTCAGATAGAAGCGTAAAGTAGGCATTTTGGTCTCGTTGTACAACTCACCAATAGTTGCAGATTGATCGAGAGGCTGCTGTCTAAAATCGCACAGATCAAACTCAAAATCACACTCCTTTCCTTTGGAAGAGACCCCATCTTTGAAAAACAAGCCCTTGGCAGTTTGAAGCAGTTCAGCATAGCTCATGTTTTTAGAAAGGCTGAGCGGCCTGGTTCCACCCCCGTCGGTTTTCTGACTTGTTTGTAGTTGTTTGTGGTAAAATAAAAATCGATCCAACCTACATCCATTTTTCTGTTGTCTTTTGAGGCATTTTGGTTTCCCTTCAGACGAATTGATTGCTGGCTTGCATTTTCCTCATTTGAATCCAATTTGTTAAGTCCTAATTTGTGACAGAGTTTCTGAAATAGAGTGTATCTTCTTGCACCCGATGAGCAACTTTCATTGTCGCTACTCACAGTCTGTCTTTTCATATTGGTGCAAAAGTTGCGTATGGCAATCATGTCTCCCAAAAGAGGTACAAATTCCCTGAGCGGTACATCATCCATCATTACCAGTACAGCTGCATCAATCTGAAATTTTGAAAAGAATATTAATTTTTACAAAAATTATTAAACAATTCAGCTTTTATTTTCTTAATCTGTACAGGCCATTGCACACTGTATCTTCTGTGTAACGGCATTTTATTGAATTTAATAACACCCCTGATAGAAAGCTCTTCCTAATATAAAGCTCTTGGCCGTTATTCTCTGCATTGTGTATGCATTGGTTACGGCGCTCACTGGATATGAAGCTCTCATTATTTTGGTCACTTGAAAAGCACTATAATGAGAGTTTACATAGCTTGCAAGAAACTTCATCGCAGTCAGTGTAAAATATACGCATGTTAGCAATCACAAAAAAGGCTGTTATAGATTTAATTAAGCACTTGCAGCTTTGTGCATTCTGCAACCAAATCAGTATCTTGACTTTATTAGGACAACTCAGGAAATTCAGACCTCGACATTAACCGAGGCCAATGGCTTCATCGTACCCTCATGAAATGGCCTCATACCCTCATGAAATGGCCTCGTGAAATTTAAGCCTCAGAAATTATGTTGAAGGGGCATCTGGGCCAACTTAGCAGGATGTGAGGCCATTAGCATCGGTTAAAGCCCTATACAACATTGGGAATACATGTACAAAAAAACAACAAATGTTCAAACTTACACTGTATAAAGATGGAGACAAAAAATCATGATGTTTTGGTTGGTAAAAATTGGATAAGTTTTTCAAAATTTTCACTTATTGACTTACACAGGTTGCTCATTTCATGCATACTTTCCACAACACAAAGTGAGAATACTACAGCTGCTAGTGATGAAAAATCAATGTTGTACACAGGGGCTTCAATGTCAAGACCTTGAAAAATTGTACCATCTTAATTCAGGATTCATAAACACCTTGGTCCGTTTACGTGTGCATCGCTATTAGCTGAAATCACGTCACATGGGTAGTTTAATGGGACGATAATGACCAGGGGCCATTTTCATAGCGCTGCTTAAAGGGCCTTGAAATGCTCAATAACTTTATGCACAGTTTTTGCTGCATATGAAGGATTACTTGTGTAGAAAGACAATACTACTGTTCATTTTGATGCCCCATGAATAAAAAGTGGCATTTTTCAACTTTGAAAATTTATTCACATTAAACTCACAGAAAGAGGGCGCTGTTTGGGGCATGTCACTTTAGGAACACACAGCAGAAAAGCAAAGAAAAAACATAAGACTTCAAACTGGAATTGTGGAAAAATGCTCCAGTTTCCAGCCTTAGTTTGTTCATGGTTTGCAACAGGCAACATGTAAAACAAACCTAAACAGTCATGGGATACAAAAGTTTCAGCAAGTTGGAGAAAATTGTGGAAACTTTTGTGCACAGTTTAATGAGATTTTCCTGTGTTTTCCTAAAGTGACATCACCACTTTGCTCATGCATATGTAAATTTTCATTAGCATAAAAATAAAAAAAACCTTGATTTTAACCCCCCAAACAACTTCCAAGTACGGTTTTTATGATTGTAAATTAATGGACTAGTTCTATAGCACAGATTTCATTGATAAAAACACCATTTCAGGGGCCCTTTAAAGGGCCATGACATCCTAAACAACTTTATGCCTCTTTGCTGCACATGATGGAGTACTTGTTGAACAAGACATTACTATTGTTAGCTTTGGTGTAAAATCAATAAAATGTAGCCTTGTTCAACTTTGAAGATTTCATTGCAGTAAATCACAGAAAGAGGGTGCTGTTTGGGGTTCATCACTTCAAGAAGACACAAGAGAAAAGTAAATAAAAAACATACACTGTAAGACTCTGACTTCAAGCTGGAATTGCTGGCAAATTGATGTAGTTTCCACCCCTAGTTGTCATGGCTTACAACAGAAAACGTGTAAAACAAACGGGATTTTTAAATTTTTAAAACGGGATTTCCAAATGGGATTTTTATGACTGTAACTGAGTAGAGTACTTTCATAGCATAGATTTCATTTATAAAAAGGCAATAGCTAAAAAGGCGTGCTTACTGTAACAGACGAGTTAAGCGCTATTTCATAGCCACGGCGTGCTCAAACTTGCGCTCGCTTGGAGACGGGCATTGTTGGGTCAGTATCTTAAGCAAAGTTTGGCCCTGTAGCTAAAGCACGTTTTCAGTTGCTTATACCGTTAACGAGGCCTATGAAATAGTAGATGTTCGGTTATGCAAAAATTGCCCGTTAAACAGATGTATGAAATTGGGCAAACAAATTAATTCATACTGGCAATTTTATATTGTCAATTATGCTGTTTGGGAAAGAAGTGGTCCCTCAATTTAACTACATCCCGACACAAAGCAGACGTACTGAAGTCGACGTACACCGAAAGACCATGAGTTCCACTACGTTTCAGAATAATTAACTATTTTTAATAAACCTCATACAAATTTAGTAACTTATACAAAAAAGAAGATACAATCCAAAAATAGTCTAGATACAATCCACAAATACTCTTCTTGGTGTATTTTGTATTAACTTCACAAACAATAGGCTTCAGCCAAAGACTGGTACCATAAAGCATGCAGGCACAGTATGTACATGTCATGTATAAGGCGGGTAATTCCGGATAGGATTTGATGGGTTTCAGAGTTTGACCCTTTAAATTAAAGGACTGTGACATGCTAAACAACTTTGTGCCTAAGCTTTGCTTCATAATGACGGATTACTTGTTCAGCAAGACATACTATTGTTCGTTTGGATGTAAATTCAATAAAAGGTGGCCTTTTTCAACTTTTAAGATTTCATTGCAATAAATCACAGACAGAGGGCGCTGTTTTGAGTGCACACGTAAGGACAGAAGGGAAAACTTAAGAAAAAACATAATACTTCAAGTTGGACTTGTGGCAAATTGCTGCAGTTTTTACCCCCAGTTTTGTCATGGCTTACAGCAGGCAACATGTAAAACAAACTCAAGCAGCCATGGCTTACAAAAGTTTCAGGAAAATTTAGAAAAAAGTGGAATCTTTTGTGCACAGTTGAATGTGATTTTCCTGTGTTTGCCTCTTGTGACATCGTGACCTTGGTCATGAATATGCATATTTCATTAGCATAAAAACTAAAAACCTTTGTTTTCACCCCCAAAGCAAGCTCCAAATAGGATTTTTATGACTTTAACTGAGTAGAGTGGTTTTAAAAGCATATATTTCATTGATAAAAATCTTGCCAAGATAAAATCCTAAATAAGGGGCCCTTTAAGGGTTTTTGAAAGGTCATAACTTGAACATGATAGGAAGCTGACAATTTGTATTCTGACTAATTCATGCCTACACATTCAAAATCTAGCATTAGAATTGGGCTTTGATAAAGCTTTAAAAAGTTATAAGCTTCTCAACATTTGATTTGGAATGGGCGAAAACACACTTCACATACTTAGAACTCGAGTCGTAGATTCAATTGTGGGCCGAGACCAAATATTCAACTGGATTATTGTTCATATAAAGGTACATATAAAGATTTTCGGAAGTAATCATCAACTCGCTGATTTTTAGGTACTTGAAAATGCTATCTGCTCAAAAAACATGTGCCGCACCCTGTATCTGAGGGGCTGAAAAACTACGTACAAAGTTAGCAATGATAATGAAAGTCACACAGCTCAAAAATATCCTAATAAGCCATGCTTGATGCATTATTAGTCCCTAGCTACATACAACACAACGCCTGTTGCAAAGAGCACCCTACGACAATAATGCACTGATACAATAGTAATATGCACTTCTATTGCGGGAAAAAACCTCAATCAAAGCACTTACATTATTATTACCCCTGATCATAGGGCTCTATCAAAGGGTCCTTCAAAATTGTATTTTTATCAATACAATTATACTCCATTAATTTACAGTCAAAAAAAGTTGGCGGTTGTTTTGGGGGTTAAAATAAAGGTTTTGGATGTTTATGCTAATTAATTTACATATTTATGAGCAAGGTTGTGATGTCACGGGAAAATCTCATTTAACTGTGCAAAAAAGATTCCAGTAATTTCTCCAACTTGCTGAAACTTTTGTAACCCATGATTGTTTTGGTTTGTTTTACATGTTGCCTGTTGTAACGATGTGAAAAAGTAAGGCTAGAAACTGCAGCAATTTTACACAATTCCAGTTTGAAGTCTTTTGGTTTTCTGCTGTGTGTTCCTAAAGTGACATGCTCCAAACAGCGCCCTCTTTCTGTAAGATTCTGTAAAGAAATTTTCAAAGTTTTAAATTGTCACCTTTCATGGGGCATCAACATTAACAGTGGTAATGTCTTTAGAAACAAGTAATCCCTCATATGCACTAAAAAATGTGCAAAACGGGGTCCTTTCAATCCCCATATGTACCATCTTGAGTCCTTGGGGGTTTATACAGCCCCAGCTGACTATCGTGCCTCATCAAACATTTTTGTTTCACTACCCTCTTAGGTATCACTTACTTTTAGGTGGAGAGAGAAAGCCAAAGTGCCTTACTGAAAGGAACATGTGCGGATAAACTGGACCAGGAATTCAACCCATATACTTTATAACCAACCACAATGTTAAATGTTAGACCGCACCCTCATGGCACAACATTACGTTGAGTTCCCTATCCCTCCAGTGATAACCCACCCACAAGATTTATGACCATCAGGGGTCATAAAATATGTGGGGAGAGTTGGAGGATTTAGGGGAAAAATTATAAAATTTCCAAGAACAAGTGATAGGTGCATACTGCATACGTTATTCAAATCCCCAGTGACATACATGTAGGCCTACATGTAATATCCACACCTTGGACAACATGTACACTACAAGGACAAAATCTCTAGCCAAGGGCGTACAAGCACATGCGTATTGCTCTTTTGTGCAATGTACACAATGTACAATCAAAATGTCCATGCTAGTGGGTCATAACAATATTCTTAACTCCAAAATATGGTATCAAAATCACAAAACTAATGGGAAAAATTGGGGGGCCAAAAATGTGAAAATGAAAATTTTGTGTTTCTTTTGGAGTTCGGTATATATCTAAATGCCCACCTTGGAGGTCGTGTGCCAGCACTGGGCGGGGTAGAGAACTCTTAAGAATGGCATGGTACGGGGGAGCGGTCTAGTGAATCATATGCAAAACTTGAACACGTGATTTAAAAAAAAGTCACATATCTAAACAATAACTTGGTGGAATATTTGGTTCAGACCCACATTTTAACCAACCACTCCAGCTGAAAATCTGTGAAAAGTGTTTACAAATCTTTAAAGGGACACGTTGCTTTAAATTTTCACAAAATTTTGGCCTTGGAAATGTTCCATTTATGTTAGAATGCATGAACACACAAACATTTGTCACTGACCTGTTAACATCTCACGCGCGAGACATAGACGTATTTCCAGCAGGAAATACGTCATCCAAACTGTGCTGTAAAATAGTTGTCAGGCTGGCGCCGCAGGCAATGGCGTGGTAGACCTACTAGATGAACAGCGGATACCATTATACGGACTTCGCGAATAGCTTCAGCCAGGTCACCTTGCTACCAACCTAGCACCAGCACCACAGAGAGCGGCTGGAAATAAGGCTACGAGATACCTGTGTTCAACACAGGTACCTAGCCCCACAGTGGGGCTTTACCTTGGATTGGAAACCCTACGCTAACTAGACGGACCATGTACATGTCTGGGGCCGTATTCACAAAGCACACTTAGGCAAAGAGATTCCCTCAAATTTAGGTATTTTTGAGGATTATACTTAAGTGAAAGTTGCCCTTAAATTTTCACTTCCCACTTCACTTGTGCATCATCCCAAATAAAACATTTAAAATGATAACCTCTACAGATAAAGTAACAGAAAATGTAAAATCACTTGTGAAGTTGAAGTCTGTTAGCTTTTATGACTCTCCATACATGTATGACCTATGACATACAGTGCAGTACATGTACACTATTATACTGGTGACTGCACTGCATGGACACATGGACGCAGTATACTGTCATGACGCTTGAGTACATATACACTGTATGTACAGCATCATATGCAATGACACAGTACAGTCATCTTACATGTTGGACAGTGTATTTTGCACAAGTAGGACCAGCTTATCGTTAGTCATTGGACATTTACTGCAATGTTTTCAGATGTATTTGTGTGTTCTCTGACATACATAAATAATTTACTGTAGGCCTCCTATGTCGGAGAGAAAAGCACTTTATTGTTAAGTACAAAAGGAAATGAATTTGGGATAAGCCGTTTTCAGTTGCTGTACCGGTACTTTCATGTAAATCATGTGTAGTCCTAGTTTAGCATGTTTAGTCATAACGTTAGGCCTAGCTCAAATTAGGTTGTGAGCCATACTCTGGTCATGCTGGCAGATGCTACATGTATTTAAATTGTTGACTGCATTAGCCATCTGAGAGTGGCATCAAAAGATGATATAGGACTTCTCTCCTCTTTCTTTGCTCTGCCTGGTCCAGCATTCTCCTGGACAATTACTAGTTTATGTACAGTAAATTATTTACATGTCGGAGAACACACAAATACATCAGAAAACATGTCAGTAATTGTCCAATGACTAACGATAGGCTGGTCCTACTTTTGCAAAATACACTGTCTAACATGTATGTAAGATGACTGTACTGTGTCAATGCGTATACAGTGTATAGTGTACTCTCAAGTGTCATGACTGTACAGTGTATGTACTGTGTGTTCATGCAATGCAGTCAGCAGTATAGTGTGTCTTGTGCTGCATACATGTCAAAGGTCATACATATGGAGAGTCATACCCAGGTAGCAAGCCCATATGGGGCCCATATGGGCAATACCTTGGCTATCTGGGCATTGCCAAACCCATATGTATCCCATATTGGGCCCATATGGGTTTCCTCATATGGGTGTCCATATGGGCTGGCCCGTATGGGTAACATATGGGATAAACCCGGGCAAGCCCATATGGGATTAACACGATCTGGCCCATATGGGATTCTTATGGGATAAACCTGGACAAGCCCATATGAAATATAGCTGTGCTGACCCATATGGGAATCGTACGGGATAAACCCGGGCAACCCCATATGGGATATACACGGGCTGGCCCATATGGGAATGATGTGGGATAAAGCTGGGCAAGGCCAAATGGGATTAATACGATCTGGCCCATATGGGATTCTTATGGGATAAACCTGGGCAAGCCCATATGAAATCTAGCTGGGCTGACCCATATGGGAATTGTATGGGATAAACCCGGGCAACCCCATATGGGATCTACCTGGGCTGGCCAGTATGGGAATCATATGGGAAAAACCTGGGCAAACCCAAATGGGATATACACGGGCTGGCCCATATGGGAATCATGTGGGATAAACCTGGGCAAGCCCAAATGGGATATACACGGGCTGGCCCATATGGGAATCATGTGGGATAAACCTGGGCAAGCCCAAATGGGATATACACGGGCTGGCCCATATGGGAATCATGTGGGATAAACCTGGGCAAGCCCAAATGGGATATACACGGGCTGGCCCATATGGGAATCATGTGGGATAAACCTGGGCAAGCCCAAATGGGATCAACACGGGTGGGCCCATATGGGAATCATATGGGTTAAACAGGGGCAAGCACACATGGGATTTATATGGGTTGGCCCACATGGGATTTATATGGGATAGACATGGACAAACCCTTATGGGATATACACGGGTATGCCCATGTGGGAATCATATGGGATAAACATGGGCATATCCATATGGGATCTACGCGGACTGGCCCATTAGGGAATCATATGGGAAAAACCTGGGCAAACCCAAATGGGATCAACACGGGTCGGCCCATATGGGAATCATATGGGATAAACAGGGACAAACCCACATGAGATTTATATGGGTAGGCCCACATGGGATTTATATGGGATAGACTTGGACAAACCGATATGGGATCTACACGGGTTGACCCATATGGGAATCATATGGAATAAACATGCGCAAGTCCATATACGGGATCTACGCGGGCTGGCCCGTATGGGAATCATATGGGATAAACCTGGGAAAGCCTGTATGGGATCTACACGGGTCAGCCCATATGGGAATCATATGGGATAAACAAGGATAAGCCCACATGAGATTTATATGGGTTGGCCCACATGGGATTTATATGGGATAAACATGGACAAACCCATATGGGATCTACACGGGTTGGTCCATATGGGAATCATATGCAAACATGGGCAAGCCCATAAGGGATCTACACAGGTTGGCCCATATGGAAATCATGTGGGATAAACCTGGGAAAGCCTAGTATATGGCATCTATGCGGGATGGCCTGTATGGGAATCATATGGGATAAACCTGGGTATAAGCCCGTATGGGATCGATCTACACCGGTTGGCCCATACGGGAATTATGCGGGATGGGTAATCCCATATATTGATTGGATTCACCCTGGCTGGCGCAAATGGGAATCATGTGGGAACATCTCGGCCGGGGAATCCCATATGGGCTTCTCAAGAGTTGGCCCATATGGGTATCATATGATTATCATATGATAGAAACATTGACATGCCCACATGGATATTAGTGGGGGAACACAAGTTTGATATGAAAACTGAATGGGCTATAGCCCAAAATTTGTGTCGTGTGGGTCGAAGCGTGAGGATACTAGTCTAATTTCCTTTGTGAGAATATGTTTGGGGTTTATGTACATGTAGGTCGCATTAAGTCTAATTATTATGTCAGTTCCGAATTCAGCTTTTCTTCAGAAATGTTGGTGTCACGGTATTCTTCCACACATACACAAAGGTGAAAGATCGATGGTAACCATAGGAACTTTCTTTGGAATGTATTACCCCCATGCCATTAAATAGAGTGGTCCAGCAGAACACCCCTGCAGACCTTGAAGTGTAAAGTTCGAATGGACTCCAGCGACTGCATTGGCTGATGTTAAAGACGACCACCAATGCCAAGCCAGTATACATGTATGAAATGCTGCTTCACCAGTTTTATATCTGCTACCTCTATGCTGCTACAGAAGTGATCGGCTAGAAGAGAATGAATGGACCCTCTTTATCGAAGACATTCAGGTAGGGCCTATGCAATAATAATTAATGTAACCACATAACTGTATATATTTCTTATCTTTTTCACTCATTTATTAGGTTGACAGGATACCTAAAGATCGGTAGACCTTTTTTATGTACCGGTATTTGGAAATAATTTACAGAAAATAACCTCGATATACATGTAACTATGTCATGTGGCTGATGTTCCTGTAGGCCTATAAACTGGTATAAACTCTTCATATTTTCTTTTAGGCCTATTTTCTTAAATCTGCACTTACTGATGACTGAGAATTAGCGAGTCAAATTACTATACTTTTTGTAAAGAATTGTATGTGTTTTTATGTGACGATCAATGTACTGCTCGGCGTCGTATCATCTTAGTTATAACATGGGTTATAACATGGAGGAAGAAACAGTTGATAATCATGTTGAAATTCATGGTTGGCGCATATACTGTACTCAGTGCATGTTTTGTGCACTGAGCCACTCCTTGTTGGACATTCCAGAACCAGCTGGGGTTTCTCATTATGAGGCCTTGGGGCATGGCTAGTGGTTTAACACAAGGCTAGCCTTTTGTAAATAAGGGTGGTTATTAATACAAGCATGCAGTGCAGCTAGCTGGGCAGTGCAAGTATATATAGTTCATGCACTCCCTTTGTTTTTATTGAGGGGCAAGTACCAGGGTAACCTTTGTTGCCATGGGAGCAAGAGTAAAAGTCATAATCGCAATAATCATGCAGTTTAAGTAATTTAAAGAAAAAGTCGTGCGCCGCAGTTGAAAAAGTGTATTTTCAGTTTTTAAATAATTATTCGGAACCATATTTTCAAACTTAACATTGGAAACATCTATAACAACAAATTGAACATATAAAAAAGTTGCAAATAAACTGTTCACACAAGTGTCCAAAAATCAAAGAGACAATACTTTGAGGGAGCGGGGAGATTATTTTATTTGCTTCAGTGGAATGTGCACGGGATAAAATCGTACGAATTCGGGCAATCGAATATTACTTGGTTTCCAGGAGCCTCGGATCATCCCTAATACTAGTTGATTAGGCTGCATAGTCCCGGTATAATCAGCTTGTGCCCGTTGTCATATGTGTATAATTATGTAATTCATTAGTTGTCCAAGTTAATGCATTGTTGCATGTACATGTATATTGTCCGTGCGTTTTTGGGTGTGGCACCCCAAAAAATATTTTTGTTTTAATTTAAAAAAATTCAGAAACAAAGGTTATTCGCTTTCAAATGAGATAAAAATTGACTAATGTTTAGTTATCGAAAAGTTACTGTCAATATTTCGAATTATTGGCGGTTCGCCAATAATTGAACTTACGGCAAGGCGTAAAAACAGCTGTATCATTGGGACGTTATCATTTTTTAAGTTACACTTTTAGCCCTTTAACAAGTAAACCTTATTCGCCGTAGTGAAGCATGGTACACGCCCTTTAATGGTCCAAAAACCTGTGTCAATAATCTTACCTGACATTCCAAATCAGACATTTAAAAACACACCATGGAGGTCCTTGTAATCTGAAGACTTCTGTACCCTTGTCGTTCTTTTCCCATGATGACTCGAACATCAGAAAAGGATAAAATAGAGCAAAATTTGGGTAAAAATCAAACAGTTGGGTACCACGGACTTCATTTAGACCGCATCTGAAAGAAATTAGTCCCACCAATGCGGATGGATTTTGTTTACACTCTCTTAAGCCTAGACTGGCCCCCTGTCCATGTGCGCTACGCTGCTCTCGCTAATATACGACGCGTGGGAAGTACATATGTGGACTGGGGGGCCAGTCTAGGCTTAAGAGAGTGTATTAACAAATTCCACCCGCGTTGGTGGGACTACTTTCCTCAGACGCGATATACAAGCAAAGTCAAGTCGCCAATCTAATTGACGAAAAAAAAATTGACGATTTTTACCAACATATTTTGCTCCATTTTATCATTTTCTGTCGTTTGAGTCATCATGGGAAAAGAACGACAAGGGTACAGAAGTCTTGAGATTACAAGGACCTCCATGGTGTGTTCTTAAATGTCTGATTTGGAATGTCAGGTAAGATTTTTGACACAGGTTCTTGGACCATTAAAGGGCGTGTAGCATGCTTCACCACGGCGAATGGGGTTAAATTGTTAAAGGGCTAAAAGTGTAACTTAAAAAATGATAACGTCCCAATATAAACGTCAAATACACACTTTTAGCCTTCTGAAAGTAGGCTGCGCGTTGGTAAGGTCAGCGCACCGCGGTCAAAGTTCAGCAAATTCGAACTTTGACCCAGCTGACAAAAAACTGTGATTTTTCCGCGATAGTGTGAACTCCCCTTAAGTGTGAACGTGAATCAACCCTTGCACGTAAATTTGCCGTGCATCAAAGTTACGCGCGTTAACGTGTGAAAAGGCTCAGCCATTAAGTTTAAGGGGAGTTGACACTTTTGCGGAAAAATCACACTGCCGCGCTGCGCTCACCGCATATTGCATGAGGTCCCAATCACCGATCTTTCCAAAAAAAAGAAAATTCAACTCTGGTAACTTGGAGCTTCTCTGATACCTCATTGGCTGCGCGTCGCGAAAGGCCGCGCACAAGTGGCAAACCAGTTTTTATACAAACCAATTTCTGTACAATCCAATGGCACAGGCGCGCGCAAAGCCATTTTTGCCGCGATAGTGTGAACGCCCTTTAAGAATCTAGCCTAATATTAAGAAGAGTGTGTTTATATATTATAGTAATTCTACTGATGAATTTTCACTTCAGGTACTGAGACGTAATACAAAAAACTACAGATGCGACAAAAGATGAAGTCCAGTTATGTGCACGACATCCTTTCTCGATAATGCACGGGATTGAGGAGCATGGAATTAGGAGGGTGTAACAGCAGGCACGCAAAGACAGGAATTAAAGCAAGTCATCAGGAAGTCCAGTGAGATGCAAGCGATGATGACGTGAACGTACACTATATCGATACAGCTGTCTCCAAAGCTAACCGCATGTTAGTCTTTACTCGTCGTAACCTGAGCAATGCTCCTCGCAAAGTCAAAGTTCAGGCTTACAAAAGTTTAGTTCGCCCACACGTTGAATACTGCAGCTCAGTCTGGGAACCGCATACAACCCGTAACATCAAAAGAGTTGAAGCTGTTCAACGACGAGCCGCACGCTTCATCATGAATGACTATGGAAGAAAAAGTTCCGTCACTGCCATGTTAAGGGAAATTCAACTTCAAACACTTCAGGAGAGAAGACTGAATCAGAGGCTCGTCACCATGCAAAAAAATCATCCATAATAATGTAGACCTTCCGTTAGATGATCATCTTCAATTTAACATTAGAGAACCAACTGCCACTTCAACAAGAATCACAACCCCTAAAAATCCTAGCTTCAGGGACTAATTGTCATCATAAATCATTTTCCCAAATACTGCTAGAGACTGGAACAAACTCCCGTACTCAATTTTAGAATAAGCTGGTAGCTTTCAGCAAAAAGCATGACTAGCTCGCCTCAAGTCCCGCATTGACTGTTGTTCCAATTGGAGCTGTTCAATTACACGATCAAGACCAAGATCAAGACGTAATGGACACTTATATACAGTAAATCAGTGTTGCGCGCGCCGCGTTTGACGTTGCACTTACAAACTGGATACTTCAGCACGACACGTGTGCATGGTGCGAACACAAAACGGCAATTATGGAAAGCTCACACTGTATATTATGTGAACGACATTTAACAGTTCACTTGATTAAAGTGCTGTATTATTATCTTACTTATTTACAGTTAACGGTATCAATCAATTACTTGCGTTTTGGACACCTGCCATATCATATCCAACTTCGATATCATTTCATATCCAACAGGGTTCACGTAGGGACATCACATTGTTTCGATTTGGTTTCTGGCCTCGTAACTCCATTGAGCTACTCATCACGGAATAAATGTGTTATTTTTTGTTGATTGGAACAACTGAGTTCATCTACGGATATCTCATTTGCGTACGACACAAGACCTTTTTGATGTGGGGATCCGCGGGACCCATATGGTGTGCCTGGATTGACCTATATGGGGTCCACACGTGGGAACCCATATAGGGCCCCAATAATTCTGCACCCAAGATTCATAGGGGTCAACCCAGATACCCCATGTGGAACCCACATGGGTCCTAAATGGGGACCCACATGGGTCCCACATGGGGCGACCCATATGGGGCCGCAAGGATTCTGCACCCAAGATTCAAATGGGACCCATATGGGTCAACCCGGATACCCCATGTGGGTCCCACATGGGTCCTAAATGGGGACCCATGTGGGTCCAATGTGTGAAACCCACATGGGTCCCACGTGTGGAACCCACATGGGTCCCACATGGGCCGACCCATATGGGGCCCCAATGATTCTGCACCCAAGATTCAAATGGGACCCATATGGGTCAACCCAGATACCCCATATGGAACCCACATGGGTCCCACATGGGTCCTAAATGGGGACCCATGTGGGTCCAATGTGTGAAACCCAGATGGGTCCCACGTGTAGAACCCACATGGGTCTCACATGGGCCGACCCATGTGGGGCCCCAAGGATTCTGCACCCAAGATTCAAATGGGACCCATATGGGCCAACCCAGATACCCCATATGGGTCCCACATGGGTCCTAAATGGGGACCCATGTGGGTCCAATGTGTGAAACCCACATGGGTCCCACGTGTGGAACCCACATGGGTCCCACATGGGCCGACCCATATGGGGCCCCAAGGATTCTGCACCCAAGATTCAAATGGGACCCATATGGGTCAACCCAGATACCCATATGGGACCCATGTTGGTTCCATATGGGGTATCTGGGTTGACCCACAAGGGTCCCATATGTGCCCCACATGGGGTTTCTGGGTAGGCCCATATGGGGCCCATATGGATCTTGGGTGCATAATCCTTGGGGGCCCATATGGGTTGCCATATGTGGGACCCATGTGATTTGCCCCATGTGGGACCCATGTGATTTGCCCTATGTGGGACCCATATGGGGCCCCATTTAGGACCCACATGGGACCCATATGCGTCCCATATGGGGTATCTGGGTTGGCCCACATGGGTCCCATTTGAATCTTGGGTGCAGAATCCTTGGGGGCCATAAGGGTTGTCCCATGTGGGACCCATATTTGGCCCATTTGGGACCCATATTATACCCATATGGGCTTGCTACCTGGGTAAAAGCCAACAGACTTCAACTTGTGATTTTACATTTTCTTTTACTTTTTATGTCTCGTTTCGGGTCACACTTCCGGAGACCAGTCAGGGAATGGCAATGGGGTTTAACGTTGTGACGATCTTTGTTAGTTTCTCACTTTACCGCACCGCGTTTGTAAACGCCCAAACACAAAAAATTAAGGCACCTTAATATTATACATGTAGCGATTCAATAAATAAAATGAAGACAATGTTTTTTGAGTTTGTCACAAACAAATACAAATGTTTTCAAAATACCTTTACGAATAGAAGGCTCAGGCTTAGTGCATCTCAGAAAATGTTAACGTGGCTAAATAAATACATGGTTTGAACGTCAAGTTCTGTTAAGTGTAGATAAAACCACCACAACAATCCAAACAAATAAAGTACACAATGTCAGGACAGAAATCGCAAAGACCGTCTGAAGCCGTATGAAGAACCTTTGAAAATAGAAATAATTCCTCGCGCCACTTGCAGACTACCAGCGACGCGCTGTCAGGTTGTGTTGTTTTTATATTACGGGTAGGGTTACCTTTTTATTTCAGTGACGGAAATAATAGGTCAGATTTCAAATTTTAAGAAATTTTTGCTTAATTCACTTTTCGCATAGTTAATAAGTAGGATTTTACGATTGTTTACAGTGGACAACGAATCGGTAGGTGAAACTGCTAATTTTGACGTTGTGTCCAAATGGTACCGAAAAAACTGTCGCCGTACGTGTTAAAGCTCCTACAGTATACGAGGTCTCCGGAAGTACACGAGTCTCGCAGAGTACCGTACGTTCTCGGGGTCAACTTACACGGTCTATAGTGATTATCAATTTACATTTTTCATTTGGGATGATGCACAAGTGAAGTGTGAAGTGAGTATTTCAGGGCAACTTTTCAGGGACCTGAGAGGTCCCTTAAAAGTTGCCCTTAAATACTGGAAAGTTAAGGAATTCACTTGCCCTTAACTGTTTGGTGAATATCACTTAAGTATAATACTAAAAAATACCTACATTTGAAGGAATCTTTTAGCCAAGTTGCCCTTAAGTGTGTTTTGTGAATACGGCCCCTGAGGCCAATTTCATGGCGCTGATAAGCACAACAATTTGCTTAGCACAGGATTTGTTTACAATGTACATGTACTTTATAAAATGGATTACCAGCCAAAATTATACGCCAACTTGTGTTACTTCGCAAGAGCAGGAGAGTATACCTTTCAATACTCACCACTTACGATTTTGGCAGGCAATCAATTTTTGCAAAATAAAGCAAACAAATCCTGTGCTAAGCAAATTTGTGTGATGAGCAGCGCCATGAAATTGGCCCCTGGGCGCAATTTCATGGCACTGTTCAGCACAAGCATTTGCTCAGCACATTTTCAGTTTTTCCAGAAAATGGATTTCGTGGAAAATGTCAAACAGAAAAATGGAAAATGGAGGGTTAACATCGACATAAATTTACAGTTTTTGGTCGTAAAGAAGAGCATGTGCTGCTTTTGTCTGTGATAACTTATGACCGTGGTAAAACCCCTGCAAGTTTGTGCGCTCTCCCCCTCCCTCTCCCTCTCCCTCTCGTCCTCCTTCCTTCCCTTACCTTCTCGCCACTGTCAGTTTGTTGATCCTCAGTGCCCATGTTGAAAAGTACGAGGATGTGTCAGTTTGTGTTTCGTAATACTGTCGTGTGAGTGGCCTGGCTTTCTTCGTAAATTTGGCTAAAAACATAAAAAGTTAGGCTACGAAGATGCATTTGTCATGTTTGTCAACACATACCACACTTTCCACAATCATTTAACGGATCGCCTTGTGATAATGGAACGTTATAACGGCAAAGACGTATATACGTGTACAAAATCACATACATGTAGAACTAGGGTTGCAGTTTTCACGTAAAATGATCGGGTTTGTGTGGCTGCAGTCATTTTTATGTGACCAGTCGACCTTTTGTCGCCTGTCCACTAGGAATTCTTGGGATTTTTATCTTTCATTCATTGTGACTAGTTGGTCTTGCATTTCACTTGTTCTTTACTCTTTAACTCCTGTCTTGTACTGTTCACTATTCTTTGTTCAGTAAAACCACCAGATTCTATGACATAGGTCAAACATTCTTTGGCTGTAGAGTCTTTACAAACCAGAGCTGGTTGGAATTCCTTTATTGCAAGGACATTCCAAGTTGCTTTGTTAAACATGATTATTCAAGTAGAACATTTCTATAAAACACCCTGTGGTTGTGTGTGGTCAGTCAGTCAATCTGTCTGTCCTCCTATGAGACTGTTCCTGTGTGGCGTGGCATAGACCTGCACGGTACAATCATTTGGTGTACTTCATCTTGTACATGTGCCACACGTCATCAATTGCAAGGACTTGTGCATTAAACGGAGAGTGATTCATCACTGCGACGTAGTTTACATTTTTTCAGCGTTTGTTTCCTCCTATCTTGCACAATATACTTGTGATACTTGGGTCTTGTGCATGCCAGATAGAGGGCGTCGCTGACATACGTTTGGCTGTTGCACGAACTCTGTACTGTTTTAGCATTTCATCCTGTACGACCAGTGTGCAACATATCTTGCTTGGGGCTTGTGTGTCCGGCTTGTTCGAGGCATTCCATGCTAAGCGTTGTCATCATGCCGTCGGCGTCGTTGCAGTCCTGGCACGGGTCGCAGACACTACACTTACACACATGGGCTGGTTTCCTGTGATGGGAAAGTTCTACTTTGAACGCAATCTTCATTTATAATTGAGATGCAGTATTGACTGTCGTTTTGTAACGTTTCGTACGGTTTTGGCTAAGTTTGCCTACTCTAATGGTTTGATTATTTTTTACACGCAGTAAAACTAAATAATTATTTTACACGCATAAATTACTGAAATTGCTTCATCGAGTTTAAGGAACTATAATTAAGGAGTAGGAAGAGTAAGTATGAAGCAATTGTTGAGACTTCGCAGGCAGTGGTAGGGGAATCAATGATTTTAGAGATCCTGAAAAAACAACAGAAACAAATTGACGAGTTAACAAAGAATGTTAAAGTTCTTCTTTCTGTTGCCGAGTCTAAACCTCCAACTTACAGATTTCGAAACAAACCAGAGAAATCACCTTGTGCCTTTTGTAAAAAATCTGGACACGTACAAGATAACTGCTATTTGTGGAAGTTAAAGAGAGCCGAAGACACTATCGAAGAGTTGAAGCGTTCCTCGACTCCTAAAAAGGAAAACTAGTACCTCTCGTTGAGTCCGGTCCCTTAAGCGAGAGGGAAACTAGGGGCCTTACTGTTGAGACTGCTGATGCTTATGAAAATTCTTTAACGAATTTAGTGGCTGGGTGTCCTACTTTGACAGCAAGGTTAGCCGATATTGACGTTAATTGTTTAGTTGATACAGGTTCGATGATTTCAACTGTTACTGAAGAATTTTTCTTAAAGTACTTTCAACCTGCAGGAACTGAACTAAAGTCCGATAGTCTTTCTTTAAGGATAACGACATCTAATGGACTGGAAATACCTTATATAGGATATCTTGAGTTGGATGTTGAGATAGTGCTGACGCCGAGGAGAGTACAGCGGTTGCTGCGGTCAGAACGGCGTCGACATCCGTTTTTGTTTCTCCAGAAAGTTTCGTTGTGGTGACAGCCTGTGCATCAAAAACTGTTCCCTACGAACTTGCAGTTGTTGAGCCTATACGCAACAGCGACCATCTCCCAGTAGGAATTTTAATGGCTTCTACCTTGGTCGAGACTGGAAAAGAATTTAAGGTACGAGTTGATAATTTGTCATCTTCGGGTGTTACTTTAAAACCTCATACTCGCATTGGAATTCTGACAGGAGTGGATTCGGTTGTTGATAATTCTCGTCATGTCAATCTTTCTGTTTCAGTACATGAGATACATATTAGTGAGACATTGATTACTTCAAAGACATCACCTAAAGATTCTGATGTTTCAGTGCCTGTTTCTGTGGACTTGAGTGACTTTACTGGAACTGGTGAACAATTAACTTGCACAGATCCATCAACTTTTGCATAGACATAAGGATGTTTGTGCAACACACGAATTTGATTTGGGTGACACGGATACTGTAAAACATAACATCAACACTACCAATAAAGACCTAATTTCTCAAACTTACAGGCGTGTACCACCTAACCAGTATAATGAAGTTAAAGAACATATTCACAAGCTTCTTGATAATATAATTATTGTGGAAAGTTACAGTCCTTACGCTGCTCCCATAGTCCTTGCTAGAAAGAAAGATGGTACACTGCGTATGTGCATAGACTATCGTCGTCTAAATTCTGTGACTAAACATTATGCTTTTCCTTTACCTCGCATTTCAGAGTTGGTAGATGCTCCAGTCGGTGCCAAGTTTTTCTCTTCTCTAGATTTAGCGAGTGGATATCATCAAGTTCGAATCAACGAGGCTGATAGAGAGAAAACGGCATTCATAACGCCTGTGGGTTTGTATGAATACATAAGGATGCCATTTGGTCTTTGTGGGGCTGCTACTTTCGAACGTTTGATGCAGAAGTGCGTAGGTGATTTGACGTACCAAATGTTATTCGTTTATTTGGATGACATTTGTGTATACTCAAAGTCGTTTGAAGAACATATAGCACACCTTGATCTTGTCTTTACCCGGCTTGAACAACATAAGCTCAAACTAAAACCTTCCAAATGCCATCTCTTTCAAAAAGAAGTTCACTACCTATAATCCTGGCCAAAATGGTTGGGCCACCTCCCCCGCACCCCCGATCAATGTTGTTACTCCGCGCTGGAGCACAGACCGCGCGGAAATCAAACAACATTGAGCGGGGGCCGGGGGGGCCCAGCGAGTTTTGGCCAGGATTGTCTGAATTTTTACAGAAACTGTGGAATGAAAAACAGCATTGCGCGGAGGTTGGGGAATTTTTTTTTATTTGTTTTTTGTATCTATATACTTATTTATTTATTATTTTTGTTTATCTTTTCCCCAAACGACACAGCACATCGCTTTCGTATTATTTGGTGGATCACATGCATGCAAAACAAGTTCATTCTATTTACGCCGATTTCTGTAAACAAAATGCTGGTTTTGATGATTGTGAAGTGTGGATTGGAATCCCCAATAGCAATGTACATTCCCTTGAATATTTCTTATTGTTTTACCCCATAATTTTAACGAAATTAGCGAAAACTCATCGGTCCTCCATCCAAATAAAAAAGAAAAGAAAGAATGATTCTTCTTTTTAGTGTCCAGCCGAGAACCGTGGCTATTGCGTAACCCGCCAACGCGTACGTGCGGTGTCGGGGAGATTTGGCGAGTATAAGCTGTCGAAGTGAATACGTCTTGTTTTGTTAGTTGCCTCACCAATGGCTCTTCTCTAAAACAAATCACTGGACCGTGTCAATATGCTTTTGCAATGGTACTTTTTCGAGGGCCATGATGTTAAGAGCCAATTACCATGTCAAACGTCACACTTCGGTTGTCCATTTTTCCCCTCTCCATCACTCTGGACGAGAGAGACGCGCAATTGCAAAGTCTGTACATGACGTCATCGCGTCTCAATCCAGTGAGCTTTCATTCAACACGTGTGGCACGAAGAAAATGCAACCAATACAATACGTTTGTTACCCTACCCCCTCCCCCCCCCCCCCCCCCCCCCTCCCCCATATTTTTCATTTAAATCAGATAAAAACGGGACACGAAGGGTTGATTCAATCATTACTGTAGTTTTACTGGGATGCGCCGAAAGGGTTGATAGTCGGTCAAAATGCAAAGTGTCGGTGACGAGGAAAACCCGTCAAATGAGACAAGTTTACATACTCCTTGGCATTTCGACAAACCCTCCCGGACGCGTTTTTTTTTACACCGCAGCCAGGGGTACACCCCAATTTTTCAACCCGAATAGAGTCTAAGTTTCCAATGACTGATACTTCTCAAGTGACAATCTTGGAAATAGTCACAACTCTTACTCTCACTATTCGAGAAAAAGAAGAAACCGATAAACTTCGAAAAATCCCAAACATGACTGAGATTCGAACCAGGGACCTTATGATTACAAGTCGAGCTCTCTTCTAACCAGACCACGAAGCTGGTTGCAAACCGACCGCATTCGAAACCCTAAATTCTTTAAAATAACTAACCCTAAACCCTAACCCTGAACCCTAACCCTGAACCCTAACCTATTATATAGTCTCCTCTCAAGACGCTAAAAAGGTACAAAACCCCTCATTTTCCCCTCGCAGTGGTGTACAAAAAAATTACGCCTCCCGGACACAACGTATCCCCTGCCATCCAGCCGTACTCTGTCCACAATCGGCCCTGTCTATAATATACATGCATGTACATGTATCACGAAAATGTACATTCGGAATATCCTGGCCAAAATGGTTGGGCCACCTCCCCCGCACCCCCGATCAATGTTGTTACTCCGCGCTGGAGCACAGACCGCGCGGAAATCAAACAACATTGAGCGGGGGCCGGGGGGCCCAGCGAGTTTTGGCCAGGATTGTAGGTCATGTGCTGTCAGCTAATGGAATTGCAACTGATTCTGACAAAACGAAGGCAGTTTTGGATTGGCCTGTGCCTCGTACTGTCAAATAACTTTGATCGTTTTCAGGTTTCGCCAGTTACTATCGTCGTTATGTACCCGGATTTTCAAAAAAATAGCTCGTCCCTTACACGCTTTAGTAGCAGAGTGCCAGAGTCATTCGCCTAAATACTTTCAGAGCAGATGGAACGATTCTTGTCAGAGGGCAATGGATGAACTAACATCCAAATTTGTGTCTACACCTATTTTGTCCTATGCAGACTTCGACAAACCTTTTATAATAGACACAGATGCTAGTTTGTCTGGTTTAGGAGCGGTCCTGTCACAAATACAAGACGGACAAGAAAAGGTCATTGCTTATGCCAGCCGTTCTTTGCGTCTAAAGGAGCGAACTATGCAGAATTATAGTTCAATGAAATTGGAGCTGTTGGGATTGAAGTGGGCCATTACAGAGAAATTCAAAGATTATCTGTACGGTTCTACTTTTACAGTACGTACAGATAATAATCCTTTATGCCATCTCTCTACTGCTAAGCTTGGTGCTGTTGAACATCATCCCGTAGGGGTACGTCATGTATCGGTGCCTCAAAATGCTGCTCTAATTCTATGTTGACAACTCCATGGCAGCTTCTTAAATGTCGTCTAAAAGTACGCACATGGCTACGAAATGTTATCATGCAGCCATCTTGTCCACATCTTACAGTGTCCGTGAACATGCGGCCATTTACAATGCCATGCACGTTGGCATAATGCCAAATAAATTTGTCACTATTTCCAGCAACTTGCTGTCCACACTTAAAGCATAAATAACCCATTGTTAATGTTCAATACTTTAAACTGTACACTAAAACAAGGTATACCTCCTTTTGTTCTTTCAAGGACTTCAGCTTGGAGATAAATTTCATCCGTGGGCCTACAGGTGGTATAACCTCTTTAAGTGAGTCCGCGCACAGGTCCAAGAGTAGAAAGGAATCCTCATCCACCATGTTTTCTGTAGAGGTGAAACAGAAATATTGTGATGTTTAACATGGTACTGCATTGCATGTAAAAAAGGACAGCCACACGCACTAGTCGCCGCGGCGTGGGCGGGCCGGTGGTCAATGTGATCGGCCGGTCTTTCAGGGCGGTGAGCGTAGCACAGGCTACAGTGGCCCTGTTATCATCGATGCCGCGGATACCGATGCCTATGTCGCGGCAGCTTTCATCTCTGTATCAAGAGGAAGTGGTCTTATGCCGTGGCAGACTGTATTGTACAGCTGCACTGTATGACAGGGTGTGACGCCAACTCGGGTTTATACGGCAAGAGTAAGAAGTCGGTGTATGACCGGGTGACGAAGAGCCCTGTGGCCCAACAGCAGCATCTCAAGGTGCGGAGATAGCCTTGACCTTGAGGAGGAGGTGCTAGAGGAACTCTTCCAGTTTACACGACGTAATGTATGGTGACAACAAGAGTAGTACCATGGCTGAGGCCCGTGCAGCGAAGGGGGAGACACTGAAGAACAAACCGCTCATCCGTGTCCCTCCAGATGCAGATAGCTACGTCAACACTGCCTCCACGCAAACTACTTGGCATATCTTGTGCGTCATCCCTCGAAGAAGCACCACCCCTCGCCACTTGGACATGGCTAGGAGCTGGTGGGTGGTCACTGTCGTCCTGTCCGCCACACACGAACTGCTCTCCCCATGCATCTAACTGCATCAGGGCCAGCTAAAGAGAGCGACGAAGATGAGAGTGAGGTAGATGAGAGCGAGGAAGATGAGAGCAAGGAGGGGGGTGATGAGAATGATTATGTACAGGGGAGGAGGGAGGATTCATCAGAATCGGATGATTCAGAATCGGATGATTCTTTGATTTCTGGGCGAAAATTATGTCATAACGTCAAACTAATGTCAGATTCGGAATCTTTGGGGTCGACTTACCCGAAAAAAAAGGTGTCTTTGTACACGATTTGGTACTCTGACTCAAAACATTTTTTTTTTAAGATGGCGCCGGCGGCCGCCATCTTGCATTTTTTGGTACAAATGATGTCGTAATGTTAAAGTAATGTCAGATTCGAAATCCTTGTGGTCGACTTACCCGAAAAAGTGTCTTTGTACATGATTATAGGTGCTCTGGTTCATAACTTAATTTTTCAAAATGGCGCCGGCGGCCATCTTGGATTTTGGCCTCCAGCGAAAAATGGCGGGATTTTTTGCAAGGGACATGGGGGCTACTAAGTCAAATCAATCGTCAAACCTTACTAGCCAGAAAATGGTCACGGAATTGAGGTTTTGGACCTAAATATTATTAAACGTACTGGTACAGTTCCAATTATTGGTATAATGATCTAAGGGTAAGCAAACATTTTACTGAGTGCGAAAATGTTCCTGTTTTATGTAATATATCAATGTTATATATGTAGGGGAGTCTTACATGCATTGCCATGATACTTTAATTACAACACCTACTCCGATCCATTTAACTTGTTCACTTATTTTCTTTTATACATGTATTTGTCTTCCATCTTTTGTTACCTTTAATCATCGGTGTAAGCTCATCGCACAGGACTATTCCTTTGCGGTAAACAAACTGAAATTGGCATGAACTGTATGCTCTAAAATCAAGTGCGGTTGTTAGACGATGTGTAAGAATATTAACCTTAACTGTTTGTTTAAAATGATTATCGTTGTGCGTTGCGCGTGCGATCGTTGTGTGTAGGCGCGCGCGGGGCTGCCGGGCAGTGCCTGCTTGGAATTTTACAGGTAAATATATCGTAAATCTTTGAGGAAAGTTTGCATTGTAATTTTGAGGAATATTGTGTTTAATATGAGGTATAATATGATCCAGATTATCCGCGCAAGGCCATAGAGTATTATAGTGGTGTTTTTATAGAGGCACTTGAATTGTTATTTCGATAGTTTTGGGCCGTTATGTTGCGGTGGTAAAATCTGGCCGTGCGAGTAAAACTTCGAAGCTTCCATTACTTTTTGCACGTACATGTAGTCGTCTGTAGCGATGTTGTGTTGGCCGGCGAGCGTGTGGTACTTGCATGAGCGGACGTGTGTGCATGCGGTGCGTGTGATGTTGAGTGCCTGGCTGATCAGCGCGCGCGTCAGCCAACGTTTATTTGTGAGTCCTCTCCTGCGCGTAGCACACTATCGCAACGCCAACACCAGCATCGTTTTTCTTGCAGTCTTGGAAATAGTTTCACTTTTTAAGTTAATGCAGAAGACTGTTAAATGGATTATTCGATACAGGTTTTAATCAATTACACTGTGGACAATACCTAACATGTATTTGTTTAAAACTTTAAGGAATTTATGTACATGTATTTGTTTAAAACTTAAAGGTATTTTAAATGGATGTAAACTTTATTGAGTGCCTGCTTGGAATTTTACAGGCCGGGCCGTTTGCCCCAGAGGACAATAAAACATCAGACGCTCAGGACATGAAGTCAAAGCATCCTCTAATTAGAGTCGGAGTCAACCCCAGCTTGTCCTGTAGTCCCTGAGCCACCCCTACTCTCCCGACAAAAGAACCTGCGTGTCTCTTCCCCCTCCAACCCTAGCTGTGCATCACTAAAACCAAAACCCCCCTACATATATAAGACATATTTCAAACGTCAGAATGTTCATTTTAGATGGTTACCATGGCAACAGAAGATCGTAACTTATCAAACCTATTTTATCCAATACATTGTGGCCATTAGTACATAAAGGAACAACAATGCTCAAATAAACAATTAACTAGAAGTTTTTGACAGTTTGTCTTTGTTTTACCAATTTTTACCGCATTGTACCACTTTTTACTGCCATATTTCTTGTTACCATAGCAACGGTACATCCAATACTTCTCCAAACCTCCCTATCAAAATTATTGGACCCCAAAACATATATCTGGGCCAAAAAAACATTGATCTGTTGCAGCAAACATGGAAATATGGGGAATTTTACAATTTTAGACCTTAGCGGAAGCCATCTTGGACGCCATCTTGAATATTTAAAATTGCTCAAGGGTGTCCGGTCCACACCACCCTAGATCTCATTAGATACACCCCAAAGATGAATAATCAGCAGAGAAAAAAACTATTCAGTCATTTTAGGGTCAGATGAAAATTTGGCCTTTGGCTGCCGGACTATATTGGGGGACAAAGGCTCATCATATTTTTTTGAAAGATGACCACCTTGGGCACATTTTTTTGTATGATGGACATTCTCAAGTGGTAGTTTTATACCATACGTTTTTTAATATTTTCCATATAAAAAGAGTTTGCAGGCTTAAATGAAAAATCTAACGAGTGGATATTGTGAGCAGTGGAATCGTTGATTTTTTTAAATGGTTTGTTTCATATTTTTTTCAATGGTTGCCATGGCAACAGCCGTTTTAGGGCAAAAAACACAATTTTTGGTAATAAAACTTTAACAATTTATATTACAGGATTCATATGGATTATTGGGCTTCTTCCAAACGCCAACTCATTGTGAGGTACCCAGGCAGTTTTTAGGTACCTTAGAGTACAGTACATGTAGGCATAAAGGTACATTTTGGGCCAAAAACAACATTTTATAATTGCTGTTTTGGGACAAAATCACGTTTTTAAATATTTTCCTTATAAAAAGAGTTTGCAGGCTTAAATGAAAAATTTAACGGGTGGATATTGTGAGCAGTGGAATCGTTGATTTTTTTAAATGGTTTGTTTCATCTTTTTTTTAATGGTTGCCATGGCAACAGCCGTTTTAGGGCAAAAAACACAATTTTTGGTAATAAAACTTTAACAATTTATATTACAGGATTCATATGGATTATTGGGCTTCTTCCAAAAGCCAACTCATTGTGAGGTACCCAGGCAGTTTTTAGGTACCTTAGAGTACAGTACATGTAGGCATAATGGTACATTTTGGGCCAAAAAACATTTTCGAATTGCCGTTTTGGGGTAAAATCATGTTTTTAAAGATTTTCCTTATAAAAAGCATTTGAAGGCTTTAATGAAAAATCAAAAAAAGTGGATATTGTGAGCAGTGGAATCGTTAAGTTTTTTAAATGGTTTGTTTCATCTTTTTCTCAATGGTTGCCATGGCAACAGCCGTTTTTGGGCAAACAACACAAATGTTGGTAATAACACTTTTAAAATTCAAATTACAAGATTCATATGGAATATGCATGGGTTACTCCCAACGGCAAACCCATTCTGAGATACCCAGGCAGTTTTTAGGTACCATATTTAGGCGCTACCAGGCGAAATGGTACATTTTTTGACAAAAACGTCATTTGAGATTAGTCGTTTTGGGGTAAATTCACGTGTTATTTTATTATTATTTTCTGCTAAAAATGGTATGTGTACACCAACACAAACATATCGCGACAAGCAGAAGCGTTGATTTTTGTTAAGGCTTATTAATCTTTGTCTCAATGGTTAAACATTACAATAGCCATTTCGGGGCAAAACCACAATTTTTGGTAATTTAAAACTCCACATTCAAGGATTCATATAGAATACTAGAGTCTTTCCAACTGCAACCCCACTCTGAGATACGCAAACAAGTCACACCCAAGTTCATGTACCAGGTATCTGATTGTTTGACAACGAGAAATAGTGACTCAAAGTTGAGGGCTGACCTCATGATTCACTTGACTGATTTTTATGTGATAAAGATGCGATAAAGACTATTTGTTCATGTAAGAAATTCCCTATCAGGATCCGGGGAAACATAGATTCTGAGGTTGCCAGGTTTGACCTGGACGCTTTCTTTTGGACACCCTGTATATTTAGTGACAGTGAACCGCTGATGACAGTTCATTATTAGGAGTGACAGGTCATCATAATGGCGAGGCATACCCCTGTCAACCACTACTGTGAGTGGCAGGCAGTGTGAGTGGCAGGCAACTGGTGGTATGCCACCGGCTGCTTTTATTGTGGTCCGGTGGTGGTTTTAGAATGGCTGGCCAGTGGTTTGCTGACGGTTTTGTCGCGGAAGACCACTTGTTGTTTGCTGCTGGATACCGCTCGTGGTTTGCTGGCGGTTTTAGAGTGGCAGACCACTGGTGGTTTGCCACTGGCTACCGCTATAGTGGTCCGCTGGTGGTTTGCCACTGGCTACCGCTAGTGGTCCGCTGGCAGTATTAGAATGGCAGACCACTGGTGGTTTGATTATGGTTACCGCTAGTGGTCCGCTGGCGGTTTAGAGCGACAGACCACTGGTGGCTTGCTACTGGCTACCGCTAGTGGTCCACTGGTAGTTTAGGAGCGGCAGACCACTCGTGGTTTGACGCTGCCGCAAGGTGTCTGCTGGCGGTTTAGAGCGACAGACCACTGGTGGTTTGCCGCTGGCTACCGCTAGTGGTCCACTGGTAGTTCAGGAGCGGCAGACCACTCATGGTTTGACGCTGCCGCTAGGTGTCTGCTGGCGGTTTAGGTGCGACATACCACTGGTGGTTTGCTGCTGGCCACCGCTAGTTGTCCGCTGGCAGTTTATATGTGGCAGACCACTGGTTGCCGCTGACTACTGCTAGTGGTCTGTGGCTTGGCAGCAGTAAAACGCTGCCACTCCAGATACCGCCGGTGGTTTTTTGGTCAGCATGTCGATGCCGATCAGCCGCCTCCCAGTAAGGGATAATAAAAGACGGCGTGCCAAATTTGAAATCACTTCAGTGCAGTAGGCGACACGACATGGACATGATGGAAAGCGACCAAGCTACAAACATTTTGGATGAAATCCTTGCCGACAGCGGGTCCGACCTTTCTTCCCTAGAAAGTTTCTCTAGTGACTCCGACGTGCCGGCCAGTGCTAGCGAAGATGAATACGTCTCCACAACATCAACACCCCCACGTCCTGGTGAGAAGCCGAACTTTCGTCGCGGATGGCAGGAAATCAGTTCTGCTACATGTAGTTCGAGGTATGGGCATATAGCTAGTACTACTAGTAGGCTAGTATATTACAAAAAACTCCGATTGAAGGGGATGTCTATAGGCTTATAATATTATGCTATAGACATGTCTGCCTCACACAAAATAAGAACAAAATTGCCAGGATCTTTAAAACCTTACGATTATCTCTGAGGCGGAGAATTATGGCCAAGATTTTCGACATTTCATTCGTGTTTATTCGATACTATAGACCATATCGCCAACCGCGTGTTTCACCAACAAAGTGCGCCCTTCTGCAAAGCACTGGGATTTATAAGGGGGGATCTGAAACCATCGATAGTTTGACCCCTGATAAATTCCATAGTGCTTTGCAGAGGAGCGCCCTCTGTTGGGGAAAGACGATTTGCAATATGGTCTATGAACGTACGCTTGTTATTTCCAACCGTCGAATAGGATGGCACGTACCAGACTATTGTCAAATGCACTTTCCCAATTTTTGCACTGACAGGAGTCGGAGTATACCCTTGGCATTCATATTATGTTGCTAACCCTAATCAACACTTTCTTGTCCACATACAGGCGTAAACTCCCGATTGCCTTTAAGGGGAAGAAGGTACCCACCGTGGATGTAAGCAACTTAAAACCAGTGGAGGTTTTCCAGCTGTATTTCCGCCAGGCAGTCTGGGAGTTGCTAGTGACGGAGACGAACAGATACGCTCGGCAAACCTTGGACGCAAATCCTGGTAGTTCCCAAGCATGGAGTCCTGTCGGTGTCCCCGAAATGAAGGCATTTGTGGCACTTCTCCTCTGCATGGGCATAAGCAGACGACCGCAATACAGTCTGTACTGGTCTACATCGGAAATTCTGAGGTGTCCCCTATACGCGGCAACTATGTCACGCAACAGATTCAAAATAATCCTCCGGTACCTGCATCTTGCTGACAACCTCAGACCACAAGCAGGAAATGGCGTTCATGACCAGAGACTGTCCAAACTACAGCCACTACTAGACATAGTCCTACCAAGTTTTCTGCGTGTCTACAGTCCTAGACAGAACCTATCCCCTGACTTTGAAAGCATGATACGGTTCAAAGGACGACTGTCCTTCAAGCAGTACATGCCACGGAAACCGATCAAATGGGGAGTTAAATGTTACGCATTGACTGAATCCGAGACGGGATACATGTGTGCCTGGAACATCTACACAGGACGCAGTCAAAGCCAGGCTGATACCAGTCAACCTACTGGAGTAAATAGTGCAACCAGCCATCCAACCCACATTTCGCTACCAGGCCAAGCCGTCCTGAAACTGGTGGATAATGTAATACACAGGGGGCATACATTATTCATGGACAATTGGTATTCTAGTCCAGCTCTGTTCGCCAGGTTGACCCAGCTGGGCTTTGGATGCTGTGGGACTGTCCGCCACAATTCACAAGGACTACCACTCGATGCTGACCCAAAGAAGTTTCCGATGAAGAGAGGCGACGACCCAAAATTTTATGAGAAAGCTGGTCAAATGTGTGTCGCGTGGCATGACAAGAAACGTGTCACACTTCTCACAAACTACGGTGACTGCAGAATCACAGAAACACAGGTCCGCTGCAAAGAGAGTGAAACAGGATATCGCGATATCAACAAACCTGCCATCATCACCGAGTACAACAAAGGAATGGGCGGAACCGATCTTGCTGGTCAACTGTGCTCATATTACACTCATTCGCATCGCTCCGTTAAATGGTGGAAAAAAGTTTTTGTCACCATTCTCGACATATGTCTGCTAAATGCCAGAGTAGCGTACAGTAGCGTGCCTTCAAATCCTAACCGTCCACTCTCCAGTTCCAAATGAGAATCATAGAGGCTTTGCTGTCCACTTGGAAGCAACACCAATCTCTTCCTGCCAGCCCAGTGAACAATCAAGTACGAACAGCTCAAGGTCAGCACTATCCTTGCCGCAACCAAAATGGTAACAAACGCGACTGTGCTGTGTGTAGTACCAGAGTTAGGAGACGGCAAACACGTTTTATGTGCAAGCAATGCAATAAATTTATGTGTGTAGTTGACTGCTTTGAGAAATACCACACTACCTAGCTGACCAGACCGTATCTGTTAAGGATTATTTGAGAAGTTCTTCAGAAACCGCTCTAAACTACATTTCTTTTTAAGATGTCAGTCTCTCTCTCTCTCTCTACCGCCCCCCCCCCCCCCCCCCTCCCTCTCTGAAGTCTTTAACTTCAGAGGGTTCCAACTCATCAATACAGCAGGGTAGCGCCATTGCCCGGACCAATGGCGGATCTGGCTGTTATGCGTTTGTCAAATATTAATCGTCACAGGCTGCCCGCAACGCACAACAAGCGACTGACACAAAATATGTATTGGATGGACGCCTACTAAAGGTGAATAAGTGAATTAGTATGTTTTGCGTGCTTCAGTTTCGCATGAACAGCATCTGATGTACCGGCATACTTCCTTTCACATGCACATTTGGTATCCAGATGACCAGACTAAAATGTTGTCGCTATGTAATGTGACTGGGTTCTTTTTAAGATGTCAGTCTCTACCACCCCCCCCCCCCCCCCCGTTCAATGTTGGGCATGGACCCCGGCAGCGTGCCCAGCATCCATTCCAACATTGAGCGGGGGTGGGGGGGGGGGGGGGGGTGTTGCGTTGTGTTGCGTTTAGAGTACCACTTTCCTGCAATATGAAAACAAACATCAATAATTCTGGTACATTTATACACTTTTCGAATAAGTCTTTTGTCATGTAGGCCAAAGAGAAATCTTAATTACTGCGGTTTCTGAAGAATGTTGTCAAGTTTTTCACCCTTCTGTCAGTTCTAGTCGGAAATGAAATGACTTCAAACCAGACCTTGTTATATTCAAAGGGTGGGGGAATATAATAAAGTAATGTCAACCAACAAACAAATAAATAAATAAATAAAAAACACCTCATCTGTTACTTTGTCATTCTATGAACACTGCACACTATGAACAACTAACAATGGAAATTGGGCGCGCACACACACCATTGTTAACAACAATGGTGTGTGCGCGCGCCCAATTTCCATTGTTAGTTGCTCATAGTGACAGGTACAGTTTGAAAGCCGCAGACTGCTTGCACAAATTTATCTCAATTCATTTGCCTGCAGATAAACACCCTTTCCAGGCACTGCCCTGTGAGGGCGCCATACAGGTATATTTCCAAAAAGGTCTTTGGTACAGAGCAGCCAATGCCAAATTCAACACTGTGGTTGTGAAAGGCAAAACTGTGGGTGGATGGATGGTACTGAAAGGTACTGTAGGTGCAGTGAACCATGGATGAAGTAAATAAACAGCCCCAGGCTTAACCATACATGTAGGATTAGCAGCCAAGATTATTTTATGTAGTGTGCCATGAAACAGTAATGCCAATGAAGTCTATGTTCATTCATGAAGGAAGGAAAAATGCCAATTCCTTCATGGCTCAATGCAGATCAGATGCTTGGCACATTTATGTTAAGATTAATTTGTTTTGGTAAATTTTTACTGAAAGAACCCTTTGTCTTTAAGATATTCACTGCCTTTATGTACCAGATACCGGTACATGTAAATAGTTTACAAAATACACACACAGAATGCAGGCATGGCATCCTCGTTCACTGAAACGTGGTCATAAGATAGTTTTGATAATCAATATTCAAAGCTTTGAATAGCTTCTTTAGAGTTTTAACTTAAGCGGTAGTGTGAACAAGTTTTCCACTATCACTGACTAAAGCTGACGATGCAAGCAGCAAGTGGCGTGTAAATATGTAACCTACGCTTTACAGTCACTTCGCCCCTTTTTCACTTCGCCCCATGTCACATCGCCCCATTACCACTTCGCCCCGTTACCACTTCGCCCCACCTATGCTATTTAGCCGGCAGTCAATTTTGAAAAAAGGAAAAGAGTATGCCTAATTAACTTACACTGCGCCACTGGTTTTATGAATTGATGTGTAAAAAAACACGTCTGTAATTGATCACGTTCAAATTACGTCAGTTTCTACAAATTGCCACGTGCATCATGATTTTTGAGCGTATTTTGTTTTGTTTTGTGTCGCGCATCGGTTGCGCGCGCCGTATTTCGAACAAATTTCGAGCAACACGCACGCGTGTGTGCGTGCGCGTACTTTATATGGCGTTTATTACGCAGTAGCATTTTTTCCTACGAAGATGGCCCAAAAGTCAATAGGTCCAACAAGATTTAATTTTCATCCAATTCGATTTAAGCCGAATTTGAGTGCAGTTAATTAAAGCAAGAATTAAAGTTGACATGTTTTTGTTTTGTTTTTTCTTTGTTTATTTTGCAAGCAATCGAAAAATAAAAATCTTAAATCCAATTTTAATCCGCCATTTTTTACCCGTTTTCCAAACGCCCTGTATTGACGACGGTCGTTCACTCGCCATATACCACGCGTTATAAAGTCGTTTACATTCGTTTCAGCGAGTTTTCATTACTCCAATAATGAATGAGCGATGACGTCACGCATACACACTAAATCCAAAATGGCGGCCAAAAATTCCCCGAAATCGGCCGTGAAAAACAGGAAGAAAAAGTGGAAATAAAGAGAGTTTTAATGTACAAAAAAACCAAATAGTACTAGATATGCATGTATCCCTATAAAAGATTACTATTTCTCCGTAGCGAATTGTTTCTTAGACTATAAAATGTTTAAAATCGGGCTTTTTTATGCATGTTAGGTGGGCTTTTTTAGCGATTTATCGTTCGCATGGGTCGCAAACAACTACACTTGAAATTTTCATCCAAGGGGAGAACAGGGGTTTTCCTAGACTCAGTCAACCTAATTTTGATAAATTTAATGTTGCCACAAATCATTATGCACATGTGTTAACGAGGGGAGCGGGAATTCTTGAGATATTTGACAGAGAAATCTGCGATTTTTAGCGTTCTGTGTTCGTGCACGTACGTGTCGTGCGTACAAAATGTATAGGAGCATAGACTGGTTACCTGTCGCGCGCAATATATACCGCGCGTACTGGCGGGAATATTGAATTCATTTTGTACGTGTATACAATTGCGATGTACTGTGCATATGTGATCATGAGCTGCAGCAGCAAGGACTCGGACTCCGAAAACATGCCATAAAACACGAACTGTGAATAATTCGTTTTACATTCTGATATTTTTATTAACATGTACCAACATGAGCTTTCTTTTACACCAAGAGGCTCTGACAAAAATATGTAGACTGTGTGGACGTTCAGTCACAAAATCTTCAGTTAGTAAATACAATACAGTGTCTATCAAAACTTACGCAAAGGAAATCTACAGACTGTTGAATATCAGTGTGTGGCTTGATGATGAACATGTTCATCCCCTATATGTATGCTGGAGATGCACACGGTTTGTACAGGATGGCGAGTTTGCAAATGCTGATCATAGAGAAACAGCTTTGATATCATGGGTGAAACACTCAAGAACTGGAAGATGCGAGACCTGTGATCTGTACAGTGGAATGCAGAAAGGGGGTCGACCAGTCAAGAGAAAGCGAAGTGGATATGGTCTTCCAAATGTAGTGGTTACAAATGCGAGACACATTGATGAGATTGACTCATTGTTGTTCAACATAGGGCCCTTCGAATCTGAACCAATTCCTCAGAACTTGGACACACTTCACACAACAGATGCAGAAAGTTTGTTTATCTGCTCTATTTGTCAGTGCATATTGGGCTCACCAGCGGTTCAAACACCATGTGAGCACAATTTCTGCGGAGAGTGCTTGCTTGCGTGGTTTCAACACTTACAAAATAGTGTTGTGAGGTGCCCTGTATGCAATATGCAAGTTCACATTAAGGATGTGACACTATCTCCAAGGGTTTTACGAGTACAATTGCTAAGTCTATCGACAGTGTGTGTCCAATGTGGAACAGTTGGAAAATTAGACCAAATGAAGAGTCACGTCTGTCCCCCCAAACCCCAAAAGTATACATGCAAAGCTGCAGTGTTCTACGCACCACATTCCCCCATCAAAAATCAACAAGTCTCTGCATCTGATGAAGCAACTAAGGCTGCCCGCTTACTTAAGTCAATGGCTTCAAAACACACAAGAGGAACCCCAATTCCCCAGGAGATTGAGGAGGCTGCTGATAGGTGGACTTGGCTAAAGCTAAAGCAATCAAAAAACACTCGACTAAAGACTCTTGGCAGGGTAGGAACCTTTATTTTCGCAACAGAGAAATACCTTTATTCGACAAAGATTAGTTAATTTATTGAAGAGAATTAATCTTTGTCGAATGAAGGGCTGTGTATTTACAGGAAAGCTCACTCAAACAAAACTAGAAAAAGAAAATAAATAAATAAATAAGAAGTTTTAAGGTGAACTGAATTTGAAAATAATGCAGAAGTTGACCATGGCTTTAGAAATTAGAAAACAATTTTTTTTTTAGTGTTTCCTAACAAAATCTTAATTTTTTTGCACTCCTAAAATTGTTATTTTTTTCCCCAATAAATCTGCACTTACATGTATCAATGCTTGATAAATAATTTTAAGGGAAAACAAATAAGCTTCTGCATTATCTTTTATGTACTGAATTACTCTCCCCCACAATTTAGCCAGCATATGTGAAACTTGTCAGTCACAAGGAAGCAAGTGATGACCTTCAGCTTACAGCAAGCACGCCATGTACAAGTTCTGAAGAAACAATGAGTGCAAATCAGTCCCTTGCAATGATGCGAGACTGCCAGTTGGCATGGGAGCAGTTAAGGAAGCTTCGCAGGTAATTTTTCCTTACACGTTAAAAACATACCGTACATGTACTATGACATTTGGTCATTATAACAAGTATACCCAAAACACACAAACATTGTCCATGCATTACTTTCATTAAAAAAACAAAAATAAACTACAGCGATGCTTTGCAGGATGGATGCTGCTATTGTGTCTAAAAAAATAAATTGGTAAAAATTACTCTTTCTATAAAGCTTTTCGCGTATTGCCATAGGAATGCACGGAGAAGTTGTACAAAGTGTCATTGTTTGCCCAGTTTTCGGTGCTCATACAACAAGACATCAATGCAATTTACGTTTTTTTATTTGTGATGTAACACTATGAGCAACTAACAATGGAAATTGGGCACAAACCATTGTTATTAACAATGGTTTGTGCCCAATTTCAATTGTTAGTTGCTCATAGTGTAAAGTTCATATGTTTGAGTTGCATTTGTTTAGCACAAATGTCCTTTTGCAGATACCTCAGCACTTCTAGAGTGTGTATTCCCTCGGAGCATTCAATGAGGCGGCAACAGAAAGCACTACTGCAGGACAACATAGTTGGCAAGATGGTTCCTCTGTTGTTCAAGTCCACACATGCCAAGGGGGTAAATGGAATGCAGACACGAGAAGTTCCAAGTGTAACTGTCGTAGATCTGCAGAGGATGGTCTTTGATTATCTGGATCGGCATCACCTGTGAGTGTCCATGTTGAATGGTTGTTTTCCCGATGTTTATTAGTAATAGTATGCAGCTTTTACTGGAAGTGAATAAAGTTAAAGGAAAATACCATGTATGCATTTTCATTTCAGCTATTTTTTTCTTCTTTTTATTCTAGAAATGGCTCACTGACTTGGCATAATAACATAATTCCAAAGGATGAGATCTGGCTGAAAATCGGTGGGGACAAGGGGGGGAATTCTTTTAAGATGTGCTTCCAGATAGTAAACACTCATCATCCGAATTCAAAGAACAACACGGTTGTGTTCCTGTGCTATGAAGGTGATGATTCCAGTGTGAATCTAAGAAGAGTTATGCCGCCAGTTACAGAACAGCTGGCCAAGCTTCAAAATCAGACATGGAGGTACTGGTACAAATGCATACATAATTGTGTAGTGATGATGGGAGTGCAATACCCAACGATTTGAACTGCAAATTCTGGCCTTAAAAATAAAAATGGAAAGTCAGATTCGATAACAAACTGGTGATAATACACTACCGGTAGATATGTTAACAGGTTTAATATTTGAACTTTATTTACATACCTCTGAAATCCTATTTCAGCATCTGTGTCTGCGTTACAGTTTTCTTGCACCTGGCAATCACAAACAAGGAAATTATCATTCATGGTTATTGCATTTTCAGTACATAACATGCATTTAACATTTATTTTATAGAGGGAAGACTGTCAGGACATTTGTCTTTGGCGATTACGAGCTTCTTACGAAGGCATATGGATTGTGCAGTTGCAATGGTAAGTCTGCAGTGTCCATGCCGAAAGCTGATCTTAACTCCTTCGCAGCGGCTAACCATTTTCTATTTTATTCCCCCTGGAGCGGGAGACTGCACTTTCAGTTTTTGGTTATACAGTACATGTACATGTCTCTGGGGCTGGAGACTTAATAACCAGTTTTTATGTTAAGTCGTAAATAAATTTTATTTCCAAAATCCAGTCACAATTCATTTTCTCAAGAGTCAAGTCAGGTCAAAAACTAAAAACTGACTTGAGCCAGTCAGCAAGTTAAGAGACCATACATGCAGTTCCCCGTCGCAAAGGGGTTAAAGATACTAACCACACCAATATTCAATCTTCGTATTAAATATATAACTGGTATACAACTGTCAAGTGTAAATTACCTTTTCGTTTTCATTTTCTCTGAAGCCCGTTACTGCTGCCTGTATTGCCTGGCCACACGACAGATGATGCAATCTCCACCCTCACACAGGAAAGACGTCCATCCTCGTTCTCTTCGGTCAATGTTGGATGATTACACTGCCTACAGCAAAGATGGATTTCGAAAGAATCGTGCAAAAGATGTGTCACATAGTATCATTGCAAAGCCGATGCTTGACGTTCCTATTGATCATGTAAGCTGCTTTTGCTACCTAACTGTACATGTAAGAGGTAAAATGAGAAATTACGCTTCTAATTTGTTATTGCTATTCATTTGTCTCACATATCAGGTGGTGCTCCCAAGTCTTCACATGTCGTTAGGAATTTTCAAGAAATTGTTTGACATGTTCGAAGAGCAGTGTGAAAGACTTGATATAAAGCTTTTCACACTATGTGTGACACACATTGATGACGATGATGATGAAGATGAAACACCACCAGAATGCAATTTTGACCAGCAAGTAAATGCTGCAGTACATCAGCAGAAAACCATTCAAGATGACAAACAAAGGAAACAGTCACAACTTGAGGATGTAGAGGAGGAACTACCACTTTACCTGGTTCAGAACGACCTGCAAGCTGTCGACAAAGCCTTCAAGGATATGGCACAAAAGGCTTTCAGGCTACGCCATGAGCTGGAACAGCTGGTATGTACATGCCAGAGACATGTTTTTGTTGGTGAGAGGGGCGAGTGCGGATCACAGCTTCCCAACAATATCTCACTGTAAACAAGAGCATAACAAGAAAAGCGTAACATTGTTTTTTGTTTTGTTTTGGGTGTGTGTGTTGACTGATCTTCACTGTCAAACAGTAACAAAACCATTTTGTATGTACCCAGGAAAACGCTGAAAATGGTCTAAAGATGGGTACTGGACCACTAGTTGGTTGCTTGGACGACACCCTGAAAACATTTAATGTGGCCCGATAAGCCTACCATGGAAAATCATTCGTCGGGAATCATGTTCACAGGTGTTGTCAGGTAACTACACTTTTCCTTTTATTCTTATTTAATATAAAAAGGAAGTTTTCACATATCAAAAAACTCACACGATCAAGGCTTGGCTGTTTTTACTTTTTTAAAATGCTGCTGAATTTCTAATGTACAACTTACTGTTATATCCAGGCTGATGTCATCGAGGCACTAACAGCAGCACCAACAAAAACTCTTCAGGAGATGTCGTCGTGTGACAACATTCCAGTTGGCAAGCACCAGACACTCATCAGAGAAGCTGCTGAGATAGGAGAAACCTTCAAAGAAACATTTATGATGTTTGCAGATGTGCATCATGGCATTAATCACTCAAAGCCAGTCACAAAGGATGACATTGAAAAAATTGGTAGATTGTTTTTTTCCAAGTACATAGTATGCTAAACTCATAACGTGCTTGGGTGGGACTTTCACTATGACCTCTTGGGAATATTGATGCCGAATAGCTTGATGGTCCTACAGCGGGTGATAATACACCAGCAAGCAGGGGGTCATGGGTTCGAGTCCCACCTAAACAAGCTACAAGTTTTTATCATGTTCTCAGGAAATGCAATAATAATAATAATAATAATAATGGCATTTATATTGCGCAAAATACATAAACATATGTTCTAATGCGCATTACAATAAAAATTACTTGAAGGATAAAACCGTACTACTTTAACCAAAACTACAATACTATACCATTTTGAGTAAAACCATTATACAATCAAAATTTACAAGCTAAACATTTAAACATTTCGAATAAACCATTAAAAAACAAAATCACCACATTACATGCACAATTACACATAAAAAGCCTTCTGAAATAAAAAAGTTTTTACCTCGCCTTTAAAACTCCCCAGTGTTTCTTGGCACCTAATATGACCAGGTAACTGGTTCCAAAGCTGAGGACCAGCTACCATAAATGCTCTCTCCCCGAGTTTATTAGAAGTACAAAGGGGGACCTGTAACTTCAGCTGACAAGATGATCTAAGAGAATATGGGGACTCACTCAACTGAACAAGATTACAAATGTAAGTGGGTGACATTCTATGGACAGATTTATACACAAACAAGAGAATCTTAAACCAGATGCGATATTTAACTGGCAGCCAGTGTAAGTTCTGGAGAAGTGGAGTTATATGACAGTATTTTGATTCACTACACACTAGTCTCGCTGCTGCGTTCTGCACTCTCTGAAGTTTCATTAAATCGCACTGTGCTACACCATACAATAGACTATTACAATAATCAATACGACTTGTAACGAGTGAGTGGACCAACACTTGAGTATCCCAACGAGTAAGATATTTCCTGATACTACGTATATTGTACATCTGATAAAAACAAGCATTACAAGTTTTATTTATATGCACATTCATCTTAAAATTTTCGTCAAACCAGAAACCGAGATTCTTTACGCAAGATACAGGAATGATGCGATTATTTCCAACAGATAAATGATCTATATTAATCTTGGAGAGTTGTTGTTTTGTCCCGATGACTAAAAAATTAGTACATATGTAAATCACATCATAAAAATGGATGTTTAGAACAAATTCACAATTACATTTGGAACATTAATGAACTATTTTCTTTCTTTTTAGATACCTGTATAAAGAACTTCATGTCGTTCTATCGAAGAAGCTTCCCGGCAGCATCAATCACGCCCAAGCTACATCTTCTAGAAGATCATGCAGTCCCCCAACTTCGACAGTTTGGTGTTGGGTTTGGTCTGTTAAATGAACAAGGGGGAGAGCTAATTCATACTGAGTTCAACCGGACAGCAAGGGTGGTGTGCGGAATGAAAAATACTCTCCAACGACTTGTCACAACAGTGCAGCGACACCACCTGAGTACCACTCCCGAAATTCAAAAATGCATTATCACCAAATCCTGCCACAATGAAGATTAGGGGCCATGCACCAAATTAATGAACCAGTAATTAAAGTTTCATGAAAGTATCATGTACAGTACATGTACGTATTAGATGGTGCCATATGTTACATCTAGTATGCATGATACCGGGTCACAACTACATGTACACGTATTAAATTGCCATTATGTTTGACTACTATAGCTTAATTTCTATTGTCATCTGAACTTAAATATAGTTTGGTTAAATTTAAAGGAACACGTTGCCTTCAGATTTCACGAAATCTCACGTTTGAGGGTGTTCCTTATACTTATTAAGAGTTGTTCTTGCAATAAAACACATTTAATGTGTTATAATTAGTGAATGGTAATTTAAAAAAACAAACACTGACCTCTGACCCCCACTACATGTCCCGCGAAATGTATACGTATTTCAAGCCGTCAATACGATCGTCCGGGTAGTGGGCAAAATGCAGCGACGAACAGGCGCCGTAGCCAGTGGTCAGGTAAACCTATCAGATGAACGCAAGGTACCATACCATTCTCCGCCTCCCGAGACATGTGTGAAATGTAAACACATACACACACACCGACTGGCTGTCAAAAAATGGATCGTCAAGAGAACACAGCAGACGCGTCAAAAAAGAAAAAACGAAAACCTCGCCAATCAGTGTAAGAATATTGTCATGGGACAAACCGATAGAAAGGACTTGGATGATTTATACCCAATGGTTATTGTAGACACGAATTTAAAAAACAGGCACATCACACGCAACGGAGGAAGGAAAAATAATTTCTTTCTCCAGGCTGGAAATAAGACTAATATAATTTCTCCGCCATTTATGGGAGTCAAGATTTTGACTCCCATAAATGGCGGAGCGTGCTGCTTCGAGAAATTACGCAAAATTGAAGCATTTCTAAGGCACGTTTGTGTGGATCATTATATTCTACTTTTTAAGCATCTTTCAGATCGTGCTCATTATACTTCAAACGCGTGTAATAGCCCCAAAACGCCCAATAAAGCGCAACCCGAAGGCAACGTGTTCCTTTAATGAGTACATGTACAGATGTACATACTGTTGTCTTTCTGCCTTTAGTTAAATGTAACAAAGGCCTATGCGTTAAAATAGGGCTTGTAATTAGTAAATTGACATTTTACGTGCACAGAAACACATTTTGGGTCAAACTCAGACAGATCGGTTTCGTTCGCCAACAAAGTTTAGACCAATGTGGTGATAGTAGGCCCTAGTACATGTAGTCTAAACTGTTTATAAAGGCACGAATATTGTACATGTACATGAAAATGTTTAAATTTGTGTACAGATTTATATGACTTTCAAATCTGTTGCTTACACTACGTAAAACCTTTGTTTTTGCTCTTTGACTTTGTTTACATATTATTACTATTAAGTATTAGGCCTAGTCCATCATGTCCATGTATGTAGCACCCCTGTGCATGTATCTTTGTTTTCAGTATTTTTTCACATGGAACATAAACAAAGTCACTGTGGGGTAGCCTACATGTGTACATGCAAACAAATAAAACAACATGGGTGTGATGATACATTTGTTTATACTCGGACTCCGAAAAAAGACATTAAACAACGAACATTGCATTTGGATTAGGCCACAGCCAAAAATTTGTTTTATTTAAAAAATGTCCTTATCTGCCGAATACCAAAAATGCAACGGGCAAACGGCCAAGAAAAAGCATACAATAAAAATGGGCACACCAGACCCAACCGGGGCATACCAAGCCCTTTATCATGGGCATACCGAGCCCGACCCGGGGCATACCAAGCCCTTTGTCATGGGCACTAGGCCCGAACCAGATTTATGTAAAAACCAACACTGGGCTTACAGGCCCAACCAAATCAAACTGAAATAAAAAACATATCCCGAATACAGTGTTGTGAATTGTTGGTGCAGTTGAGCCCCCACCGCGCTAGACATTCGGTCGGGGTGCTAGTCACATGATAACTTTCGTGCACTATGTCAACTGCACAAAAACAGTGATAAAAGAAAGAGCATTGCGTTCGAGGCATGGAATGGGCTACTGGCGGTCTGAACTCGACCCGAAAATGCCACACGCGCAAGGCGCGCCCCACAGAGAACAGACAGCCAGAGCTCACACCGACACCCCAAAAACAAGGCGGGCAATCTCAAATGAACTAAGAACGCAGGCACTGACCGACAAAGCTGAACAAGTTCGACACAAACAAACGTTGACCGAGCGGAGATAAGTGGACGCCATCACGAAGAAACAACGAAAAAGATGACCAAATGAACTGGGGGTGATGCAAACAGAATGCGCGAGGAATCTTCGCGCACTGAGATTTGGCCCAACGATTTATGGTGGTGCGCTTGCGTTCCAAGGCCGATTGAGAACGGGCCCCGAAGTAAAACACCCGGGGGAGGACATCCGACCAGATCACAAATGAGTTTGAAAAATTCGCCGATACGCTACGTAACAAAACTGCGATTCGTTGTCGCAAGCAAAATTCGTTGACCTCCAGGAGGTCGTTTGTACCGAAGTGTAAAATAATTAAACCGGGACTGGCGTGACTACATTTTTTCAACTCGGTCAAAATCGCCTGGATCTCACAAATTCCGGCGCCACCTCTGCCCCTCCAATGAATGCAAACAGGGAGGCTGCAACGCCTAGTCTCCGCCCGGCGGACGATTGAGTCACCCGAAATCCAGACACAATCTACATTGGAAGAAACATGCGAAAAGGAAACTACCGTTAGACGCCGGGAACGATCAGCTGGCTAATGGTCTCCGAAAAATGTCGGCACAGGGCGAATGTATGACAAAAAGGCGCTCGAACGCCACCGCCCCATGCGTTGAATATCGCGGCCAGGGAAACCAAGTGCCGACGCGGTAGATGCCGCCCCAATGCGAAAAGAATGCCTTTGATTTGCGCTCCAGACAGCCCGAGAAAAGAAAGGACCTTCTGCAACACTGCATTGAATTGAAAAAGCGAAAGGGGGCTGGCATCAAAATGGCAGAAAAATGGACCTTGCCCGGAAGGCCGAATGGTAACAAATTCGCGCAGCGCCTGGACAGGACAAAGGGAACGGTCCCGAAACGGCACAAGACGCACACTTTGGGAAAAACCCCGCTGGTTATTCTTGGAGAAGCGAAAATTAATGGTAACGGGCGAACCTTGAAAATTTGGATCAAATTCACAAAACGTGAAATCCCCACGCAATAAAACGGAATCCTGCGTGTGTCTACGGGAGTTCACCGCGACCTCGCCCACGCGAAGAAAGCCAAAAAATGCGCAGAGGAAAACTGCCCGAAAAAGACCGGTTTCAAAGGTGGATGAACACACAGCTGGTAAGGCGGACAAGATGCGGGTTAGCAAGGAGAGTGAAATTGGCAACCGCGCGTCCTTGGAAGGGCGGAGACGTCGCGCGCCCTCAATCAATTTCGAAATCACAAAGTCATCGGTTGGATCCGAAAGCCCACAAATCTTATGAAAATAACCCACACCGGCAACGTACGTAGCAATGGTCGCGGGTGCCAAATTATGCAATGAAAGCCACGCAATAAATTGTCCAACGTCTTCAGGGGACGCGGCTGCAAACTCAGCGACAGGTGTTTGACGAAACCGGCAAAAGGCCTTCCAACCAGCGTTGTATGTCTTGTGTGAATTGGACGAAATGGCCGCTTCTAAAAGGCGCTCGATCTCGTCTTCTACCACATTGGCGGAAAAAATGGAAGTGGAGTCATCGTTGCGTCGGCACGGGGTGCAACCTGACGAAAACGAGCAATCTGGAAACGGGACAAGGCATCAGCAATTTTGTTCAATTTTCCCGGTACGTGCACTGCCTTGACGAGAACGTTAAAGCGGAGACACTGCAAAACAAACGCGCGCAACAACTGCATTATGCGCTTGCACGGGGATGACTTCTTGTTGATGATGTGCACGACGGCACTATTGTCGGAATGAAAAATGACCTTGTGACCGCGCAATCGGGGGGCCCAACACAAGAGTGCAACGAAGAGTGGATACAACTCCAAAAAGGCAATAGACGGCGGGCAAGCCAAAACATGCGGTGGCCAACGGCCCTGCACCCAACTTCCCTGAAAAAAGGCCCCAAAGCCAATGCCGGCGGCGGCGTCGGTGAACAAATCCAGGGTGTCGTCAGAAAGCCAGTCGCGGTGAGCAAAAACGGAAACGCCGTTGAAGTGCACCAAAAACTCAAGCCACACGCGCAAGTCCAACTTAGCGCCGCTCGAAATCCGAACCCTGTGATGCGGACGGGAGAGACCGTGCGTTAGCCCAATCAACCGGCGCAGAAAAGCCCTCCCTGGTGGGATTGCCCGACAAAGGAAATTGAGGGAGCCAACCAATGATTGCACCTCGCGAAGAGAAATCTTTTTCATTGCCAACGCCTGCTCGACAAGGCTCAAAGTCTTCTGAATTTTGTCATCAGGAACGCGCACGATTCCCGCGACCGCATCAATTTCTAAGCCCAGAAAGGTGATAACCCGTGTGGGACCGCACGTTTTCTCCTCGGCAAGCGGGACACCCAAACGCGTGCAAATAGACTGGAAAGTCTCCAACGCCACGCGACAGCGAGACTCCGACGCACCAACAAACAAAAAATCGTCCAAATAATGAGTAACGAGCGCCGAATTGTTTTCAAACTTTACCCGAAATTCCAAAAATGAGCTGAATTTCTCAAACAACGCACATGCAATGCTACAACCCATGGGCAAACATTTGTCAAAAAAGAAAAGGCGATCGAACAAAAAACCCAAAAGTTCATAATCGCGCGGAGAGACCGGAAGGAGACGAAATGCTGACTTAATGTCGGCCTTCGCTAACCATGCAGATTTCCCGGCAGAAATCGCTAAATCCACGGCTTCGTCGAAAGACGCGTAGTGAACAGAGCAGACATCTTTATCAATAAAGTCATTGACCGAATGACCCGGGGGAAAGGAAAGGTGGTGGATGAAACGAAAAGATCCCGGCTCGCGCTTAGGAACTAGCCCAATCGGAGAACACTGAAAATTAACAAAGGGGGGTTCACAAAAGGGGCCGGCAATTCGACCCAGCGCTGTTTCCGATGCGAGTTTTTCGCGAACAACATGGGGGCGCTCAGCCGCCGAAACTAAGCAATGACTGCTACGCGAGGTACGAGGACCGGTAAACCCTAAAGAAAACCCCTCAGAAAAACCTTTGAACAAAATGTCAGCATCAGTCCGGTTAGGATAGTCCGCCAGCCACTCCGACAACATTTGCACTCTAATTGGTGTTGGGAGGACGAAAATTCGCGGAACGAGCCGCACCGGAAGGCACACCTGATTTTCCTGCAAAGGGGACAACCTGCGCCGAGTTCTGGCCTCCACGATGGAATTACTAGCGGTAGAAGAAGGCCTACCAACGTTTGCACCCTGCATCACCCGTGCCTGAGCCCCAAACCGACAGCGGATTGCGCAATGACCTGCACGCGAACACTTGCTGCACGTATGCGCAAATTTACAACCTTGAAACTGGCAGCCGCTGGCCGAATTAAAAGCAAAACAGAAACCGGGCTTAACCCTAGGCCTAAAAACCATTGGCGTCGATGCCCCAGAAAATCGCGCAGCGGCGGAGCCTGAAGTGACACTCGCCGCCGCGACCGTAAGCCAAAGCTCGAAGTCGATCTCGCCCCACGAGCGCGTGGGGTTAATTTCCTGCTTCAAACGAAATTGCTGGTCATACCTCTGCCACCCTGACCCCGGAAATTGCACAGAAGCCGTGCGAACAATCTCGGCGTATTTCAGGAGTTCGATACACCGCGCAGGGTGTTTAACTAAGAAAATTGCCATAAAGGTATGGAAGGCGGACTGCCAATCACCGAAAGTGTCAATCTTTTTACGGTTAGAGCCCGGTCTCTTCAGGATTAGCTGTCCGTCTTCCATAGCGAGCGTGAGGTTTGTTGATTCATGGGACGGAACCGCAGGAACGGAACATGAAACGTCATGAAACAAAAGGGAAAAATCGACAAAGGTGCTTTTCCAGATTCTTTCCTTAACGGTCTGCGGTACAAAAAACCCCAAAGGAGTGCTAGCACTGGGCAACAAATTGTGGGAATTGTGGGTAACGGACAAGGCATTGGCCGAAGTACTGGGCATGCCGGACGGCGGCCTAAGCTGTACATTAAACTCACCCCCGCTGGACACCTGGGGGAAATTCTCCGGGGCTGGGCCCTGGGTCAAGTGTGAAGCCAAGTCCATAGTTATGTTTGATCCCGATGTGCCAACGTTAGGCACGTTAGGCCATGAAGGCTGATGTCCAGTTCCGGACGCCGTTGGCATGGTTGGTGCGTATGCCACAAGAGTTGGTGGCACGCCGCTGGAGCAACCGCTGTTCTCAGGTCCGGCCGTGTTGTCCATCGCTCCACTGTCAAATAACCCCGATGGGTTCATGGTGCCTGCAGCTGCCCTTGGTGTGGTACCAGAAGTCATGGTAGGCCTCGGTGTTGTGAGCAAATCCTGGTTGACCAAGCCCGGGGCGGTGGACACACCAGTTGCGGCAGTAGCTGAACCCGCACCCCCGCGGGACTGGCGCTTTGCCCGGGGCTTGGGCGCGGCCGTAGCTGGCATCGCTGACCGTGCTGAGTGCTTGGCACGTACCGCAGCATCAGTAAAACGTGCTGGAAGACGCCGCTTTCGATTTACATCAGAGCGATTCATGACTGGCCGATAACTGGATATTAAACTGTCGTTATAGCAAAGTATTCCGATAGCTAGTCCGTACCGTTAAAACGGCGAAGTTGATGGCCAAATTGATCACAATAACGATCTCAAAATTGTTGCTTATGTTGTCCAACAAAAGGTAGCTAATCCGTACCGTCAAAACGGCTAAAATTGATGGCCAATTGATCGCAAAATTTAACACAAAATTGTTGTTTATGTTGTTAAACAAACGGCTGTGACAAAGTGAAAGCTAAAGCCAAAGGTCGCGCGCTCGCTCCAGCTAGCCAGCAAAACAACAACGCGCATCGGCCACCTCTGATTGGACAGAAGTTATCAGCTCACTGCCCGGCCGTAACCAAAACAAACCAGAGGGGGCGTGGATGCAGCGTTCGTTCCTAAGCCAAAGCCAATCACAAACTCGGACGGTGACCTAAAAAGGCAAAGCATGACCGACAAAAAGATATATGTCAACATCAACAGCCCACGCGCGCGCGCGACCCAGATCTCGCCGAGCATAACCCCTTTTATCAACAAGTGTTAAAAGGCTTTAAATTGGTGTGAATATTCACCGTAAATTCAATTAAATCCCACACTGAGGCACAACAAAGTGACCAAACCCCCACCTACGGGAGGGGTGGGGAGGGACATTTGATAGGTGCATAATAAGGTAGAACTACACCGACATCTACATGTAGGCCTACATGCAAGTTACACATGAATTCATATGGGCGTACATGTACCGACGAAGTCAGGTCAACATGGTCAAGTCGACCGTTTGCCTACAAACCAACCGACCGCACGTAGCTACGTTCGGTCGGTAGGTTCAAGTTGGCACGCAAGCTCGCACGCACGCCACGTGTAATCTAGTTGTACCCAGTTGCGGTCAGTTACGTCGATGTACGCGTACTTGCAACTAGTACTTTTAGAAGGCTAAAAGTGTTGTTTTTGACGTTTATATTGGGACGTTATCATTTTCTAGTAACACGTTTAGCCCCTTAACATTTTAACCCCATTCGTTGTGTGGAACATTCATGCACGCCCTCAATAGTCCAAATACCCCTGTGAAAAATCTTACCGTCAATTCCAAATCAGACATTTAAAAGCACACCACGGATCGAGGTCCTTGTAATCTCAAGACTTCTGTACCCTTTTCGTTCTTTTTCCATGATGACTCAAACATCAAAAAAGGATAAAAGGGATCAAAATTTGGAGTAAAATCGACAAATCTGGAACAGACGGGGGAATCGACTTCGCTACTATATCGCGTCAAAAGGAAAGTAGTCCCACCAACGTGGATGGATTTTGTTTACACTATGTTAAGGCTAGACTGGCCCCTTGTCCATATATTTACTTACCCACGCGTCGTATATGAGCGAGAGCAGCGTAGCGCACATAGACAGGAGCCAGTCTAGGCTTAACATAGTGTAAACAAAATCCACCCGCGATATAGTAGCGAAGTCAAGTCCCCCGTCTGTTCCAGATTTGTCGATTTTACTCCCTTTTATCCTTTTTTGATGTTTGAGTCATCATGGAAAAAGAACGACAAGGGTACAGAAGTCTTGATATTACAAGGACCTCCATGGTGTGCTTTTAAATGTCTGATTTGGAATTTACGGTAAGATTTTTCACACGGGTATTTGGACTATTGAGGGCGTGCATGAATGTCCCACACGGGGAATGGGGTTAAAATGTTAAGGGGCTAAAAGTGTTACTAGAAAATGATAACGTCCCAATAAAAACGTCAAAAACAACACTTTTAGCCTTCTAAAAGTATGCAACTAGTTGCTGTCAGTTGCTCGCGTGAATCTGATCACATGATTAATCACATGACCGCTAAAATCAAAGATGGCGACAGACGTGGAGTTGTCGGAAGCCGCAGAAGATGCTCTCGTGGAAGTTTGGCGGGGAAAACCATGCCTCTTTGACATAAAACCAAAGCTTATTCAAATCGACAAACCAAGAGGGTGGCGATAGAGGAAATGGCTTTTCGGTTTGAGAAGTCAGTTAGGTATACGATCGCAGTAAACCTCAACTTGTTTACGTCTATGCAGTGTAGGCGGCCTAGGCAGGATTGATTTTTTTTAAGAAAACATTTAATTTAATCATTTTGTAGTTATTCTGAAAGAGCACATCATTTGCTGCAAAATGAGCCAAATATGACCTTTGTATGTCCGGAGATGTGACGAGTTCAGCTGAGGGTAAGCAGCATGAGATGGTTAGGTGTACATAATGTGTATAGCATAATGTTATTCTGCATGCAATAAATTACACATATGTACACACAGGTAAGGTGCATATAAAATACTTACCGTCGGGTCATGGGTCGAGTCACGGGTCAGGTCAAGGGTGGGTCAAATGTCAACTCAATAAAAGCACGGACAACATAATTCTAAACGCTTGGAAAGTACTCGTAAACCAATAAGAATACAGGATTACCTACCTTCACTTATTTTCGTCTTACACAATGACCACAAAATCCTAACTTGCTGACAAAAAAAAAATTATAGAACTAAACCTTTATTTCTATGAACATTATGCAAGATTTTACATTTTTTTCTAAAAATCTGGTGAAAAAAGTGCACAAAATAGGTAAGTGTTCTGGGGCCAATTTCACCAAGCTTCTTAGAAGAAAAATGTGCTGAATCCAAATTTTGTTTGCTTTATAATAAATGGGTTAAAGGTATAATAAGTATGCCAACTTGTGTTTAAGCAAAATTGTAATACACATCACATACACTGAAAACATTATCTAGTCAATCACAGTGGAAAATTAGTCAAACAAGGGCAAAATGATTAGTCATGTATACAATTTGTCAGTTGACAACTTTTTGTTGGTGCATGACAAATCTTTGTTGGTGCATGACAAATTAAAACTGTTGCAGGACAAATTAATATTAGCGGAAGACTAATCTGAACGACTGACAAATGTGATGATCGTCTTTTGACTAATTTGTATTGTCACGTAAAACAAAAACTGACGATTTATTTTCCAATGACTAATTGCATGACTAACTTTTTATTGCATTACTAATGTCAAAAATAATCCAGCCGAAACTCATGACTAATTTAATTAGTCATGAGTTTTGGCGGGAATATTCTTTACATTGATAATGTAATAAAAGGTTAGTCATGAAATCAGTCGTGGGAAAATAAATCTTCAGTTCTTGTTTTAGCTGTGCGACGCCATTACATGCGAACCGCACCGTAAAATGAGGTCGTGTTTGACTGGACTAAACATTCTGTGACGTTACTCTGGAAAGGTAAGCTTGTGACGGGTTTTGTGTGACACCAAATAATTGTGCGGGACTCTGAGATTTCTAAGGCGATAATTGGTTTGCATGTTTCAAACTATGTCGTGTGTCGGAGTAAAGACATGGTTGAGGCCGTGCTTCGGGTCTCAACATCCGTGTATTGACACAAATAGTCATGATCTATAAGGACAACTCAGTACGTATTCCTAATGTTAGGTCAGCCCAGGTTAGACTCCTTTTCTCGCTGCAGTTAAAAGTAAGTTTATAAAATGAGCTACGAATAGTAACTGGATGTTTTCCTGGGTACATCGTTGCCTCTTCCATTTGTGTTGTCCACATTATCGTCATCAAACTGCGGATGTCTTTGTTGCATTAACACAACACACCGTGCAGTCATTGCACGTATCCTGCGTAAGCCTATTTCAGTATACGTTATACGAAACACACCGTATATTGCACGTGACAAAGTAAGTTTGTCAGGCTGACTAACTGACATTACTAATTAATTTTACTGCAGGACTAATTAATTTTCCTGCAAGACTAATCATTTTTTCTGCAGGACTAATAATTTTGTGTGCAAGACTAATTAATTTTGCCGCATGACAAATTAATTTTCGCGCATGACTAATCATTTTTTAAATTAGGCAAATAAGACCCTTTTTCATGACTAATTAAAATTAGTCAATTCAAACCACGTATGACTAATTGGAAATTAGTCAAATAAGACCCAGAGTATGACTAATTTTTTTGTGTCAATTGACGAAATAAAGTTTTCAGTGTAGGAGTTGGACTGAAAGCCATTTTTATAAAGCAAGCAAATTGTTGATTTAAGCAAATGTTTCTGTTGAATAGCTTCATGAAATTTCCCCCTGGTAAATTTATACACAAAATTGTCATGCTATTAAAGCTACAGTGCATGTAATTTTTATTAGATGTATTAAAACTTCAATACCTTTAAACTAGCTTTAGGTCTGTACTTCGTAAATCTGCGACAATTTCAGAAAGCTTAAGTAAACAGCAATCTTGTTTGCTGACTGATCATTCTGTCGGTACTCGATTAGGAATTCCTCAGTGTCATCCATTCTGCTTTTGATTGTGCCATTCCACCAACACTCTCCTGAATGGATTGCCTAGAGCTTGTTCAAGGGTGTTGTCAACTGGCTGTTGCATCGCAGTTTGCATTAGTTGTACAATATTTGACTTCAAAAATGCAACGCTGTAAGGTTTCCTGTTGCTGGAAAACGCAAATAAGTCATTGGGAGTTTTTTGTTGCAAGATTTTTTTTCTTACGTTCAGTTGCACTATGAGAGCAAAAAGTTGCTGTCCATTGGAATTGTCTTTCAGCGCAGCATTCATTTGTTCCTCTGATTTCCAAATTTCTCCATGTTTAGACAGTTCGTCAATGAGTGCCTCTCGTGTTTCCTGTGAAGTTTCCTCTTTCCTTTCCATTCCCTGTATTTTGTCCCTGAGACTCTGCTGTCGTTGTTGTTCAATATCCCGTTGTCTGTTTTAGTCGCAGTGCTTGGCAAACATAGCTTTTTTTTCTTGCAGTGTTCAACAGATCCTCTTTTGCGTTAGCTTTCTTTCTGAACCAGCTTTCTGTTTTATTATTTGAATACATAAGTTTTGATTTGCTGTATGTTACATTGGCATTTGGGGCTCTTTTCAACTGGTGATCTACACGTAACTGACCAAACACCCTCTCTCCACTTATATTGTTGCCAATACAAGACTCGGCTTGTCTTCTCACTGCTACAGTCGGTTCGCTGAACTTACCTCCTGGAAGCTGTTCATGTAACTGACGTAAGCAGTCCTCCTGGATGTTTGCAAACAGTTTTTGCAACAATTCACTTGTCTGTGTGTCCAAGTTGGATTCTTTAGTAAGCTCTTGAAAAATATCATCCTTTTTCATAAGCACATCAGGGAATACAGGTGGTGCTGTTCCATTCACGACTCTATGCGCATCCTTGCTAAACTCTTTGAGGGCCTCGACTGCTGCAAAGTAGTACTGATTCAGTTCCAAGATTCCTACGTCCCGTTCAATGAGGCGCATCCATGGACCAGTTAAGTACTTCCCAACTAAGCCAAGGGCTCTACACTCCACGATGCAGTGCTCCATTTCTAAGTCATGTTTGACTGCCTTCAAGCACTCATTGCTTTCGGACCACACTTTATTCAGAAAGTCAAGTACGAGATGTCTTAGAAAGAAGCAGGCGCCACCATTCAAAAAGTAGACATGGAACCGATTCCCAATGATGGACTGAAGAGGGTTCTTGTGTACACCATTCATTTGTAGGTGAGCTTTGACTACTGCCGGAACACCAGCTCCATCTTTGAAGCATTAAAGCATACGCATCACTGCTTCCCCTACTTTTAAAGCTCATTGCATCTGTTGGTGTGTTGTGATCTTTCTCCCAATTGTTGACAGTTTTTTTCTGCATATTTGGCGAAGGTGTCCAGAGGGTGCATACCGCCATACAAATTATTCGAAGTGGCTTCATCACCAGTGGGTGTGATGCTCAGTTGCTCGGCAAGCTTCTTGTTGGCAGCTTTATTGACATTTGCCTTTCCGTCATTGTGTTGGAAATGTTATCAAGAATTGTTTGCTTCAGTCCAGGTTTGTCACATGATGATTGTATGCACTCTAAGCTTGCGTTAATGGTCTCCACGTACGTATGAAGTAGCATCACCACCTGCCATCTCCTTTATTCCAACTGTGTATAGGTTGAAGATTTTGTTGAAATTTGGATTTCGCTGAAATGCCTACGTTTTTTGGCTGTGCCGTCAAATTTCACCGTTGTTTCAGCTGCTGATTCAAGATCCTCTCCTAGTTGAAATTTACTGCGTTCCCTCATTTCGGGTATCATGCTCTTGCATGTGCTTTCATCGGGCAGCTATCCAAGTTGTTTGCCAGACAGTTTTTTAACACATAACTTGATAACTGGGGATGTATTCTTAGCTGAAACCTAGGTACACTTAAAGTGAACAACATACATTAACATTTTTTTAATTTTTTACTTCCTCTCCTGCATAGCCCCTATACTGTAACTTCAACATAACTGTACAATAATGCATTTTTTTAATCGACTAATATACTTTTAATATTATGCACTCTATTTATTTATTTTAAATGCCTAAATACCTGGTTTTTTTTTTATATATGTGTATTTACGTGTTGGCATGGCAGCATTTGGAGAGCCTCTCGATTGTGATTTAGTTCACATTTGGCAACCCTTCAGGGGTTTTACCATGTAATGTTTTGTTTTATGTCAATTTTCATTTGTGTGTACTGTACCTTTTCATGTTTGCCCTGAGAAATAATAAATGAAATGAAATGAAACGAAACACGTAATTAATAACAAAATTGAGTCCCGAGGAGGGCATCGACATACGTGCTAAAATTAAGGGTTCCCTGAAAAAACCTCACCTGTATTATATTGTAGTCCAAAGGCCCATGACAGAGGGGGTGTTGAGAACGAACGAACACATGTCTAGTTTATAATCCATATATAAGTTGTTGAATCTAACCTGCAATTTCAACATATCTGTACATGCACATAAAAATACACATGTATAGCCCAAGTACAGGATGGCATTAAAGTCTGCCGTGGGATGCAATTCGGCGTCTTCGGAACAGCCTAATGAGTATATAAGCTGTACTTCCGAGGTGCCCTGTCTGGCAGTCCGGTACCATTCCAAAACGGGAAACAAATTTCCCATTCAGGTAACGCATTTCATAATCAGGGAACATGTGAACTCCAGCAGAAATATTTCCAAATTGGGAAACATACCAATTGTTTCCTGAATAGGAAACATAGTCAGTGTCACATGATAGCCTTGTCAAAGGCCGTCTCCAGGAGTAGAACCATGGTCAAATTCCCTACCACCATGGCTCTATTTGCATTCAAAATGCTAGAAAGGGCACATTTTGAAACAACTTCCGGTTTCAACCGGAAGTTGGGGTCACACAGGGCTCATGTCACTGTAATATTCGTTCGTCTGATGACGTCATTATTGGCGCAGTCAATATCATCATGACGTCACTATTGTTTGCACAGATTGTTCAATGTATATGGGGTGAAAGGATCTTTTCAATATCTATTACAGTTCTCAAGATTTTGCCATTTGAGATCATATGACGTAATAACTATCAAGCACGTGATGACATCATTAATGGTATAGTAATGAAGTCCTTCATGTGGCTTGCACCTGCTTAACTTCACTCCGTATTTTTATGGTGTTTTTCGTCAAATTTTGATGGTTTTGTTCTTCGTCATCTTGTGAAAGTGTAATGTCTGTTTGGATTTTGATGTGAATTTTCTGCCTTGTGACTGTCTCGATTTAATATTTTGAACTTTGGTGAAGATTGTCGGACTCTGAATTGGTGATTGTGACACGTTGAGACTCTGTTGTGGAAACCAATCACACGGCCCTCCATTTCCGACACCATGGTGCGTGGCGAGATCTCTTCGGGAGGTTTGAAGATCTTTATTTTGATCTGCCTTTTTCGCTGGATATCTGTTGATATCTTAACAACTGAGTCACTTTGCTGTGAACATTATCGTCATCTGATACCCATAATACCGACATTCCTGACAACATTTCGTGGAGATTTACGATCCAAATTGGTAACTCCATGTGGAACTTGGCAGTCTAATTTGCCTTGTGTAAAATGGACTAAACATGGTTCAACTTGCATGTATGTACCTTATCACCATCCTGTAATGGACATCACAATCGCCATGGACATTTCTGTGAATCCGGGACCAGTAATTTCGTTGTCGTCCTCACAGTTTGAGCGACAGAACTCGCTTAGCTCTAATGTCACGTCAGCACTAGAAAGGAAAATGACGGACAGTGGTCACTTGCAAAGCTGCCGCCTAAGATATTCTTCCCTACAGCTTTTTAGTCTTCGAACCAAACAAACATTCCCAGAGATGACGCGAAGACGAATCCAGCTTCTTGGATTAGCAAAACGGCCGAGGGGAAGTAGAGGTGGTCGTCAGTTACGCCGGGAACACATCGATATAATGTCCACTCATCGATCCACCCCTACAACTCAAACTTCAAGGACAGTTACATCTCCAACATCTGTTAGCGATGATGAATTAAACCTTGAGGCATCAACATATCATGAAAATAGTTCCGAATTTGGTGACACAGTTAATTTTATGTCACTTAAAAAATGTGCTGGCTTCAAATTGGCACATTTAAACATTAATGGCCTCTACGGAAAACTTGATCAACTGAGAGTTATGCTGCAGCAAGAACCGATTCATTTACTAGCCCTTTCTGAGACGAAACTTTGTGACGATATTTGCTCCAGCGAGCTTGTTATCAAATATTACACCTTACTTCGAAAAGACAGAACGCGACGAGGGGGTGGAGTAGCCGTATATGTTCATCGGAATGTTAGCTTTGAGAGGGTTGAAGACCCCTGCCTGTTGAGTTTTGAAAACCTTGCAGTACTTTGTTCTACACCGAGTGGAAATTCTGTGCTTATTTTAACAGTTTATCGACCACCAAATTCACCCGTTTCATTTTTTGATGACATGGAAGCAGCACTTGAGTTCCTTAACTCTAGATCAAACAACATGATTGTAGTTGGTGATTTAAATTGTGACTTTAACTCAACTTCGTCTTGTTTGACACGACTAGAAGAAATAATGAATTTGTTTAGTTTTAATCAAATTGTTTCAGAGGCTACTAGAACTACGTGTAACTCGTCGTCTTTAATTGATGTGATTCTCACTAATAATTTGACCATTCATTCTGATTGTAGAGTCATTCCATGTGCTATGAGTGATCATGACTTTATTTATACAAGTATAAAATGTAAAGTCCCTAGACAGTCACATGTTGAAAAAACGTTCAGGAACTTTAAAAATGTTGACACCCTAGCTTTTATGACGGACCTCTATGGATTGCATTGGTCAGTATTAGACGAGGTGACTGATCCAGATATTGCTTGGAACATTTGGTACACTTTGTTCAGTAGTGTCTGTGATAAACATGCACCTTTTGTAACCAGACGGTTTAAAGCGAATCTTCCCAGATGGTTAGAACACAGAGTTGATATTTTCCACTTAATGCATGAACGGGATATGGCCAAAAGCAATGCAAGGAGAACTAAATTAAAGGAAGATTGGGATAGAGTTAAAACACTGAGAAATAATGTAACAAAACTTTGCAGAACTGCCAAAATTGAATTTTATCAAAACCATGTATGTGCTAATCAAAATAACAGTAAAAAGTTGTTGGCTGGATTAAAACAGATCCTCCCAAATAAAAAGAATAATGATATCTCTAGTACTTTTCAAATTGATAATGAGGATATCACTGACCCAAATATCATTGCCAACAGTTTTAACCACTTTTTTGTTAACATTAGTAATGTTTTGTTGGCTAATATTAAGTAAAGAGGGGGGTGGTGGCGTTCTCCCATTCAGAGACACATGCGTTCCGGTTGACTTGTTTTGATTGTTTGAAATAACATATATTATTTTATTCCAAAATTTATTTGTATCCAATTTGTACCGTTTTTGCTGGGTTTATTGTACATTACATTGGTGGTGTGGGAGAGTTTCCCCGGTTTTTGGTTGTGCGAGTAAAAGAACGTTTTTCAGTTCTTTTAGGTTTAGCAAGAGCTAGCTTTCTGGGCTTCCGTCTGCCCTTCATCAGTTGCGGGTGGATTCAAAATGAATCGGATTACCTCGCATTTGGGTAAATCTTGAGAGCGATAGAACCAGCTTTTTTTGTTTAGTTAGAGCAGGATTGTTTAAGGTTCAGTGACTGCTCTTTTTATAGTTCTGGTTTGTTACTGGTATTGTTTGGGTATTAACACTGAGTGGCGTTTTGTTATTTTGAAGTGTCCTTTCATTATTTTGATATCCGTTGGCATATTTAGGCGTGTGCCGGCATGCTTTCTTTTTGACGCCGTTTGGCGTTAGAAAGGATTTTTGCGTGTTTAACATATTGGCCACTCTCATTTTTGGGTGTTTTTAAAGTTGTCTACCGCTCGTAGATTTTCCCAATGTTTTAGCAATTGTCTGAACAAAAACTTAGTAGTTTACCCAAAGCGGTATATTTTTCAGTTTCTGAAATATTTGCTTTGGGTAGGTTGGTAGTTGTTCACAGGTTGTTTCTCGTTGGGGTTTTTCAGTTTGCGTTCGCATCCATTGCTTTTTTGTCGAAGTTTAATGCTCTCTTAGTTTATTTGAGTTTTGTTTAGCCTTGACATATATTGGGTACAGTTTTGGTCAAGGTGTTTGTTTCATGTTTTAAATTTAGAGATCTATTTTTTGCGCTTCTTTTGCGCGTTTTCTGCTTTTAGTTGGTATAAGGGCTGTCGTATCAAGTTGGTGATGTGTCTGTTGTGTATACAGTTAAGTTCAGACACTTTGCTGGCTTGATACGCCCCGTGCGTTTTGACCACGTCATTGTTGCAGTTAAATGGCCTGGTTGGGCTTTTTTATGCGTTGTGGATGCATCCTGCTAGTCTTGGCTCCAAGACCTTCGTGTTAGTTTTTTTGTTGCTATACAGAATTCCCACAGCGCGCGATGAACAGTGCGCGAAACTATTGAGGGCGTTTTCTCATACATTTTAATCGATTATTTGGTGTATTCGTAGCGGTAGTACGTATTCGTTGCACTGGTATCGATACCAGTGGTGCATACGATACTGGACCTTCTCGAAGGTCTTGGCAATCTTGGCAGCAATTCTTAACTTTTTCTTTATTTCTCCCTTGGAAATCCAAGGGAGCCAATCAGTGATTAGGTTGGGACCATAGCGTGAATTATTCATTAAAATGCCTGCGGGATGTCTGTTGGGTTGATCGAGTCAACAGCCCCAAGTGTTATTTTTGACGTGTAGGGAAAACTCGGCATCGGGAAAATTTGCGGACAAGCGAGCGCTGCGCCCGGGCCAGGCAACACCGCACTGCCTGCAGGCGCAGGCAGCTATCGGTACGGTCGGCCTTCCGGCTAACGGCCGCCGGGATTTCACCTGGGGATTTCAGTACCCTGCTTGTTACTCGTCTTGAGTTAAATTCTATAGATAATCGATCTCTAAACCAAATAAAAAGGTTATAAAAACAGACAAATAAGAGGGGAAATGTTAAGAGGTTACCCCGATGTTTAAAAAAAGGGTAATTTTGGAAGGTCTATCAATTGTCCAACCCCCTCCCCCACCCCGGGCTACCCTAGCCAAGGTTAACTCGGCTCGAATTTTATCATGTGGTAATCTGTGGTAACAGATTACCACATCGGATACAATTCGAGCCGAGCTATAGGTAACCTTGGCTAGGTCTACCCCACAAACGAGGTGGGGATTGTCAATTTCCGAGTGACAAATTTCCCACCCCTGGAAAAAATTTAGGTGACAAAATCCCCACCCTGGGGCATAAAAACCAAATCCCCATCCCCTAGGTGGGGACAACAATTGATAGGTGCATTAGATGAAATCAAGCCCCCTGTATTTTTCCACAGGGTCTCAAGCTATGCCCAGCCTATACTCCTTTTCCTCTCGGCCTGCTCGACTGTTTTCGGTCGAAAAAAAGTACATCATCACAAACTGTATGTTCAAGTTTGACAGTAAAGTGTTCGAGTTATAGTCTCAACAACAAACTAATTTGAAATGCTGTTCAACAAAATTCACAAATACCAGGGCAAAACAAAATCTCAACACATGTCCTATAATGTTTGTTTTACATACCCATTTTTAATACATGTACCCGGTCAGTAAACACATTGTATATAGTACCACTTGACCAATAAAGGAAAGAACGTGTCATCCAGGGTATAAACAGAAATTCACAGAATGGAATTTTAATATGATGTTTATGTCCTTGACTGGACATCTCTTAAATTGAGAACTGTTTGCATCACAAAACAGTCTGAAATGACCTAAGAGATTCTTTGCCTATTCTTGTTTGCAGTTCATCTTTCTGAAATAATGCAATCATGTTTTCTAAAAAAGCACATCAGTACTAGACGATTAAATAAAAAAGAGATGCCCACATGTAGAGCCAAGAAAGGAAATAACAGACCTTTTGCTGTACAAATTTCCTATATGACACAATGTTACATTTTTATCAATCCTGTTAATAGCATAGGTCTTGTTTGAGATTTACATTTTTAATCATCATATTAAAAAAAGAACTATACATGTACAAGTATATGCAACAGAATGACCCCATTACCATCATGGAGGATTATAGGCCTACACATGCTGTTCCTTCTACAAATGTGGATTGTTTACATCTAACCTGCAACATACATGTACTAAAGTGATGTTGATATGTCTGATATGGAGAAATTAATGACATCCAATATTCACGTTGTTTGGTTTGTTTGATTTTGTGCACATTCACTGCACTAAATTCCCTCACATTGCCCTGGTAGTTTGACTATAACAGTCGTGTATAATCACAACTCAGTCCTTGAATCTATGCATGACCACGGGGATTTACTAAATCATTTTTCGCTTTAGCATTGTACATTTTCGTGCCATTTCATTAAAAAAAATGATTATCCAAAAATCACAGCCTTGAACACGCGTAGTTAAAAGAGCAGACGTGATATTGTCAGAGATTAATTACTGCATTCCAATGCACATCAGTGATCTGAAGTCTGTTTACAGAGAATAAGCAGTCGCACTTTGCTGCAGCACTTGGTGCAGGCAGGATATTTGCATCCAAGTAAAAAAAAACAACATTAAATCAGTATTTAAAATTGTCTTGAAACAAAAGGTTTTAATCTTGGTTGTACTGGTTTGGTTTACATTTGCTTATTTCAGCAATTATGGATTGCCGACTTGTAGGCCTAGTTATACAAACAGTATATAAACACATACAAGTACTGAAACAAATCCCAAACTTATGAAAAAAAGACATGTAAATGTAGTAATAATACGGTTGATGAAAATCACAATCACTGTGTCATTGTTTTACTGCACATGGCATTTTGTAGGCCTACATGTATGATGCATGCAGTTATTTAAAAACTGGGCAGAGGGCACTTAACTTGTTCATAACATGAAAACAATTATCGAAATACAGCTATACACCATTAGTAGAAGAGAGGTGTTACTTGGAACAGTGGGTATGTTGAAACATTTATATTTTCTTCCACGGCATCAGTTATTTTTAAGAAATATTGCATTGTATGCTAATGATGTTCATAGATTCACTTGACTAGTTTTTGAGTACAAAATGAGGTTAACGAGATGTCAAATTGTATAGTCCCTGTTTTTTAAACAGGCCAGCGGGTTTAGTTGGAACAAAATGAGGGGGCTAGTTGGAACATGTTTCATTGACCACATGAAACAGTCCACCTGTTTACAGTTGCCAGTCCCGAAGGTGGCAACTATATACACGTTTCACTGCATTATAAATGAACAGTTGTCAATGACTCCCTGTACCCCAAAGAGTTGATTAGCACCCCAATTTACAGCTTAAGTGTATGCCTTGCTAATTAGGGTGATCACAGAAGTTATAGTAGTTTTTAAATGACAACATACCATGTTTCAACTTACCCCATAGGTGGGGCTAGTCGGAACAGCTGAAATGGTCATGTTCAAGTTGGATTATCCAAGAAACCAGCGAGTCGTAACATTTTATAAGCTCCATTAATTTGTAGCCCAAATAATTATGTATGCTTAAAGTGGTACGGTTGTTTTTTCTTTAACCCCAACACTCCTCAATCCTTCAAAATCAATATGATTTTACATTAACCCTAGGAATTTAGGGTTACTAAATTCTGTTAGTGTTTTATAGTCGATTTTGTGAAAAATGTTCCAACTAACCCCACCCTCCCCTACTTTGTACATGGGTATTATGATTTTGGTTTTGGGGGCTAAACATTAATCATGCACACAAAAGGTTGTTTTTACTGGACCATGACTGGACATTTAATTGCATTTTATTCACTATTTCCCAGTACATGTATGGTAGTTTACTGATCGAGTAAAGGCAGATGAAAGCAGTGAGTTGAATAATAAATATCGATAAGAGCAAGAAAAACAACAAATTAAGACTTTGATTGTTTGATTTGGATGTCATCTCTTCTTTATATTAGGAGAATTTTCCCTTGTTTGTTACTCAGATCGGGGGTAGAGGGGGGGTGGGGGGGGGGGGGGGGAGGGGAGGTGGGGGGGGTGACCTCACTTCCTCTCTGGATTCTAGTTCCCCTATTTGGCATACCGTACGCTTCAGTCATTCTAGATCTGAGGCTCAGTTCACAACGCGGAAGCTGGACCGGGAAACTCGCCCGTAAAACGGCTCACATGTTCGGCAAATTTTATGTATGTTTACCGAACAGTTGACCTGTTGACCTTACGTGTTGTGAACTCTTTGCTGATGCATACATTATTTTACAATCTTCCGTCAATCACCAACCACGACAATGAATAATGCAAACATCATCTGATATTAGCATAGTCTGGTCCCGCCCTCAAATGCCAAGATCGTAAAGACGTTAACTGGGTCCAAATCCACACGTATACGACAGTCCAAATACAAGTACTTGAAGTGCGCCCTCTATTGGGCATGCAATTAAGTGTGCTCACATGAACGTGTGACAAACACAGACAGTTAACGTCTTTAGTAAAGACTAGCATCCTGCATGCTCTGCGTGACCTCCCATGGGTTGGTTCCGTTGTCCAATGAGCGTTCGTGTTCAGCGGCGAGGAAAATCCTGATCCAAAGGTGGAAATTTTTCATCGGGTTGTGTTTCTTTGTTGTGGAAAAAGACCTTTTTCGAGTATTTGCAGTTACAATCGAGTAAAATGCAGTGTGTTGTGGTCCTTTATAGTTAGAGTTTTACCGATGTGTTGTGTTATTTTGTTTATGTTTTATTTCCACAGTTTATATTTTTGGGATTTTGTGTCATTCGTACACGTTAAATTTAAAAATCCGTTGGGTGGGATAGCGATTTTTGAGGTATAGTGTTTATTTTGGTAATTTAAATGGTTACCCTCGAGGGTGGGTTTTTGGTAAATTACCAGATTTTTTATTTATTTGGGCTATCCCGATTAATTGTATATGTTTGGGATTATTTTTGATAACGAATTTGTATTTTTCTTCCCGTGCATAGCGTTTACAGGATCAGTGGCGTGTTCCACCAAGATTAAATGGAGGTTTCCGTTATTGTATTTGGTGGAGATGGATTTTCCAAATTAATTTTGAGGTTAGGGAGTTGTTTACTCCGGTGGGGTGGATACTGAATGGTCAAGTCAGTGGTGAGAACCCGTGGGTATCTCGGATCTGAGAACGATGCAACCTGAAGATTCGGTATTTCTCGTGCTAAGCACCCGGAATACTCGGGTAACGTTTCGGTTACCACCGACTCACGATATTCCCTAAAGGAACACGGAGTAAATCAGATCAAGTAAAGAGGGGGGTGGTGGCGTTCTCCCATTCAGAGACACATGCGTTCCGGTTGACTTGTTTTGATTGTTTGAAATAACATATATTATTTTATTCCAAAATTTATTTGTATCCAATTTGTACCGTTTTTGCTGGGTTTATTGTACATTACATTGGTGGTGTGGGAGAGTTTCCCCGGTTTTTGGTTGTGCGAGTAAAAGAACGTTTTTCAGTTCTTTTAGGTTTAGCAAGAGCTAGCTTTCTGGGCTTCCGTCTGCCCTTCATCAGTTGCGGGTGGATTCAAAATGAATCGGATTACCTCGCATTTGGGTAAATCTTGAGAGCGATAGAACCAGCTTTTTTTGTTTAGTTAGAGCAGGATTGTTTAAGGTTCAGTGACTGCTCTTTTTATAGTTCTGGTTTGTTACTGGTATTGTTTGGGTATTAACACTGAGTGGCGTTTTGTTATTTTGAAGTGTCCTTTCATTATTTTGATATCCGTTGGCATATTTAGGCGTGTGCCGGCATGCTTTCTTTTTGACGCCGTTTGGCGTTAGAAAGGATTTTTGCGTGTTTAACATATTGGCCACTCTCATTTTTGGGTGTTTTTAAAGTTGTCTACCGCTCGTAGATTTTCCCAATGTTTTAGCAATTGTCTGAACAAAAACTTAGTAGTTTACCCAAAGCGGTATATTTTTCAGTTTCTGAAATATTTGCTTTGGGTAGGTTGGTAGTTGTTCACAGGTTGTTTCTCGTTGGGGTTTTTCAGTTTGCGTTCGCATCCATTGCTTTTTTGTCGAAGTTTAATGCTCTCTTAGTTTATTTGAGTTTTGTTTAGCCTTGACATATATTGGGTACAGTTTTGGTCAAGGTGTTTGTTTCATGTTTTAAATTTAGAGATCTATTTTTTGCGCTTCTTTTGCGCGTTTTCTGCTTTTAGTTGGTATAAGGGCTGTCGTATCAAGTTGGTGATGTGTCTGTTGTGTATACAGTTAAGTTCAGACACTTTGCTGGCTTGATACGCCCCGTGCGTTTTGACCACGTCATTGTTGCAGTTAAATGGCCTGGTTGGGCTTTTTTATGCGTTGTGGATGCATCCTGCATGCTCTGCGTGACCTCCCATGGGTTGGTTCCGTTGTCCAATGAGCGTTCGTGTTCAGCGGCGAGGAAAATCCTGATCCAAAGGTGGAAATTTTTCATCGGGTTGTGTTTCTTTGTTGTGGAAAAAGACCTTTTTCGAGTATTTGCAGTTACAATCGAGTAAAATGCAGTGTGTTGTGGTCCTTTATAGTTAGAGTTTTACCGATGTGTTGTGTTATTTTGTTTATGTTTTATTTCCACAGTTTATATTTTTGGGATTTTGTGTCATTCGTACACGTTAAATTTAAAAATCCGTTGGGTGGGATAGCGATTTTTGAGGTATAGTGTTTATTTTGGTAATTTAAATGGTTACCCTCGAGGGTGGGTTTTTGGTAAATTACCAGATTTTTTATTTATTTGGGCTATCCCGATTAATTGTATATGTTTGGGATTATTTTTGATAACGAATTTGTATTTTTCTTCCCGTGCATAGCGTTTACAGGATCAGTGGCGTGTTCCACCAAGATTAAATGGAGGTTTCCGTTATTGTATTTGGTGGAGATGGATTTTCCAAATTAATTTTGAGGTTAGGGAGTTGTTTACTCCGGTGGGGTGGATACTGAATGGTCAAGTCAGTGGTGAGAACCCGTGGGTATCTCGGATCTGAGAACGATGCAACCTGAAGATTCGGTATTTCTCGTGCTAAGCACCCGGAATACTCGGGTAACGTTTCGGTTACCACCGACTCACGATATTCCCTAAAGGAACACGGAGTAAATCAGATCAAGTAAAGAGGGGGGTGGTGGCGTTCTCCCATTCAGAGACACATGCGTTCCGGTTGACTTGTTTTGATTGTTTGAAATAACATATATTATTTTATTCCAAAATTTATTTGTATCCAATTTGTACCGTTTTTGCTGGGTTTATTGTACATTACATTGGTGGTGTGGGAGAGTTTCCCCGGTTTTTGGTTGTGCGAGTAAAAGAACGTTTTTCAGTTCTTTTAGGTTTAGCAAGAGCTAGCTTTCTGGGCTTCCGTCTGCCCTTCATCAGTTGCGGGTGGATTCAAAATGAATCGGATTACCTCGCATTTGGGTAAATCTTGAGAGCGATAGAACCAGCTTTTTTGGTTTAGTTAGAGCAGGATTGTTTAAGGTTCAGTGACTGCTCTTTTTATAGTTCTGGTTTGTTACTGGTATTGTTTGGGTATTAACACTGAGTGGCGTTTTGTTATTTTGAAGTGTCCTTTCATTATTTTGATATCCGTTGGCATATTTAGGCGTGTGCCGGCATGCTTTCTTTTTGACGCCGTTTGGCGTTAGAAAGGATTTTTGCGTGTTTAACATATTGGCCACTCTCATTTTTGGGTGTTTTTAAAGTTGTCTACCGCTCGTAGATTTTCCCAATGTTTTAGCAATTGTCTGAACAAAAACTTAGTAGTTTACCCAAAGCGGTATATTTTTCAGTTTCTGAAATATTTGCTTTGGGTAGGTTGGTAGTTGTTCACAGGTTGTTTCTCGTTGGGGTTTTTCAGTTTGCGTTCGCATCCATTGCTTTTTTGTCGAAGTTTAATGCTCTCTTAGTTTATTTGAGTTTTGTTTAGCCTTGACATATATTGGGTACAGTTTTGGTCAAGGTGTTTGTTTCATGTTTTAAATTTAGAGATCTATTTTTTGCGCTTCTTTTGCGCGTTTTCTGCTTTTAGTTGGTATAAGGGCTGTCGTATCAAGTTGGTGATGTGTCTGTTGTGTATACAGTTAAGTTCAGACACTTTGCTGGCTTGATACGCCCCGTGCGTTTTGACCACGTCATTGTTGCAGTTAAATGGCCTGGTTGGGCTTTTTTATGCGTTGTGGATGCATCCTGCATGCTCTGCGTGACCTCCCATGGGTTGGTTCCGTTGTCCAATGAGCGTTCGTGTTCAGCGGCGAGGAAAATCCTGATCCAAAGGTGGAAATTTTTCATCGGGTTGTGTTTCTTTGTTGTGGAAAAAGACCTTTTTCGAGTATTTGCAGTTACAATCGAGTAAAATGCAGTGTGTTGTGGTCCTTTATAGTTAGAGTTTTACCGATGTGTTGTGTTATTTTGTTTATGTTTTATTTCCACAGTTTATATTTTTGGGATTTTGTGTCATTCGTACACGTTAAATTTAAAAATCCGTTGGGTGGGATAGCGATTTTTGAGGTATAGTGTTTATTTTGGTAATTTAAATGGTTACCCTCGAGGGTGGGTTTTTGGTAAATTACCAGATTTTTTATTTATTTGGGCTATCCCGATTAATTGTATATGTTTGGGATTATTTTTGATAACGAATTTGTATTTTTCTTCCCGTGCATAGCGTTTACAGGATCAGTGGCGTGTTCCACCAAGATTAAATGGAGGTTTCCGTTATTGTATTTGGTGGAGATGGATTTTCCAAATTAATTTTGAGGTTAGGGAGTTGTTTACTCCGGTGGGGTGGATACTGAATGGTCAAGTCAGTGGTGAGAACCCGTGGGTATCTCGGATCTGAGAACGATGCAACCTGAAGATTCGGTATTTCTCGTGCTAAGCACCCGGAATACTCGGGTAACGTTTCGGTTACCACCGACTCACGATATTCCCTAAAGGAACACGGAGTAAATCAGATCAAGTAAAGAGGGGGGTGGTGGCGTTCTCCCATTCAGAGACACATGCGTTCCGGTTGACTTGTTTTGATTGTTTGAAATAACATATATTATTTTATTCCAAAATTTATTTGTATCCAATTTGTACCGTTTTTGCTGGGTTTATTGTACATTACATTGGTGGTGTGGGAGAGTTTCCCCGGTTTTTGGTTGTGCGAGTAAAAGAACGTTTTTCAGTTCTTTTAGGTTTAGCAAGAGCTAGCTTTCTGGGCTTCCGTCTGCCCTTCATCAGTTGCGGGTGGATTCAAAATGAATCGGATTACCTCGCATTTGGGTAAATCTTGAGAGCGATAGAACCAGCTTTTTTTGTTTAGTTAGAGCAGGATTGTTTAAGGTTCAGTGACTGCTCTTTTTATAGTTCTGGTTTGTTACTGGTATTGTTTGGGTATTAACACTGAGTGGCGTTTTGTTATTTTGAAGTGTCCTTTCATTATTTTGATATCCGTTGGCATATTTAGGCGTGTGCCGGCATGCTTTCTTTTTGACGCCGTTTGGCGTTAGAAAGGATTTTTGCGTGTTTAACATATTGGCCACTCTCATTTTTGGGTGTTTTTAAAGTTGTCTACCGCTCGTAGATTTTCCCAATGTTTTAGCAATTGTCTGAACAAAAACTTAGTAGTTTACCCAAAGCGGTATATTTTTCAGTTTCTGAAATATTTGCTTTGGGTAGGTTGGTAGTTGTTCACAGGTTGTTTCTCGTTGGGGTTTTTCAGTTTGCGTTCGCATCCATTGCTTTTTTGTCGAAGTTTAATGCTCTCTTAGTTTATTTGAGTTTTGTTTAGCCTTGACATATATTGGGTACAGTTTTGGTCAAGGTGTTTGTTTCATGTTTTAAATTTAGAGATCTATTTTTTGCGCTTCTTTTGCGCGTTTTCTGCTTTTAGTTGGTATAAGGGCTGTCGTATCAAGTTGGTGATGTGTCTGTTGTGTATACAGTTAAGTTCAGACACTTTGCTGGCTTGATACGCCCCGTGCGTTTTGACCACGTCATTGTTGCAGTTAAATGGCCTGGTTGGGCTTTTTTATGCGTTGTGGATGCATCCTGCATGCTCTGCGTGACCTCCCATGGGTTGGTTCCGTTGTCCAATGAGCGTTCGTGTTCAGCGGCGAGGAAAATCCTGATCCAAAGGTTGAAATTTTTCATCGGGTTGTGTTTCTTTGTTGTGGAAAAAGACCTTTTTCGAGTATTTGCAGTTACAATCGAGTAAAATGCAGTGTTTTGTGGTCCTTTATAGTTAGAGTTTTACCGATGTGTTGTGTTATTTTGTTTATGTTTTATTTCCACAGTTTATATTTTTGGGATTTTGTGTCATTCGTACACGTTAAATTTAAAAATCCGTTGGGTCGGATAGCGATTTTTGAGGTATAGTGTTTATTTTGGTAATTTAAATGGTTACCCTCGAGGGTGGGTTTTTGGTAAATTACCAGATTTTTTATTTATTTGGGCTATCCCGATTAATTGTATATGTTTGGGATTATTTTTGATAACGAATTTGTATTTTTCTTCCCGTGCATAGCGTTTACAGGATCAGTGGCGTGTTCCACCAAGATTAAATGGAGGTTTCCGTTATTGTATTTGGTGGAGATGGATTTTCCAAATTAATTTTGAGGTTAGGGAGTTGTTTACTCCGGTGGGGTGGATACTGAATGGTCAAGTCAGTGGTGAGAACCCGTGGGTATCTCGGATCTGAGAACGATGCAACCTGAAGATTCGGTATTTCTCGTGCTAAGCACCCGGAATACTCGGGTAACGTTTCGGTTACCACCGACTCACGATATTCCCTAAAGGAACACGGAGTAAATCAGATCAAGTAAAGAGGGGGGTGGTGGCGTTCTCCCATTCAGAGACACATGCGTTCCGGTTGACTTGTTTTGATTGTTTGAAATAACATATATTATTTTATTCCAAAATTTATTTGTATCCAATTTGTACCGTTTTTGCTGGGTTTATTGTACATTACATTGGTGGTGTGGGAGAGTTTCCCCGGTTTTTGGTTGTGCGAGTAAAAGAACGTTTTTCAGTTCTTTTAGGTTTAGCAAGAGCTAGCTTTCTGGGCTTCCGTCTGCCCTTCATCAGTTGCGGGTGGATTCAAAATGAATCGGATTACCTCGCATTTGGGTAAATCTTGAGAGCGATAGAACCAGCTTTTTTTGTTTAGTTAGAGCAGGATTGTTTAAGGTTCAGTGACTGCTCTTTTTATAGTTCTGGTTTGTTACTGGTATTGTTTGGGTATTAACACTGAGTGGCGTTTTGTTATTTTGAAGTGTCCTTTCATTATTTTGATATCCGTTGGCATATTTAGGTGTGTGCCGGCATGCTTTCTTTTTGACGCCGTTTGGTGTTAGAAAGGATTTTTGCGTGTTTAACATATTGGCCACTCTCATTTTTGGGTGTTTTTAAAATTGTCTACCGCTCGTAGATTTTCCCAATGTTTTAGCAATTGTCTGAACAAAGACTTAGTAGTTTACCCAAAGCGGTATATTTTTCAGTTTCTGAAATATTTGCTTTGGGTAGGTTGGTAGTTGTTCACAGGTTGTTTCTCGTTGGGGTTTTTCAGTTTGCGTTCGCATCCATTGCTTTTTTGTCGAAGTTTAAAGCTCTCTTAGTTTATTTGAGTTTTGTTTAGCCTTGACATATATTGGGTATAGTTTTGGTCAAGGTGTTTGTTTCATGTTTTAAATTTAGAGATCTATTTGTTGCGCTTCTTTTGCGCGTTTTCTGCTTTTAGTTGGTATAAGGGCTGTCGTATCCAGTTGGTGATGTGTCTGTTGTGTATACGGTTAAGTTCAGACACTTTGCTGGCTTGATACGCCCCGTGCGTTTTGACCACGTCATTGTTGCAGTTAAATGGCCTGGTTGGGCTTTTTTATGCGTTGTGGATGCATCCTGCTCTGCGTGACCTCCCATGGGTTGGTTCTGTTGTCCAATGAGCGTTCGTGTTCAGCGGCGAGGAAAATCCTGATCCAAAGGTGGAAATTTTTCATCGGGTTGTGTTTCTTTGTTGTGGAAAAAGACCTTTTTCGAGTATTTGCAGTTACAATCGAGTAAAATGCAGTGTGTTGTGGTCCTTTATAGTTGGAGTTTTACCGATGTGTTGTGTTATTTTGTTTATGTTTTATTTCCACAGTTTATATTTTTGGGATTTTGTGTCATTCGTACACGTTAAATTTAAAAATCCGTTGGGTGGGATAGCGATTTTTGAGGTATAGTGTTTATTTTGGTAATTTTAAATGGTTACCCTCGAGGGTGGGTTTTTGGTAAATTACCAGATTTTTTTATTTATTTGGGCTATCCCGATTAATTGTATATGTTTGGGATTATTTTTGATAACGAATTTGTATTTTTCTTCCCGTGCATAGCGTTTACAGGATCAGTGGCGTGTTCCACCAAGATTAAATGGAGGTTTCCGTTATTGTATTTGGTGGAGATGGATTTTCCAAATTAATTTTGAGGTTAGGGAGTTGTTTACTCCGGTGGGGTGGATACTGAATGGTCAAGTCAGTGGTGAGAACCCGTGGGTATCTCGGATCTGAGAACGATGCAACCTGAAGATTCGGTATTTCTCGTGCTAAGCACCCGGAATACTCGGGTAACGTTTCGGTTACCACCGACTCACGATATTCCCTAAAGGAACACGGAGTAAATCAGATCAAGTAAACAGGGGGGTGGTGGCGTTCTCCCATTCAGAGACACATGCGTTCCGGTTGACTTGTTTTGATTGTTTGAAATAACATATATTATTTTATTCCAAAATTTATTTGTATCCAATTTGTACCGTTTTTGCTGGGTTTATTGTACATTACATTGGTGGTGTGGGAGAGTTTCCCCGGTTTTTGGTTGTGCGAGTAAAAGAACGTTTTTCAGTTCTTTTAGGTTTAGCAAGAGCTAGCTTTCTGGGCTTCCGTCTGCCCTTCATCAGTTGCGGGTGGATTCAAAATGAATCGGATTACCTCGCATTTGGGTAAATCTTGAGAGCGATAGAACCAGCTTTTTTTGTTTAGTTAGAGCAGGATTGTTTAAGGTTCAGTGACTGCTCTTTTTATAGTTCTGGTTTGTTACTGGTATTGTTTGGGTATTAACACTGAGTGGCGTTTTGTTATTTTGAAGTGTCCTTTCATTATTTTGATATCCGTTGGCATATTTAGGCGTGTGCCGGCATGCTTTCTTTTTGACGCCGTTTGGCGTTAGAAAGGATTTTTGCGTGTTTAACATATTGGCCACTCTCATTTTTGGGTGTTTTTAAAGTTGTCTACCGCTCGTAGATTTTCCCAATGTTTTAGCAATTGTCTGAACAAAAACTTAGTAGTTTACCCAAAGCGGTATATTTTTCAGTTTCTGAAATATTTGCTTTGGGTAGGTTGGTAGTTGTTCACAGGTTGTTTCTCGTTGGGGTTTTTCAGTTTGCGTTCGCATCCATTGCTTTTTTGTCGAAGTTTAATGCTCTCTTAGTTTATTTGAGTTTTGTTTAGCCTTGACATATATTGGGTACAGTTTTGGTCAAGGTGTTTGTTTCATGTTTTAAATTTAGAGATCTATTTTTTGCGCTTCTTTTGCGCGTTTTCTGCTTTTAGTTGGTATAAGGGCTGTCGTATCAAGTTGGTGATGTGTCTGTTGTGTATACAGTTAAGTTAAATTTAAATTACCAGATTTTTTATTTATTTGGGCTATCCCGATTAATTGTATATGTTTGGGATTATTTTTGATAACGAATTTGTATTTTTCTTCCCGTGCATAGCGTTTACAGGATCAGTGGCGTGTTCCACCAAGATTAAATGGAGGTTTCCGTTATTGTATATTTCAGATGTTAATACCCCAGAAGATCCATGTGCTTTTTTAAACCACGATTGTTCAACCAGTTTATCTTTTTCTGAAATTTCATCAGATTTTGTTTTGAGAGAGATAGCTGGGCTGGATCCTGGGAAGTCTTCTGGTCTGGACAACATCGATAGTAAGCTCTTCAAGCTGGCAGCACCTGTTATTGCCCATCCTTTGACATATATATTCAATTTAACCTTATCCACTTGTACCATTCCTCAAGCGTGGAAAATGGCCAAAGTTATTCCCATTTTTAAAAATAGCCGTGTTTCCTATTACCTGCTCCGACGTAAAAAATCATGCATAACCTATATTTTTTTGCTCAAAATTTAAAAACCTGAAGCCAACATTTTTACCCTTTAAAACATGAAAAAGTGGCTCACTCTTGTATATTTGCAGTGTTGTAATGTGCAAGTGGTAAACAAAATTACTGACCGTCATCCCACCGTAAAATTTTTGGCTGAAAAATTTAGAGCAAAATAAACAGATATTTCCCACCTATCCACTTTGAATAATTTTTTGATTTAATAGGAGACACAGGTATTCTTTTTCTTGGCCTAAATGAACCATTAGGACAGTTTGTTAAAGTATCTTTGAGGCACGCCCGGGTAAACTGTTGGAGTACCCTCAGATTTAAAAAACAGAAAAGAAAGTCACTTTAATGTCAGTTTTCTATGCTGCCAGACAGTATCATGTCCATGAGTCAAGTATAAGCAAGCTCCAATAGCATGTTGAGGTCACTGGGAATGTTGCCGACTAACTATGAAGTGGCCGACCTCGCATTACCACGTCTACTCGGGACTGCAAGGTGGTAGTGCAGCATTTTCGTATACGGCGTCATGACAGCTACGAGACAATTCAGGAATAACGGGAGGCTAACATACGGTATGTACATGTATCAGCCACCAAATTGTATTGAAAAATTACGTGTTGCTATGGCAGTGGATGACCTCTGCGAGCAGAGGGTGCCATGGTCATACGTGTGATAAAGCAACCATGGAAGAGGCACAGGTCAGATTGAGCAGAGCAGATGGGGAGACCCAGTATCATGATGTGGGCGGGTGTCATAGCGCATTCCCAAACAGACAGGCCTATTGGATGAATGATTGGTTGCAGTCCAAGTAGTTCTTCTGTACATGAAACCAGTGTCTTCCACCTCCCCATTATCCTCTTTACATGTTGCTGATTATGTTTCTTCCGTGAGATCCACTTTCCTTGGTTTCTTGGCTATTTGCTGATTGTAACAGGTCGGTCGGTGGAATACCGTAGTTTGCTACTATCTAGCTCGGCACTGATGCAGTGTCGTCCTTTAGCAAGATGGGCCAACATCGCAGTTCAAGTAGAATCAACTGGGGAAGGAATAACGAATAAATATGAGTACATGTACCACACACTCTTGTTACAACACCCCCCCCCCCCCCCCCCCGATATAAAGCTCCTCGGATATGTACATGTAAATCTCTGCATAAGTTAAAGCTTCCACATTAGCTACACGTATAGCGCTCTCTGGGTATAAACCTCAAATTATTAGGTTTGTTCCTTTAAAGATGTATTGTCCGTGCATTTGGACTGTGGCACCTTGAAAAATGTGTGTTTCTTTAATTGAATTTTTTTTTCTGGAAACATTGGCTTCCAAATTGGAAATCAACGAGGAACAATGATGAACGTTTAGTTATTTAACAATTACATATTAAATTATTAGCGTTCCGCCAATAATCAACTCAATGCAAGGCAAAGACTTGCCCAAGTCTGACTTCTTGTGTTTGGTCTAAAATGGGCAACGTACAGTACACCCGTGGACTAGTGGCCTGTGTAACTAGTTATCTTCTAATTCTGAGACAGAAAAAAAACGAGATTAGACAGGCCACTAGTCCAGAGGGTGCACTGTACACTGCGCATTACCGGCCAAACACGGTTAGTCAGACTTGGGCAAGGCAAAATTTGTGAAACGGCAGGTCCTTTTAACTATTATGACACTGCGGAACAGCGATCGAACCCGGGACAACTTGAAACCAAAAAAAGACACCCTTGTCAACTCGTACCCAGGACGACTCGTGCCCGGGACAACTCGTACCAGGGACAACTCGTACCCTTTCTATCATGTACGTGCGCGCCACTTTATGAAACCGTTTCACTAACTTATTTTTGTAGATACTTTTTTTAAGGCACTTTTTTCCCTACTTGGAACAACACTTTTAGCGTAACTCTTGTAGGACCTTTATCAGGAATTTGCCGGGATGTTTGCCAAGACTTTCGGACTTTTTGTGTCACTTTTGCCGGCAATAGTTTTGCAAAATTTCACCCGATTTCATTCGCAATTTTGCCACAGCATTTCCTGGTACTTTTGCCGGGAAATTTCACAGGACATCTGTTTTGACTTTACTGACTTTTGCCGCGATGTTTGCTAGAACTTTTGGGGACGTTTCGCAGGACATTTAATTACCAAAATGATAACAAAAAAAGGGGGGACGAGTTGTCTCGGGTTCGAGTTGTCCCAGGTACGAGTTGTCTCGGGTACGGGTTGTCCTACTTTTAGAAGGCTAAAACTGGCCCCCTGTCCACATATTTACTTCCCCACGCGTCGTATATGAGCGAGAGCAGCATAGCGCACATAGACAGGGGACCAGTCTAGGCTTAACATACCGGTAGTGTAAACAGAATCCATCCGCGTTGGTGGGACTACTTTCCTTTTGACGCGATAGTAGTAGCGAAGTCAAGTCCCCCATCTGTTCCAGATTTGTCGATTTTACTCCAAATGTTGCTCCCTTTTATCCTTTTTTTATGTTTGAGTCTTCATGGAAAAAGAACGACAAGGGTACAGAAGTCTTGAGATTACAAGGACCTCCATGGTGTGCTTTTAAATGTCTGATTTGGAATTTACGGTAAGATTTTTCACACGGGTATTTGGACTATTGAGGGCGTGCTCGAATGTTCCACACGACGAAGGGGTTAAAATGTTAAGGGGCTAAAAGTGTTACATACAAAATGATAACGTCCCAATATAAATGTCAAATAAACACTTTTAGCCTTCTAAAAGTAATTTTGACTGTAAAGTAAAATTTTAGTTTGGAGTACGGCGGCCATCTTGGTCGTGCAGGAAAATTCAAGATAGCGAATGGGGTTAAATTGGTAAGGGGCTAAAAGTGTTGTATAGAAAATGATAACATCCCAATGTAAAAGTCAGAAAAACACTGAATTTCTTTTCATATATACATTGAACACGGATTTCAGTGAATTTATAAGAATCGATAGCTTATTCAATTCTAAGATATACTTCCCACTGACACTTCTTTCGCAAATGTTGCATTTCTGAGATAAATAAATGATAAAATTACTGCATGAAGTAATGCACAAAACAGTGCAAAATGACGTGGCTTGCGGTCTGTGTGTAAGCGCGACAACGGGGGGCGCTGCGCGCGCGCGTGAATGGTTATCTTGTGCACTAACTGAAGGCAATTTTTGAAGAAGAAAACGTGATTTTTCTACAGAAAAGCAACATTTGCAGGGCATAATTTATCCGGTATCGCATCGCAATTTGCGATGCATTTGACCCTCCATAGCGATGCAATTTTGTCCTTGTGTAGCAATGATTGCGATGCATTAATTAATTATAATAAAACATCAGACGAGTATATGTTTGAACTTCGTAATAAACCAATTCGTAATAAACCCAATTTGGCGAGCGCGAACGTTTGAAAAATAGTTCTATGAAAATTACGAACGTCGAAATGTTTTGGGCGCCATTTTGAATAGCGATCACACGCGCGCTGGTTTCCATACACATACCAGTATATCAATCAACACGCTGGTGCCCTGCAATAGTAGTATCGATACTGTACTAACCGAAAAACTTGTTTACGACATATACCTGGTTCCCAGACGTTTTCAAGCATATTATACCAACATAAGTACATGATAATAAAATATCGATTCCCGTATTTTTCGATGTTTCGGTTACTTTGCAATAAAATCAACAAAAGTACATGACAAAAAGTATCGATCTCAATCAACGCTGTACGGTGCGACTAAAATGGTCGCATTGGCGCCTAAAAATGCTCACATGCGACCAGTGATTAAATTCTTATCGCCATTGGCGACCACAAAATTCGCACCTTAGTCGCCCAAGGTGGGCATCAGTGATGTTTACGGGCGGTACAATCTAGTGTTCTGCTCTTTTAAATATACTTGCGGCATGCAAACGACGATTGCGCATCGCGATCACTTCATTAATTTTTCAATTTCGCCACGTGCAACACACGGCCACAGCTTGGGTGTGCATTGTGTCCAACGAAGCTTGTGTGCAATATACGTGCATACTAGCAATACACGCATCTGGTATCCGACTGCGGCCCCAGACTGGCTCGGCCCCAAACTCGGTCCCAGACCAACTCAGCCCCCATTGCCTTGTGTACAAACTCGGCCCCAGACTGACTCGGCTCTATTTGCCTTGTGTACAAACTCGGCCCCAGACCAACTCGGCCCCCATTGCCTTGTGTACAAACTCGGCCCCAGACCAACTCGGCCCCCATTGCCTTGTGTACAAACTCGGCCCCAGACTGACTCGGCCCTAATTGCCTTGTGTACAAACAAGTTGAAAAAATAAAAATGCTGGCGCCCATTTTTTTTTCCTTAGGAGCCAGTGGCTCCTTATTTTATTTTTCTCTGTACAGCGTTGATCTCAATCCGAATTACGTGAATTCGGTTGTCAAAACAAATATTAAGGCGAAAATTTTGAAATTCGTAACTTTCAAGAGCAATTTCGTATTTTCGTAATTTATTAATAAATTCGTAATAACTACGTAATAGGCCTACTAATAGTTGGCAGCTATGAAAAAGTATCGTGTCATTTGTGACACAAAAGACACCGGTCTGATTCTGAATAAGTGCTCTTTTCTCATTAATTTAACATTTCTATGATGATGGTTAGTAGTAGGCCTACTAGTAGTACACATTTCAAAACTGCTACACAAACTTTCCAAACTGCTACACAAAATCAAAAGTGTATAGCAAAATTGCTATACATTTTTTTTGCTGTAAATTATGCCCTGATTTGCAACAAAAGTGCAAGTGGGAAGTAGGCTATATCTTAAAATTACATTCTCTGTTGATTCCAGGAGGTAATATGCTTAAAATCTCTGTTCAATGTATACGAAAAAAATACCAAAACACTTTTAGCCTACTAAAAGTAGAGGGGTCGAGTTGTCCCGGGTTCGAGTTGTCTAGTATTCCTATCATGCCAGGCTGTCATGGCTGTAACATGGAGGCTACTCACCAACGGAGGAACTATAGAATACAGGGCCCACGCGACAGCACCTTTTCAAAGACGATGTGATCGAAGAGACGGCGCCCTTTGGTTTGCGAAAGTATCACTTTGCCGTGACTTCGTAATAAAAAAAATCTCCGAAGTACAAAGTGACCGAGGAGAGAACTTCGAAGACGCGGGACGCGTTAGACTGGTTTCCGATCCCTATAGATTGGTTCGCTTATTGCGAAAATATAGGGATCGGTAAAAGGGCAGCCATGACGGGCAGAATTCTGCCCGTCACGTGGTTATTATTATTTTTATTTTTTTAGTAAGTGCGCAGATTTTGCATTGACATTTGTAACTTGGTCGTGCGTATCGAACATATCCAATTATGTAAATAAAGTACATTGCCTAAAGCAAAGGGCTTGGCCAATTTTTAAATATAAAAAACACAATGCGCACGCGCAAAGACGACCAATTACATATCAAGATGAAGTGCCCTTTACCTTAGTCTGGTACCCGGACCAAAAATTCTTTGACTAGACTGAATTTAAGGTCCGGCAGCCGCCAATTCCGCCATTTTGAAACAGGAGGAATTCCTCCTTTTTCCGAAGGTTCCCGAAGTTACCCGAATGCACGTCCGGTCGTCCGGACGTTACCGTTAATCTTCGGGTACAATTCGTCACTGTTTCGAGAATTTGAATTGACGTCGCGTGCACGTACTTACGCGTGCCGCTGCGTGTGTATTTATGGCGATGCCACAGATTTAAAACTAAGCAGTGGCTATCAGTGGCTATAGTTACGGTAACCGTATGAATGGCTATAGTTACGGAATTGAAACAGCAGATTTAAATTACATGTACAATATACAATATGGAGCTCACTGGGTGATGCAGACCATAGAGGAAGAAGGTTTGAATTTTTGAATTTTCTTTTTTATGCTAGCCTACATGTATATTAAAATGGGCATATTTAATATATTAAATTTGTATTGGTCAAATATGGAATAACCCCTTTCAAATTGTTGTACACTCATGCCATATAGCGCGCAGCGGGCTTTGAAAATTAACGGTTATGATTGTGCTCCTAAAAATAAATGCATGACGTAATGCTTAAAGTGCTATTTTAAACACCACAGTAGCCGGTCCTCATATTCAGTCGTCATATGTGGAATATGTGGAGCGGGAACCAGTCTACCTTTACCTGTCCTTATATTCTTCTGTGGAATATGTGGACGGGAACCAGTCTAGGGAGACGGAAGAGGAGCGCCCTCTTGTGGTCGAAAGCACAACTTTGCCGTGAATTCGTTAAAGGGCCGTGACATGCTAAACAACTTTGTGCCTAAGCTTTGCTTCATAATGACGGATTACTTGTTCAGCAAGACATACTATTGATTGCTTTCGATGACGTAGAACATCCGGGAATGTGTGGTGGGCAACAGTCACGCGCGTACACGAGCGCGCCAATAGACGCACATGAACACGCGTAAAAAATACTCACCAGCGTATTTTCATTCGAAGATGCCACACACGCGCGTTGCGATACGTTCAAAATATTGAGCATGCAGTCAGCTTGTAAACACGAAAGTGCTTCTACTTGATCGCGATTTTTTGCCTGAAGAAATACCTTTTTTATCTTTATCGATACAAAAGCCTTGGCGCAACAACCTAAAGCAAGGTATGGAGATATTAGTGCAACCAATTCGCTTTTCTTAATTTTGCCGGTTATCACTCGAGCCACGTGCGTTATGAAGAATGCCAACCAAAATGGTGGATGGAAGGCGTGACGTCACCGGAAAGCAATCAATTGTTCGCTTGGATGTAAAATCAATAAAAGGTGGTCTTTTTCAACTTTTAAGATTTCACTGCAATAAATCACAGACAGAGGGCGCTGTTTTGAGTGCATCACATAAGGAAGACAGAAGGGAAAAGTTAAGAAAAAAACATAAGACTTCAAGTTGGACTTGTGGCAAATTGCTGCAGTTTCTACCCCCAGTTGTGTCATGGCTTACAGCAGGCGACATGTAAAACAAACTCAAACAGCCATGGATTACAAAAGTTTCAGGAAACTTGAGAAAAAAGTGGAATCTTTTGTGCACAGTTAAATGTGATTTTCCTGTGTTTGCCTCTTGTGACATAGTGACCTTGGTCATGAATATGCATATTTTCATTAGCATAAAAACGAAAAACATTTGTTTTAACCCCCAAAGCAAGCTCCAAATAGGATTTTTATGACTTTAACTGAGTAGAGTGGTTTTAAAGCATAGATTTCATTGATAAAAATCCTAAATAAGCCCTTTAATTAAAAGCGCCCTCGAATTAAGTTGAAAAGTAGAACGCCCTCTGTTTGCAGACTTTATTTACCTTTTTTGAAACATCCCTCTCGTGCCGCGATTATTCCGGGTAAGAGGGTCTCTGGAGGAGCGGAGACGCGGAGACGGTTGTGAATGTGGGGGAGGGGGGAGGGTGGAGAGGGTGACCGAATTAAGTTGAAACGTAGAACGCCCTCTGTTTCCAGACTTTATTTACCTTGTTTTAAACGTGCCGCGATTATTCTAGGTAAAAGGGTCTCTGGAGGAGCGGCGCGGCGACGCGGAGATGGTTGTGAATGTAAGGGGATAACCGGCCCCATGCTCCGTGCACAACCAAACTCTCTGTGTGGGTGTGCAGTAAGGCAGAAATTCCACAGAGTAACCAAATACGTGGTTACTGTGTGGATTGTGCAATTTACACCGCTCACTATGTGGAACGCGCTCACTATGTGCATCGTGTAACTGTGTGGATCGCCAGTTGGGGAGCCCTCTCGTCAATAATTTTCGAAATTTCAGAGGGTTAGGGAGTTCTGTTTTGTGTCGAAATAGTAACCAGTAAAACGCCAAAAGGGGAGGGGAGGGGGAGGGGGGAGGGGGGAGACCGAATTAAGTTGAAACGTAGAACGCCCTCTGTTTCCAGACTTTATTTACCTTGGGGGCGGGGGTTATCGAATTAAGTTGAAACGTAGAACGCCCTCTGTTTCCAGACTCGTAGAACGCCCTCTGTTTCCAGACTCTGGACAAGTCCGTGACTCCGTCTCCGGAGACGTGGAGATTGAAGTATAGTGGGCATTTCCGAGCCCCTGCTTTTTCATAGATTGGTTCCCGATCCCTATAAATTAGTTCGCATATTGCGATTCTCCCGTGTGGAATATGTGGACGGGAACCAGTCTAGCTTGTAAAGAGGGCGCAATATAGAGGGCGCAATATATTCACAGTTCATTTTAAAGAGGGCGCAATATATGAATGTGCAAGTCCGTGACTACGTCTCCGGAGACGTGGAGATTGAAGTAATAGTGGGCCCTGCATTCTATAGTTACCAGATGAATGTATAGACGGATTTATTTTCAAAAAGAAACGAAAACAGTGCAATTATTTTCGCAAAGTCGATACTATTATGTATACCATGCTGACCGCACAGTGTGACAAACTGTTGCATGCAGTCTGGTTCCCTGACTCACGACAATGTGTTGAATATGCTAAAAACGCCACAGAATTTATTGGCTTTGTAAAATTGAGTAAGCCAAAATTATACGCCAAACTGTGTTCTTCACAAGAGTAGGATAATACCTTTCAATACACATCACTTACGATTTTGGCTGGCAATCCATTTTAGCAAAATAAAGCAAACAAATCCTGTGCTAAGCACATTTTAGTGCTTAGCAGTGCCATGAAATTGGCCTTAGCAGGTCAGGGTGATAATTAGGACTAAGTAGGTTCAAATCCAGCATTCATATATTTCTTTTTTTTCACTTTTTTCTTCAAGTACCGTTTTCCGCCCTCTGACAGATATTTGATTATGCTGTAATTGTTTCCTCATTCATTTTCTTTGTAATTGTACTTAATAAAGGCACAGACTCGTCAGCAATGCGCGCGCGCCAAATTCGTGCTACGAAATACGCAGCTCCGTGCCTTTGCTACACGGAGCTGCGTATTTCGTGGCACGAATTTCGCACGCGCATTGCTGACGAGCCTGTGCCTTACAATGCTAGAAATATGCAAAATTCTGACATAATTATATATGCGATGCTAAAAACATAACGGCGAGGCAACCTTTATTTCTGACCTTCATCGCGTAGCTTATGGTGTGGTCTAGTTTATTCAACTACATTGTACATGTATATCATGCCTAAATAAACGAAGGGAAACGGTTATCATCGCTCACGTGTTTCTTATCACGTGATACACATCACGTGAATGATAGCTGGGTGACATATATGTATACACTGGATGAAGCAATGACGTTGATGCCAACGTCCGCCATTGTACACCACCTAATACAATGCATTGCTTAGACTGGTCATACTGTCTTCACTACGGTTACGTCATGGTCTACATGTGTTGAGTGTCATGCAAGCGATCGCATGAGCAGTCTAGGCCAAGTATTGTTCGTGAGGTACAATGGCGGCCGGGCCCGCGCGTGACTTCAATTCTCGTATAGCCAACTGACACTATGAACAACTAACAATGGAAATTGGGCACACACGTACATTGTTAATAACAATGGTTTGTGCTCAATTTCCATTGTTAGTTGCTCATAGTGTGATATTGCATACTTCATCCAGTGTATATATATCGATATATATTGAAAGATCATCCGCACTAAAGGCGATCCCACACATTGAATATCGCATGTCGAAATAACACACCGTATTTTAAACATCGCATATGAATGTCAAAACTTCGCATATATATTTTTAACATTGCATTATGTAAACATTTCGCATATTTTTAACATTGCATATATGTCAAAATATTGTCTTCTCCATGGTTCCACTAGACTGGTTCCCGTCCACATATTCCACACAGGAGAATATAAGGACTGGGCTGCGTTTTAAACACGCGAACGTTGCCAACGTTCGCCACTGGTTACAGTACTTTTGTGCACTCGTCTATGAAAAGCCGGGTACCAGTTCTTGGCGAACGATAAAAACGTTTGCAATGTTCGCGTGTTTAGAACGCAGCCCAGGTAAAGGGCGCTTCATCTTGATCTGTAATTGGTCGTTTTTGCGCGTGCGCATTGTGTTTTTTATATTTAAAAATTTGCCAAGCCCTTTGCTTTAGGCAATGTACTTTACATAATTGGATATGTTCGACAAGCACGGCCAAGTTACAAATGTCAATGCAAAATCTGCGCACTTACTAAAAAAACAAAATAATAATAACCACGTGACGGGAAGAATTCTGTCCGTCATGGCTGCCTTTACCCATCCTCTTGCAACAGTGCCCCTTTAACGCACTCCCTCACTCCTGCGTACAGTGGCCCTGTTGTTGTTGTTGTTGTATATTTTACGGCATCTTCGGCAACTAAGGCCCTTTATGCCATCAACTATACGGTTTTAGCTTTAACTATACTATATTATCAACTTGAGATGACGAAGAAGGAGTTGCAGTTTTAGAAGTGGGAGGAAAACCCCCAGAGAAATTCCCCAGGGGAAAACCCACGCGGTCAAGTAGGGACTGCAAACCCAATCCACATACACGCCCCGGATTCGAACCCGGGACGCCAGAGGTGAAAGGCGAGGAAAGAACCCGTACGCCAACCCGACCGCCCTGTGGCCCTGTTGAAAAAGGCTGAGGCTATAAGCCAGGCACTCCGTGCTTTCCCATCACAGCCCGTGTACGAACCCATCATGGTTATGGAAGGAATGTACCCAATTGATGTACATCGTGTACGCACAGGTGCATACACATCCACATTCGGGCCCTTGCAGCTGTGAACTGTGCGATCCGCATTCGGGTCATGCATGGAGTGCCTGGCTTATAGCCTCTCCCGTTGAAAAAGGCCGGTGGGACTAGCGACAGAAATCTTGTCGCCTCTCTAGACCAATCATGAGGCTTGTTATATGTGGCGTTCGGTGTTTCCACGATCGACCTTGTTACCAGTGCCACACGTGCGCGCAGTTTGTAAACACGGTCCATGTCCGATCTAACGCGCTCGCCGATTGGTCGCTATTTCTATTGAACAGGACATTACGTTACTCGTTCCGCATCCCTCTGATTAATTTTGTTAAAAAAATGCGTAGTAGACACAAATGTTGCAGGAATTATCGATATGATTAACGTGACAAAGAACAAAAACTCAAACAAATTTGTAGAAAATATAGATATTTGGAATTTTGACCAAAACATGACTAATTTCATTTAATTACATCAAAATGACTGGGGCGTGAGTTGGCTCAAGACAACAGCCGGCTCACACCACAAATGTGCGTGTATTTCCTCAGGGTATTGTTACGTCGCTTTGCAGAGTGGAAATTCCCTGAGATCTCAGGATGCCCTTTACCGAACCCCATATTTTCGCAACAAGCAAACCAATCTATAGGGATCGGGAACCAATCTATGGTCCCACATGCCATATACATGAATACACTGTAAGTGCAGCAGTACAGTGTGCAACGCAAGACCTGTGGCCTTGGCCTGCAACAGTAATTGCCTAATCCGGCCAAGTCATAAATCGCTCGGGATTAGGGTACAAAAATAAACAATGAACATTCCCACACTATATAGTGTGGGGCAACAAAAATCATTGTGAATGGGACTACCCATCTGGTTACAAACTGGGCAAAGTTTGCCCACTTATTTCCAACTGAATCCCAAAAAGTGGGACCCATTTTCTTTCCCCGGCCTTTTAGGTAAAATGACCCAAAAACGAATGGAAAAGACAAATATTTCAAACGTTTCTTAACATACGTTTTTAAAAATGCTATATATGTTAGAAAGTATAGACTAAGTAGACTAAGTATACTACTAAAATGAACAATTACAAAGAAAACGAATGACGAAAACAAAACAAATACAGGAGAATCAAAGATCTATCAGAGAGCGGAAAACTGTATTTGAAGAAGAAATTATGAAAAAAAAAAATATATATGAAAGCTAGCTATGGCCTTATATATTTGAACCACGGAAAAATTGTTTGAACCTACCCGAAACCCAGTCCTAATCATTATAGTCTGGTTCCCGGACCAAGTCCGGCAACCGCCAGTCCGCCAAATTGAAACAGGAGGAATTCCTCCTTTTCCCGAAGGTTCCCGAAGTTACCCGAATGCACGCCCGGACATTATCGTTAATCGTCGGGTACGATTCGTCAGTGTTTCGCGCGTGTTTATTTACGATGATACAGACAAGGTTTGAATTTGATTTTTGATGCTATATAATGGGTATGTGTAATATTTTAAGGTTAATATTTAAAATTTCTATTCCATTTCAAATTGTTATAAACTTAATTGTGCCGTAGCGCGCAGCGCGCTTTGAAAATTAACGGTTATGCGCTTCGAATAATAAATGCATGACGTATGTAGAGAGCAGAGTTTAGATCCCCCCTAAAATGTTAATGGTCTAGTCTGTTCTTACCATGTAGACAAATGGGAGAGACCGGAGTACAGGAAAGCGCTTTGTGTTGGCTGTGCTGGGGCCAATTTCATAAATCTGTTTAGCAAATAAATTTGCTTAATCAAAAATTTGTCTGCTTAATAAAAATGGGTTAATAGTCAACATTGTATGTCAACTTTTTACTGCAAGAATAGCAGAACACCAGTCAATTGTAATGCACATCATATAAGATTTTGACCAAAAAAAACATTTTATATTAAAAGCAAACCAATTTTGGATTAAGCAACTTTTTCTGCTAAACAGCTTTATGAAATTGGCCCCTGGGGCCAATTTCATAAAGCATGTTAGCAGAAAATTTTTGCTTAATCAAAAATGTGTTTGCTTTATAAAAATGGGTCAATATATTCGAAATTGCATGTCAACTTGTGTTTTTCACAAGAATATCTGCTATTCTTTCTAAAAACACAAGTTGAAGTATACAATTTTGTTTATTAACCAATTTTTATAAAGCACACAAATTTTTCTGCTTAAGTTAACTGCTTTATGAAATTGGCCCCATGTCACTATTGAGGCAGACCCATGCTTAAGTGAACCAGGGAGGAAGAACAGCATATTCAACAAGTGCTTTTCCTTCCTTTTGTTTACAGGTATGTTGCTGTTTTCTTTTATTATATAACTTCTTAATTAACTAATATTGTTTTCTTCAATGACTGAAACACTTCCTACCTCAACCAATGGTAGTTGACTTTATTTGCTCGTATAGAAATCATTCATGGTTAAACTCTACAAATATTAAAGTTCTCACACTTTCACCGTGTGCTACTTGCACTTCAATTGTAATTTATACAATGTTCAGAAGTTCGGACACTTTCAAGTTAGATCAGACTTGACCATGTGTGTTCTAAAGTGTGGAATCTACTGTTTTATTTAACAACAATCTTTAAGTGATTATTTTGTATTTTCCTTTCATATACATGTACTTGTACTGAATGAATTCAGTGAAGTTATTGTTTTAAATTATTTCTTAACTTTATAGTATTCTTAGCAGTTAGTGTAGTGCATACATAAAGTTTTTAATGCATGTACTGAGTGCTGCACATGGCAGGGCACAGAGTAAACCACATTGTGCACAATGTGTAAGTCCTGTGGCCATGTGTAAGTAACTTGAAACCCAGGGTCATAAAACCCAGGCTCTGTGGTTAGGCCTAATGGAAGTGATGAGTGACTGGTTGGCCAGAGTAGCCTAGCCTGGGATAGTTTGTGGTTACAAACTAGTGGAGCACTGTATGTACCCTGTTTGTTTTGGCTAGAGGAAAGTACCAGGGTAGGGAATTAACTGCACTATGTAGTGGAGCCATGGCCATCTGAATTCTAAGACTTGTTTACTATCTGCCTGTTTCATAGTAAACAAGTTATATCTGTGGCCACACAAATTTAAGGTGTTGTTATACACATGTTTAAATCAAAATAGTGTCTTGCACACAAACACACGTAACTTTTATTTGGGAATTATTTCCGTATTAGGTAAAGCCTAAAATTAGTTTTAATGTATTGTTTAATTTTATTGCATTGTTTAATTTTATTAGAGCAGCAGAACTTGTTAAAATTAAACACTTGAGGCAGACCCATGCTTAAGTGAACAGCATATTCAACAAGTGTTTTTCCTGCTTTTGTTTACAGTTAACAACCTTCCACCCGTTGAACGCCCCCTACGGGTGCGCTACACCACGTACCCGGTCCTCGTCGGTTGTTGTATGTGGAATATGTGGAGCGGCAACCAGTCTAACCAGTCTAGTGTCAGTGTACCACTGAACAATCTGAACAAATCTGAACAATATTGAACACGTTGTCATGAGTCGGGGAACCAACGGTACAACCGTTTGACTGAACTTTTAAGAAATCATCGTGAACAGGTGGGTGCAGTATCGATTTTGCGAAATAATTGCACTGTTTCCGTTTCTTTTTGAAAACAAATCCATCTATACATTTAGTACTGTAGTGGAGATGATGGTCATCAAGTAATACAGAGATGACAGAGATCAAAGTGTGTTTGTGCGGATTGTTCTGTTGGTGAATAGACCTGAAAACTAAAAAGCCCTAACCATGCTAACTACATGAACTAAGGAAGGCCATCGGAATGAAAGTCATAGAATACTACCGTCCGGAAGATTTCAAAAACACATGTCATGAGGCTTTTTTTCATTATTCATTTTTCATTATTTTGTAAAACATGTGCCCAAGGGGTAGACCTACATAGGCAATGATAGACTCGGATTAATCAGATCAATCGCCAAATAGCATGAATAGGCCTACACTACAGAGTAGTCGGTATTAAGCCTACCACGTTTTATTCTCACCATCAATAAGCCAGTTCGGAGTCTCGACTGCGCATGCGTCTCCCGACTTTGACGACCGATGGTTTGAGATAAACAAAGGCGCACCCTGTACGTATGCATTGTGTTTATCTCAAATGACCTTTGACACAATCCCATAGACGTTCATTGCGCGCGCGAGATTCCGAACTGGCTTATTCATATGAAAACCTCTTACGGTTTCTTTAGTATTCTATATACGATTTGGTTTCATTATTTTTCTTTCATATTGATTATAAAGTGGACGAAATTTGGGAAATCGGGACTTTTCTTACGTTTTCGTCTTCAGATCGTTTTCACGTCTGCCATCATTGCATGACAGGCAGACACCGATGAGACGTAATTTTTCATTGGCCAAAATTCGATGTCGCGATGGCAACAGCCAATCTGATGACGGAATACATACGTGTACAGAACGTCCGAAGATTGCCGAAGTGAGATCGGGGGCGCGTTCAATAGCACAATACATACGTACGCCGGTATGGGTATTTTCCTATACCTTCACCGTTGAAGGTATTGTCGGTATGCATACGTATTGCGCTATTGAACTCGCCCCGGGACTTCATTCGGATTTGCAGTTTCGCGCGGCTACACCGAAACACGAACAGTGGAATTGTGTGTCAGCACTTGGATCTCGCGCTTAAGACGATCGTCTGCCGTCTGATTTTGAAAAATCTGGTTGATTGGTCGGAATTTCTCGGTTTGGCGCCATATATATCGATTTCTTTCATGAACAAGTACATTGTACCTATTGAAAGTATGTTGAAGTTCCAAATTTTTGGAAATAATGAAAAATTTTTGAATAATGAAAAATTTCGGCGGCGGCCATTTGGTCATACGGGCGGAGGACGGTATTCTATGACTTTAATTCCGATGGCCTAAGTACTTTAACTTCATGAACTTGTCATTTCTCAGTGTGTAGGCATGTACCAGCTCCATGGTACGAATGTCCGTCAAGTCGACCGAATACCGACTCGACTCGGACCAACTCGACCGGGAAAAAAATATAGGTATTTTTTTAGTTTATGTCACAACTCGAGTTTAAGGAAAATAATTATTGGAATCGATAGCTTGGACGATTGAATACCTTTTCTCATGTTTCCATTGGCATTTCCGTCGCAAATGTTGCATTTCCCTGAAAATTGTGTTTTTGTCATGCCCGCCTCCATACAAAAGTGTGTCGGCGGTGACTGTACGCTGTCGAGTTGGTTTGCGGTCGAGTTGGTTTGCGGTCGAGTTGGTTTGCAGTCGAGTTGGTTTGCGGTCGAGTTGGTACGAGTCGAGTTAGTAAACGGTCGAGTTGACCTGACTCCCAAGGTACTACGACCAACGACATGGGCTAGTCTGTGCACACCCTTTTCATGTGAGTGGTTGTCATTTTGCCTCAATTGGAATCACACCCAAAAATTTCCTCCTAGTTGTGTCCTGCAGTGGTTTGAGATGTCCATTATTGGAAAATGATTGAACAAAAAAAATATTTACAAACACCGTTTTTTAAGCCAAAATGTTCTCCCACGTGCAAACTCGACGACAGGTTTTCTTGTTGCCATTTTAATCATTCTGGGCGTAAGAGGGTGCTTTCCTACGTGAAAATAAATTACAGTTGGGCATGCCCAATGCCCAATTGTGGACAGGCTGGTATCAAGCCTGATCGTTAATCGGGCAAAAATACATTTACACGTACGCAGTCCTTTTCGTGCCGCTGGTGTTAGTACGCACAGATGAAGTGATTTGGCTGCGCTGCACTTCCCAATGGTTGTTTTATTAATTGACACTTAAAGGCACAGGCTCGTCAGCAATGCGAGCGCCATAGCAAAGGCATTAAGGTGCGTATTTTAAGGCACGAATATGGCGCGCGCGTATTGCTGACGAGCCTGTGCCTTTAATGCACCTATCAATTGTAGGACGCACCTTCGGACCCCCGGGAAAGGTACTAGGTGCGTCAATGTCCTGGCACAGGAGCGTCAATGTCCTGGCACAGGAGCGTCATCCTTTTGGGTAACATGACGCACCCTCGGTCATTTTTTGTGACGGACCATTCTTGTCAAATGACGCTTCAAACTACCAAATTTTGACGCACCATCTTTAAAAAACGACGCACCTTGACGGGCATATATGACTGACATACATGTACAGAATTAAATATATAAATGTACACGGCGAAAATGAATATCGAAGGCGAACGCCCGGCAAAGGCGCCGCTGGCGATGGTGATTCCCATTCAAAAAATCCAACCGCCGGAGCCATCCGGAGGACAGGCGTACGTACGCATATAGGATTGATCACGAATATGCATGCAGCTGGTGCAGAAACATATCTGTACGGTACTCATGATTTGTACATGATGAGGTGGTAGCCTTAATAGGTGATGTACATGTATGACTTGTACATTCTTCACACAGAGACGTGTAGTGTTAAATGTCTACAGCTTTAAATTACAAACGTTATATTTTGTTATACCCTAATTATTGCAGGTGAAAAAGACTGAACTTGATGTCAAAGACGGCGTATTTTCGTATACCCCACACAGGACTCGGAATCAATTCACCGACACCATCATAAGAAGGCACGGAAAACATTTATCATCAGTACGTACATTTCCTCCAATTTTCTTATCAACGAACTGAAATAAGCACGGTAACACTAGCTACAGTCCATCTCGCTTAGAAATCTTTGAATGCCTATTTCTTCTTAAAATGCGTGCTACTCACTCTATGTATCGTCTTGGTGGATTCCCCACTTGGCTGTCATATTTCAGTAGTCAACCAGTCAGAGAGATGCAAGTCAAAATTTGGTCTCGACCAAATCTTGGGAAGATCTGCTTTGCACGCTCCTTATCATGCGCCAAGTTCATGTCGAGTGCACTGGCACGTGTTAAACATTAGACAGGTTCCCATATCCCAACTCGCCTTTGAACCAACTCGACCATTTTACCAACTCGACTGTTGTGCTCCGAGTACACACAGCAGTCGAGTTTGTTCGAGTCGAGTTGGTAATGGTAAACAGTTGAGTTAGTCGCGGTGACTGAATAATTTGAATCTTTAAGTCTGGAATCTTTGGGTTCGTCAATGTGCTTTCATCCTAAACTTAAAATCTTAATACAATAACTTCTCATTATTTGTAGTGCTCTTAAAGTTATATTGTCAGTGGTTCTCAGTAAATTCGATTCTAAAGCATTTACTTTAATTTAACAAAAGGAAATCATACTTTTAAAATGCCATTTTTTATATGGTAGTTTCTGTGTCTTGCCCTAGTCATGCCCTAGTCTGACTTACCGTGTTTGGCCGGTAATGCGCAGTGTACAGTGCACCCTCTGGACTAGTGGAGATAGGCCATTAGTCCATGGGTGCACTGTATGTTTCCCAATTCAGACGAACATGAGAAGTCGGACTTGGGCAAGTCGGCCTTGCAGTGAGTTGATTATTGGCAGACCACCAATAATTTGAAATATATATTGACAGTAATTGTTAAATAACTAAACGTTCGTCATTGTTCTTCACTGATGTCTTATTTGAAAGCCAATGTTTCTAGAAAAAAATCAATTGAAGAAAACAATTTATTTTTCGGGGTGACACAGCCAAAATGCACGGACAATACATCTTTAAAGAAACCAAACCATATAATTTGAGGTTTATACCCAGAGAGCGCTATAGCTAACATGGCTACATGTAATGGGGAAGCTTTAAATTAAGCAGAGCTTTACATATCAGGGGAGCTTTATTTCAGTGGGTGTTGTAACAAGAGTGTGCGTTACCTCATTTTTTGTGATTCCTTCCACAGTTGACTTGTGATTCTACTTGAACTGCGATGTTGGCCTGTCTTGCCGAAAGACGAAACTGCATCAGTGCTGAGCCAGATACATGTACATGTACTAGCAAACTACTGTATTCCATCAACAGACTCGTTACAATCAACAAATAGACAAGAGACCGAGAAAAGTTGATCTCACCGTAGAGGCGGAAAATTGAAGGACTGTGGTTTCATGACATTCATCCAATAGGCCTATCTGTTTGTGAATGCGCAATGACACTCGCCCACACCATGATGCCGGGTCTCCCCATCTGCCCTGCTCTACCTGCCCTGCTCAATCTGCTTTGTGCCACTTCCATTGTTGCTTTGCTACACCTATGACCATGGCACCCTCCCCTTGCAGAGATCATCGGCTGCTATAGAACAAGCAGCACAAACTTTTGCATACAATTTGGTGGCTCATACAGATGTTGGCCTGCCGTTAGTCCTGAACCGTCTTGTGGCTGTCTTTATGCCGTCTTGATGCCACACATGAAAAAGTTGCACTACCACCTTGCAGTCCTGAGTAGGCGTAACACGAGTTTGGCCACTTCATACTGGACATGTAGTTGGTCGGCAACATTCTCAGTAAACTCAACATGCTGTAGGAGCTTATCCTTGATTGCGGTTAGATTTGTGTGTCTTAAGTGGTGTTCCCATTTGACTATTTTTGGTAAAACTTCCGTGGTTGTGCGGGAGAGTAACACAATTTAGTACAATGGGGATGCAAGGAAAATTAGCGTCGCTGTAAAGTTACCCGACCACGTTATAAAACTCTCCGCTCAGTCGCGGCAGTTTTACATAGCCCTCAAAAAGTGGGACTTATTGGTTTGTGCAGGGGCTAGTAGTATATGAGTCTGTTTTCAATGCTGGAGACCTTTTCCTCAAGTATTATATATCTGTACAATGTCATTCATCTTCTCTAAAAATAAAAAATAAAAATTATCTTCAGATGGATCTTAGGGAGATAACTTCAGCTAAAGAACTGCAACGAATAGTGCCACAACACACTGTGGCGGTTAAAGGGGGAATGGGGGTGTGGGTCGTTCGATCTCTCTCGGATCGCTCTCGGATAGCGCTGCCACCAGGCGGAATAGTTTTAGGCCTAAACCTCCGGAGTCCCGCCTCTCCGGTTTAGCTTTCGTCGATAGTCGGCTCGGGTCCGTGGTCAAAATATATGAACGGATAAAAGGGTGTCGGTAGGGACGGACAAAAGGGGAGTGACCTGGGGTCGGGGGCCTGGGAAGAGGACCCTAAAAATAACTCCACACCGTAAACAACAACAAAAAATCCACACCGTAAATTGCAATTCAACTCCAATAACAGTGTTTTATTTCTGGAACTTATTTACACCTCTCATTTACACTCGTTATACACTATTATTATTATTATTATTATTATCTTTGTTTTACCAGGGAGACCCATTCACATAAACATGTGGTCTTCCATGGGGCCCTGGGAAATATAATTAAAATAAATAAAACATAAATAGAATTTCAAATATACTATTAAAAATGTACACCAGACATAAAATGGTAAAACAACAAAACACAAGAACAGAAAGGTTAAAACAATAATATACAGAAATAAAATAAAAATAGGTAAATCACCATCAAAGTACACATAGATACATACGGGAATCCGAATAAAACTAATAAAACTAATTTCAAAATCTGTCAAAAATAAATAAAGGTTACGATTTGTAATAGTTAAAATAATAAAAATAAAAATATATAATTAAAACTGGGTGGGTTTAATAATAATAATGGGTTTATACAAATAAAAATTAAAACAGCGAAACATAAAATATTTAAGAGGCAGAACCTAAAAGACTTGTCTTCAGAAGTGATTTAAAATGTGATAGAGATGGCGCCGAACGAATTTTAGTACTTAGGGTATTCCATATTCTGGTGCAATTAATAATTGGACTGTGTTTGTAGCACTCCGTTTTGTACTTTGGGATAATTAAATTATTAGCAGTAGCTCCTCTAGTATTGTAATCGTGTGCATCTGAAAGTTTTATTACATTATTGGTTAAATACGACGGCGCAAGTCCATGAGTACATTTAAACATAAAAACTGCCTTTAAGTAAAAAAAATCGTTCATGTAATGGCAACCATCCTAATTCTTTAAAAAGTTCACTTGATGGAGTGTCAAAACCTTTAGACAAGATTAAACGGGCTGCATACTTCTGTAACTTAATTAATTTATCATTGTGCATCTGATACCTATCCGACCATATTTGCGAGCAGTAGTCGAAGTGTGGTAAAACGAAAGCATTATACATTGTTTTTAGTACATTAAATGGAATACATGGTTTTGCGCGTCTCAATATTGCAAGTTTTGTCCGTACCGTCTTGACAACATGATCGACATGGTCAGTCCATTTTAACTCATCATCAATTATTACTCCAAGGCATTTGATACTCTTGACCCGTTTAATTAAACACTGGTTAACTGACACTGTAATTTCGTTCGAATTCTTCAATTTTGCCTTTGTCCCTATGATCATAACATTCGTTTTATCAAAATTTAGCACAAGTCTATTATTCTCTAACCATCCGCTTATTTGGTCTGTCGCAACAGATAATTTGTTTGCAACTTCATTCGCCGTTTTACCGCTGACAGTAACAGTAGTGTCATCGGCAAACATGTCTACTATACCATCAGTAACTGCAGACGGCATGGAATTCACATATATAGAGAATAATAGCGGACCTAGAATTGAGCCTTGCGGAACTCCGCTAACAACCTTTAATCGATCAGATAAAACCTTTTTAAAACAAACCCTTTGAGTCCGGTCTGACAAGTAGCTGGAGAACCAATTCAGTGTACGATTTGAGCAACCAAGTGCTTTCAATTTTATGAGAAGAATATTATGGTCAATTGTATCAAATGCCTTCCTTAGGTCAATAAAAGCCACTCCATTAAGTTGACCGTTTTCAATATTACTACTCCATTGATTGACAAGTTTAGCTAAAATGGTTGTTGTAGAGTGCAAAGGTCAAAAGCCGGATTGATTAGCATGCATAAGTTCATTATCATTAATATATGCATATAGCTGATCATAGACAGATTTTTCCAAAATTTTACTGATAACTGGGAGGATAGAGATTGGTCGGTAATTGCCTACGTCAGACTTTTCCCCGGTTTTGTATATCGGTATGACCTTTGCACTTTTCATAATTAGAGGTACCAGACCGCATTGAAAAGACCGGTTAACCAGTTTAGTTAAAGACTCGAGAATAGCTGGCAGAGCAATTTTTAGCAGGCGACAACTAACATCGTCGTCCCCAGTAGCCTTATTTACACTCATATTGTTTATAACCTCAACAACATAATTTTCCGAAACAGTTTGAATTTCAAAGATATTTTTAACGCTATCATTCTCGTTTGATGTACCGATATTGTTTTGCTCTGGTAGCTTCTCGGTCACTTTCTTTGCGCAGTTAATAAAATATTCATTAAAGACATTTGCAATATCGTTTGGCTTGTCACATTTTTGACCTTCATGGTGAACTGTGTTTGGCAAAGTAGGTTTCTTCTTTGATATTACCTCATTAATACAGTTCCATATTTTCTTGCCGTTTCCTCTATTATCACAAAGAATACCACGATAATGATGAGACTTCTCTTTTTGTTTTGAGTGCGTGACTCTATTTCTCAGCGAGCGATATGCACTCCATAAATCCGCACTATTTGATTTAACAGCAGCTTTGTGCATTTTATCTCGCTCTTTCATCAAGTCCACAATATTACGTGATATCCATGGACAGGCATTTTTCCTAATTTTCTTTTGCTGAAGAGGAATATGGGAATCGACAATATTCATAAACATGTCAACCCACTTTTGACAAGCCAAATCAATGTCTTCAATGGTATCAAGAATTTCCCATTGTTGACAAGATAAAGCATGGATAAAATTATGAATGTCGAGTTTATGAAATGGCCTGTATGATATATAATTATGACCATACTGGGCTTGATATTGACGCTTGGTATTCCTAATAGTGTAGATAAGGAAATGGTCACTGACACCAGTGCAAAAAAACCCACTGTCCTTATACACATCTGGATTATTGACAAAGATTAAATCGATTATAGTTTTGCTTCGACTGGTTACCCTTGTTGGATACTGGATTAACTGCGTAAGCCCGTACATCTCTGTATAAAACTTCATATTTTCAGTATTGCTGTTTGACACACTTTCGGAAAAATTGCAATTAAAATCACCCAGTAAGATAATTTCCTTATTGTCCATTACTGCTACAGATAAAACGTTATCAAGTTTTTCAAAGAAAAGACTACTAGAATTAGGTGGTCTATAAATAGATCCAAGTAGTATCGGTGCACATTTCCCATACTTTATTTCAAGCCAAATATTTTCTAGATGCTCGGACTCGATATCAGATCTTCTCTTAAAAATGAATTGATTAGAAATGTAAACTGCAACACCACCACTGTGTCTAGTTCTGTCTTTTCTTACAATGGTAAACCCATCAATCGATATTTCATCATCTGATATTGTTGAATCGCACAGTGTTTCATTTAAACAAATTACATCAAAAGGCTTTAGTTTAAATAAATGTCGAAGTTCATCTATTTTACTAACCACACTGTGGATATTAAGATGAGCAAACTTTATACCTTTACCATTAAGTTTATGAATAGTTCCGTTTTCTAAATCACGGCAATTTATGGTTTGACACGAGTCAAAGCAAGGCCTCCTAAATTATACTTGGAAGCTAGAATAACTGACTCCAGTCAATTTGCCTGTTTTGGGGAGGGGAAAACTCACAGGAGTAACTATAAGTACTCAGTGCAATATTTCGCAAACCGAACCGAATAATTTGCGGACTGACTCACCTACGACTGCGTCGCACGACTCACTTAAAAATGTAACCGGAACGGCCTAAAATGTAACACAAGTGTCCGTCCCGGTTACGAGCGCGTATATTGGAAATTTGTAAATATAGTTTTTATAAACTTCAAAATCCAGTACGACTTAATCTCTATAGGGGGCCTACAATTCATAAATGATGCCCTACTGTCTTTATAAATTTACATCTTTCTCTACTCATTTTATATCCTCTTGAAAGTGTACATTAATTTTTACATGCTCTATACAATCTCAAATGTTAACACTTGCACGCTGTCTTCTAATTCAAATTTTATACAAGCCAATTATCCTCAAATTTAAGTTTACACACAATGTATATTTTTCATTCCAAATCATTTTATATACCACTAACTCGTGACCTAGATCTTAAATATATTTTATACCCATTTATTTTTTGTTTGTGCATTTAATTTATTCCTCCTATTTTTCTCCCAACACATCAACTCGATTTGTTTCCTCCCTCCTAATCATTCCACCCTGATCATTTTAAGTAGTAACTGTGTGTGTTTCCCTAATTTCTGTCACCTTCCCCATCATTAAAGGGGCTATGTCACGGTTTGCGCATGCGCAGCAAAACTTGAAAAAGTGTGGCTAACCTTTTCAAGTTGTCGCCAGGTTTTGCATATCCTATTCAATCTTTGCCATCCCTTATAAATCTTTAGTAATTTTGGCAGTGGTGTACTTGTCAACGTCTGGGATGTCCTGATGCATTACTTTTTACCTGGAATCGCACTGTTTGCCGTATTTTTAAGCCGCCAAACATCAACATCACCGTGTGTGCGGCCGTCGTTAAAAAGAGAGTTTTTTCATCCCATCAAAAAACTCCACAAAACATGACAGAAACGGCATCGAATGATATGAATGACATGGTTGGATACAGCAATTTACTTAACCTTGTTTTCCATCAAAACTGACATGCTTATTTGGTCCTGACAGCAATTTTACAGCATACCTTTTGTCCTTGAAAAGACACAGTGGCCGCCACCGCTGTACGATTTTGTTTTGGCAGACATGAATCGCGCAATCGCGCGCGCGCGATGCTAATTCTAACAAATGCGCGCACACGATGCACAATGTAGTTGAATTCTGCGTATTGTAAACACTCATGAACGAACACACTGCCCATGCGGCAGGTGCTAAGTACACGATGTACACAACTATAGCACACGCACCAATGGCGTTGTGTAACGAAATTGCACTACATTCATCTGAGCCTGCACGTATGTCAAAATATGAAAGGATTTGGCGCATGCGCAAACCGTGACATAGCCCCTTTAATGTTTCCATGTCAATTTCCTTCCATCTGTGCGCTGTCTTCACCTTTCGTCTAATCGATTCTTCTGTCTCATCTTTCTCACTCTGGTCTTCCGCTTCGCTATCTCCCTCATTGTTGTCGTCCCCGGACATCACTTTCCCTCGCAGCTTCATCAGGTTTGGCTTTCCGCGCGATGGTGTTTTGTGTGTTTCGTTGAAATGGTCTTATACGTCGGATGCCAGAATCGACATGGCTAACTCCGATGCATTGGCCTCGATCTCCTCGGGTGACCCAATGTTTCTCTCTAGAATGAAAGATTCTGCTGCTGCTTCTGTGTTTTCTGGGATTGGCTGCTGGTACTGGGTGGGTTGGGGGGTCTTCTCGCACTTCTGGATTTTCTCCCGATGCCTCAGGGCTAACCTCCCCTGTTGCATTTTGAGGCCAACCGGCAAACTGCATCGCCACAGGTACTATTCTCTGGATTCGGGGATTTACCCGGGAAACATCTTCCTGATAACTGTGGGCCGTGGCGTAGTGTCGCTTGAGGTGGTATCTCCGTTGAAATTCTCGGGGACACCTGCACTGAAATCTCTCTCTGTACACAAAATGTGTCGCCCTGTGTTGATTCAGATTAAACTGCCTGTTGACGAATTACCCACAATCCTCACATCGGATTTTCTTTGCACTCTGTACATTGTGTGGTCTACAAAAACAAAAATTGCACTTTTCATTAGGTTTACCAACATGTGTATCTTTGGGGCACCTTTCTTTCCCTTACTGGGTTTTTCCTCAATGGCTTATCTAACCATTGCTTGTTTTTCTTAGCTTTCTCTTTTACAGGTGGGCCCTCGTATGGTTTAAGCCTGTCTGCATGCACTACTGCAAACTTGCCAAGTTTCCCTTTCTGAATTCAGAAAACCACATCGGTCAACTGCTTCATGACCTGTACAGCCCTTCCCAAGGTAAGCTAAGTTTTGGGCTCTTGCCTTTCATTACTGCTGAGTTATGCATGTACATGTATACCAGCATTCCCTCTTACTACAGAACATTCCATCTCTGATTTATAATTGTGCCCACAGTTCTCATACACTACATCTTTTGGCACTACATTGTCAGTTTTTTTTCATAACTGATACATTTTCTCTTTTTCTTTTCGTTTCAGTTTGGCCTGCTGCCACTTTCTGCGGCATTTCTACTTGCCCCGTCAAGTCTGTTTCATTGGGCATTTTCTTCACTGACTGTTCATCAGGCTCATCTCGTCCACATTGTAACAATTTCTCGAGAGCCCGTCTGCAACTACGATTTCGTGCCCTGCTGGGATCGTTACTTTCACGCATGTAACTACTCGTAGTTCAGTGTTCTCATCGCTTGCACTAACGCAAGGAATCTGTTCTCCTCTAATTTTTAAGTGCGACTGTTTCAGGTCTAGATTTCCTTCAGTTTTTAGCAGGAAATCCATTCCTAAAATTCCATCATTGAATATGTCTGCCACTATCACTTCAACGGCAGTGCATGTACACTGCAAAAAAAATTCTTATTTTAAGAAAAATAAATCTTAAAACTAGAAAATTTTCTTAGGAGTGAGCCAAGAATAATGTTTTCCAGTCTCAAGAAAATATTTTTCTTATCTTAAAGGAGCGTGACCAGGGTTTCTGGAAAATAGTTTTTGATGTAACTTACATATATTATCAAGAAACTCCCATACACACCTCCCATGTCCAAAAAACCCGAAAACATTCGCGATTTCCAGTAAAAAATTGAACAAAACTATCGAGTCGGCTTTCAGCGGATAAACTTTGCATGAAGCCCGCCCTCTACAGTCTGAATACGCTCAGTATCAGGCTGAAGTCTTGACTCATGCATATGTATGTTCACCTTCGTAGTACGTAGTCTTGATATTTAATTTGTTTACATTAAATAATTTATTTAACAAAATGTGTAACGTATAAATTGTACTTGTGCTTGAAAATATTTTTCTTGATCAGCTAAGCAACACAAAATGAAAAAAAATAATAATATGTACGCGTTTATGTAGATAACACACGCACGCGGATATCAAACATGGCGCCCACGACTGCGCGACGTTGTCATGGTTGTTGCGTTAGCCTACGTGCTTAAAAATGTTGATATTTTCTCACCCACAAAAAAAATGACACTTATAAATCTTACATTTATAACAAAGTTTATAGACAAAATAAATTATTTATTTCAATAAAAGTGATGAACTGAACTGAAAATGTGTACGTTATTTTTATCAATAAGATAAATTCTTATTGAGATGATTGAGGGCGCTAGTCATGTAAATCGAAATTGCATTATGGACAAAACCATACTGGAAAATTAGTTTACAAATAATCGGTGGATTTTCGACGATATCCTCGGAAATATGCGGCCTAGAAGCGCGGGAGTTTCAGTTTCGTAATCAGAAAAATATAACGGATGTTACGATATAAAAATCTCATGACCCATAAGGTAAGTCCCGGGGAGTTATTGGTTAAAAAAAGTGATCTGGTCACACTCCTTTAAGAAAATAATTTTCTTAAAATAAGAACATTTCGTAAGAAAATATCTTCTTGGGTAAGATTGATTTTCTTAAAACAAGAAAATTATTTTCTCATTTTAAGAAAACATAGGGGCCTACTAGAAAACTTTTCTTTAAATGAGAAAATATCGTAAGAAAATATTTCTTACTTTTAAGAAAAATTTTCTTAGGTAATATTTATTTTCTTAAAACAAGAAAATTATTTTCTTATTTTAAGAAAACATAGAAAACTTTTTTTGGGAGTGAGGTAAGAAAGTAAGAAAATTTTAAGACAATTTTTCTAGGAGAGCTAGAAACTGTTTCTAGCTCTTCTAGAAAAAAATCTTAGTTTTCTTGGGAGTGAGACAAGAATAAGAAAATTAAGAAACTTTTTCTAGGAGAGCTAGAAACTTTTTCTAGCTCTTCTAGAAAAAAAATCTTAATTTGTTTTTTTTTCTAGTCAAAGCAAAGGGTTAAGGTGAGCGTTTTTTCTTAACCACTATAAGGCAAGTTGTGAGGGAAAGACGTGTCATTAGATGGAGTTTGAATCCCAGCTGAAGAAGGAAGGTGCATGCAATGAAAGAATACAAAATTGATTAACAGTAAAAAATAATTATCTTTTATACACATCATATGACAAAACCTGGATGAAAAGACTCATATTTTTAAAGTCATGCACTAACGTAACCCATCATCCAAAGATTTCCAATGATACAGGTTTTATTTAAATTTCTCAAAGAATTTCTCACAGAAAATTGCATTTCACTGAAAAAATGGAATTTGTACCTTCAAAATATGGATTTTTTCATTGATTTCAATTAAAAACATGGAATTTGCAATAATCTAACAAATGGATTACTGCCGTCCCTAACAGAGCTCTACATGTAATTAAGAAATGTGATGGACGGACACATAACCAGTTTAGAATACAGGTTACATTACAAAGGAGAGTTTGGCGGTACATGTAAAACGCTCTTTGTTCCTAGAAAACCTTCATGTAAAATATAATGTAGACCCAAATAATTTTATCAGCTTGGTTTACACACATGTTCAACGGTAATTTTTCATGAGTGAGGATTTTTTTCTCTTACCTCAAGCAGAGGTCTCCACTCAAGCAGATGTCGTCAGTGAATGACTTACTCGGTTGTCAATGTTGGAGCCATCATGATCAGACACCATGATCAGACACGACAGATCCTGAAGTTTGAATTCTCCGCTAGAGCTTGAATGATGTCATGACCAATATCAACAACTTAGTGATTCACTCACTGACGAAGTCTATATTTGTTTTATATACCTCATACATGCAAGGTACTGCTGATAAAAAAAGGAGTGTTTTTACCCTGTCGAGGATATTCTACACCATACACATAAAAAGCTGCAAAAGTTGCGGAAATGCCCAATGGTATACTACTGGTGGTGCACAGAACTGTTCCATCCATTTTTATGGCAAGGTCCACTGGGGTGAAGGGGTTTCCCTTGATGACCAGGGTAGGGATTGGAACTATAGGCTCCTGTTCAAATGTAAGTAAACAATATAGCAAGAATCAGTTAACTGAAATATTAAATATTATATACCTCATACAATGATTCTCGTTCACCGATTGGTTAAAAGCAGATCACGCGACATGGATTAATTCAACCTTTTCTGTGCGCAACTATTGTCTGACCTTTTGCATCAAGGTCAAAGGATTATACGTTTTAAAGTACTATTCCCCAGGGCGTAGAGAATATCACGCACACATGCTCTTTCTTTACAGAACGTCCGAGGAACAACTCTTGAAAACACACCAAACGACAGAGGACAAAAAATACCAACGAGGACAAAACACGCGTCCTCGAAAGTCACGTCCTCTCACGAAGAGTAAAATGACAAGTTATGCCCTCTTATAAATTTTAAAAGGTGTCCTCAGACGAGCGATAACCCCTGCTGAGTAGGTTCTGACCTTAACACTTGTTTCATCGTGATCGTTATTGTTATAATAGCGCCCGCTAGACACACTAAGGCATAAACAAAAAAAATGTTATGTTGGCGTAACCCGACCGACCCTAAAAATACGGCCGACCCTGGATATTTTTATTTTTTTCAAGGGAAGAAATTTAATGATTAAAATCTATATAAATGAGTTATAAATACGTTTGAAACCATTTCTGACCGTTTCTCATTGTTGTATTGACTTGTCTGACGCTGCACGGCTGTCTCACCCGCAAATAAAGTGCGCCCTCTCCCGTTGAGATTTTGCAAGGCGTTGAACCAGCGAGCGTGACGTCACACAGTTCGTTTAAACGCGTTGCCGTTGTGACCGCACAGTGCATATCTTCCAAAAATACTCGATCGGGATTGGCTGCGGTGTCATACATACTCATAAGATGGATATTAATAAAGAATGACATTTCCTGAATAAATTACTGAAATTATATGCTTGGGCGTGTGATATAGTTGTGTATATAGTTGTGCGAACGAGGCGTTGCTGCAAGTGCAAATCGGAACGACGGCGGTGAAAAACGGCCAACCAAATGTCACATTTGGATGATTTTAAAAGCTTAGAAAGAAGTGAACGTCTACCCACAGACGGTGTTTAAGGTAATTCACAAGGGGATGACACTGGTTAGTGCAGGACATTTTTTTTTGTCCGTGTAATACTGTTATAAAATCACTGCGTTTGAGTTGTTATGCGATGTCGCTTCGCCCCCTTACGTACGCACAAGCGCGCGTGAGGAACAGCTGATTAGGCGGTGCGAGTTGACCAGCGCAGCGCACGCTTGTACTACTAACACTCGTCTCGTGTGTACGTGTTTTAAGCATCATCATGCGAGTACGAATTCTTATTCAGTGGCAAAAATAACCCCAAAAATGGCATTCGACCCAAAACAAAAGTAATTAAATGTCTATCTTTCATTTACCTAAATAAGGCACACATGTTGTAAGGTAAACAAATGCAAAATAGTAAATTTCACATTTTAATATCACAAATTGTTGCAGCTGCTTGAGAACTGGCTTACTTGATGTGGAAAAACAAATTTATTAATTTGTTATACACTATAATAACGCTTGCCATATTGGCCCCTGATATAGCGTTAGTTTAGTTTTGGTGTAAATAAAGCTCCTTTTTTCATGTCTGGATAGTTTTTCTCATCTGTTGTCCATCATACTCGTAGCTATTGCATTCTCAAAATATAAGGCTTGCATTTGTTTAAGACTTCAGTTCCTTGAAGTACACAAATTCCTACGATAAGCCTATCTTGTTGTTGACCTGTACGTTGACTAGTTTATTGTCAAAAAGCATTCAGGCAGACATATCAAACTGCTTCATTTAAGCTATTTTGGATATGGGTGGTTCGATTCCACTGTGCTTTCAGTAAATTACGTTACGTAATGTTGTCGGCAATTTATAGGCTTGGTATCGCAGGAAACAAATTTAAATTGCACTCGGCTATGACTGCAGCAGGTGATCATCAATTGAGAAGCATAAGGTTTTATTTCACATGGGTCCATTTAAAGGCTACCACATATAAAACGTAATGTGAATCAAAAAAGGCTAAATGGGATTACGACTTGAATTTGACATGTCGGTACATTTTGCATCGAACATTCATCACAAGCGTTGAAACTCAAGCGTTGAAACTCATTTAACTCTGAGAGTTCGCAGCATGAAAACATCATTATGATGCAAGATTATTACCATATGATTACACACTGTGCTTGATTCATGTACTTTAGTTTTGAATTTTCGTACAGGCTTATGGCTCTTTCTTTCTGCCAAATGTACATGTAACACTGGCCCTAACTTCTGGAGAAGTGTTCACATGATGACGTTTCATTATCGACATGAGCCGAGAAAGGCCATCTTTCATGCCATGAACTATTCGTCCGGATCGGTTGAACTCGGTATGTATAAGTTCTCCGCCTTGTTCATTGAGCATCCCAAAGCCAACATGAAATCTGGATAGCTGCTCTACTGCGTGGCATTCAAGTAGATGAAGCTTGGGTGTCACACTTGCAGATGGGAACATGTGACGATACGTTCGCATGAAATCCTTGATGCAGACATCTACAGTGTATAGAAAATGGAATGATACAAGTTATTGATGTGCATGAAGGGTTCTATAGTACGAAAAGCCACATTTGTTTTTTTGTTTTTTTTTACAAATTGTGCTATAATTACGAACTGGCTGAAACATGCACTGTATAAAAGTGTACGTACAATCGTACATGTACATGTATTTTCAACGATAAATTATGCAGTCATTTGGCTATTTCTGACCGACCACAACTGGAAATCAGTTTTGGATCTATAGGCTCAATAAAATACGAAACTACAAGAAAATTCAGGCAGTATCCGCATACCGCCTAAAATTTACGGGTACTGTCTGGAATTTCTATTTTAATGAGCCTAGATCCAACGCTGATTTCTAGTCACAGTCGCAAAAACTTGAAGATATTCTTGTAATCGCTACCAATTGTCGCTGCTTGTCGAATAATTCGTTCCTGTGCACCTATTTGGATGTCATCAGTTAAACTTTGTTCCACTGTCTGTTTCGGCATCGCTGTCAGGGCTGCTATAACATCAGGCTGAAATAAGGTAAGCATACAAATGCGACGGTCATGCAAGGATCCGGATATTTACAGCAATGTGCATGTACAAATGTACGTGTACTACTAAGATTCCCGGTAATAAGTGGCATACCTCACAACATTTGCGTACGTGATTGCCCACAAACGATTTCCCATGATATGCCTGCCTCTGCACATGGTAACCTGATAACACCTTGTCGAGGGAGGTGACTACTGGTCCAGATGCATAATCCATTGCAGCTTTGTTCACTTCTTGGGAGAAAAAAATAACGTCATGTTATAATGCCAGTGTCTGCATATTGTATTGTATTGTATTTATCTTATTTGGCGAAGAAGGGTTGGAGATGCCCACACATATGGCAAGCCAAACGTGTCATTACGTATTGCGGCAACACGTTGTGAAATTTCCACAACGCATTGTGCTATATAATCCAATCAGAACCCAGTATTTCTGCAACGCGTTGCTAAAAATAGACTCAACGCGTTGCGAGGTGTCAAACAATGCGTCACAACGCGTTGCGAGGTGTTAAAACAACGCATTGTGAACATCTCACAACGCGTTGCCAGATATCCACAACGCATTGTGGGATGTTCACAACACGTTGGACACCTTGCAACACGTTGTGAGTCTATTTTTAGCAAGCGCTGCAGACATACTGATTGGATTATAGCACAACACGATGAGGATTTGTTTTCACAATGCGTTGCCGGAATAAGTAATGACCCTTTTGGCTTGCCATACACACATACCAATTCCCGTATGGAGGTTCTCAGCCTGAATGCGTCATTTGCAAGGGTACGAAATTTCTCATCAAGTTCTTCTTCTTGGTTTTGAAGCACATGTAGTGGCAATTCTTCCTCAATGTCTTCAAGAGCGGCACGTTTTTCAGCAAGCTCCTTACATGGCTCCTCTCGTCTCTTTTGTTCGGCTACTATCTGGTCTTCATAATTGGACAGCGGTAAGTCGTGTTCAACCATTTCTTCATCATTGGCAGCTCTCAGCTTTAATATCTGAAAGTCGAGACTGTGACAGTCGCGTTCAAAAAGGTCAAATAGCTTTTTGAACACTCCGAGTGAAATGTGAAGGCTTGGCACAACGACCTGTGAATGAAAACAAGTGGTTGCATATGTAAGTGCAGTATAGACCTTATCGAATAGCCGCCATTTCGTGGGGCAGTTTCTTTGTTCCTTGAGGACATGCATGGTTGCACATATTGTGCTTCCATTGTTGAACAGTTTAAGTAACAAAAGGTGCCCCACGAAATGGCGGCTATTCGATACGGTCTATAGACATGTGTAAGTGTTACTAACAATTAAGGACAATACCTGTAGCTGTATTTCATATTTAGAGATTAGACTTATTATTGCATTACACTTATTGGAGATGACGCGTTTCACTTACATGATCAATGTCAATGTTCACCATTGGCTTGTTTATCACACTGAGAGAGACCTGTTTAGATTTCACTTTCTGAGATCCATTTTCAACAAACTTCCTGTAGTTTTGCTGAAGGGATGTCAGTGTCCTGGGTTGGCTTCCTGTTCCAGAATCTTCTGGGGGCCTCTGCATCTCGTCTTTGCTTGATGTGCAGTAAATACAACAGTGTCTTGCTGAAGGAAACTTGAATAAATAAAACAAAGAACAATTTAGTAGCATTGTTGAAACAGTACATGTATAAATACAACATATACAATGTGCTATTCTTACCATTGCATCCATTGAGACCATACATCTTATTCAAGAGCTCGTAATCTCCATAGCAGAAAAGGCGTAAAGACCGGTTGCTGGGGAATATAACAATAACAAGGTGAACATACACAGAGAGAGGACTTGTGAAGAAAAGGTGGGAAAAGGCAACATTTAAAAATATACTCTCCCCCCGCCCCCAAAAAAGAAATACATGTACATGTACCCGGTAACATGTAATAATAATACTAATACAAACTTACTTCCATTGCTTTGAAGTAAGCATGTTGACCTGGTCGAGTATGCTGGGAAGGATGTTCTGCAAATTGGTGAGCGAGTCGTTGCCTTCGAAACAGACGAATACCACTGTGTTCTCCAACAAGGAGTTTGGCCGCTCAACATTCACTATCTGAAACTCCATTTTGAACGTGCTGCCACCCTTGTCACCACCGATTTTTATCCAGACTTCATCCTCGGGGATTAAACCATCGTGCCATGTGAGAAGCTTGTGTCTGTATGTCGAACAAGTAAACAAATTATCTTTTTCCAAGTTGGTCACAACTTCATTTTAAGGAATCGAATTGTTGAAGTCGAAAGCTCGAGTTGCTGTGGAGATACCGTACCCACATGTACATGTATTTCCCATGTTGTTTTAAAATATGGTTGTACGGGTATATGTACATGTATGTGTATGTGTATGTGTACATGTACATGGAGTACATGTGCATGTATGTGTGCACATATGAGTACACACGCACATACTATATGTGGCAGTATTATATTTTCAAACGCAAAACATACTGATGCTTATAATCATACCTTTCCAGTCTGTTCAGATAATCAAAAACCATAGCACCCAGATCCGAGATGTAAACAAAAGGAGCAGCTTTTGTTGCAAGCCCATTAAAGCCATCTGAAGTGGAGCAGTTGTACACAACTTGCACAAGTTCACCTTTGAGGTAATTCTTCAAAAGGGCATCTTGCGTCTTCCTCATTTGTCGTTCGGAAGTTATCTGTACGCTGCCTCGCAGGTATCTGAGTGGAGAAGCAGAGGGAGCATGGATGTTCAGGTAGGGCTAAAACCTAAAAATGCATGTTTTTGATTACCGGTAATCCATTTATTGCCACAAAGTTACATGTACATGTAGTACATTAAACATTCAAGAAAAATAGGCACGAACCTTCTGAGCTTACGCAGGTTTTCCCATGCCATGTGGCAGTCGTGCATCATAGCGAGAGCCGTGTTTGCTGTCATCGGTTCGATGCTGGCCTGCTTCACAATTTCTGTCTTGTGGTCTTTCGGCATGGCTCGCACTTCGTCAACATGTTGTGTTACTGAACACCCTTTGCTAATGGAATCTCTAAATGCTGAAATAGCCGATGACCGCTGTCGTTTGTATGAACGGCTTATGTCATCGCTTGACTTGGATGGTTTTGTGACTTTCTGAACGTGAGCAAGCTAGAATAAATATCATGGAGTTAAATACATCAGTAAATTGTGTTACATTGTGTGCAGGTGCGTACTACATCAACATTACACACACAGAAAAAAATATATGAACACACATGTATATCTGTAGCAATTTAGGCATTTCACAATACACATCGCCACCAAGCATTTCTGTCGGAAAGGGCACAATGCGTTGTGGTATCATCCAATCAGAACACCAAATTTCTACAAATTCAAACTCAACATTTAATTTGGCAACACAATGCAACATTTTTTTAACGCGTTGCCGCAATATGTTAGAACCATTATGGCTTGCTACATATGCACAGTGGAATATTATCCTTTCCGCGTCAAACTCTTGGTGGCGTGTGTATTGTGAAACACCCGAATTGATACAATAAATAAATTCTTACGCGTCCTCCTGTTCGAAGAGATGCTATACCATCCCTAGCACTCTTAAGTTTTAACCACATCCACTTGTCCGTGGCCTCTTCGATTTCCCTGGGTATCGGTTGCCCAACATTGTGGTTTTTGGCGGCCTCCTTAAGAAAGCGGGCAGCGGTAGCAGTGGAGCTCACGTCTTTGTCAGGTAAGCTGGCACATGAGGTTTCAACGTTGACTGTACAAAGTGGCGGGGTACCAGTAGCTGTAGTGTGAACAGACTCCTTACACGAATGATTTATCATCCTTCTAATATGCCCAATACTTTGGCACCTGGTACAAACGACATGGATATTACCGAGCTGCACTCTCAACACTCGTGGGCTTCTTGTTATGCCATTGTAGTTGGCCTCTTCCTTACAGATAGGGCAGTTGATTGTCATTGAGCAAGCATGTTTATAGCAAGATGACAAACACTTGGAGCAAAAATTATGCTGACAGGGTGTCTGTACAGATGGACACCCAAGTATACAGAGGCAGATACCACAAGTGAACAGACTTTGCTCCCACTCATGGCCTAAAATGTCAAATTCTGTTGGAATCTCAATCTTTTCTTCAGTATCCAACAACAAATGTTCAAATATATTTTCATCTGCAACTGTAAATGGAAGAGTTGTGGTGGTTCCAACAGTTTTTGGGCGACCAGATCTTTTTGCTGACTTAGGTTTTCCTTCTGATTGTTTTGCAAATAAATTGCAAACAAAGCAAGAGCTAGTCCGTGAGTGTTTGGGCCAGTCCTCCTGTATTTTCTGTCTTTTACACAGTAAATCAACATCATATGTACGTGTACCAGCTCTGCAATGCCTCAGTTTCCTTCCACATCTTTCACAAACGTGTGATGGGTGTTGATCTGGAGTATCTGTCCATGTATTTATACGGAATATTGTAAAAATCTCCTTTCTATACTCTCTTGTAGGCTGACTTGTGTTTCGTGTTTGCTGCAGACTAACCTTGATGCGATCAGAACATATTCTACAAATTTTTCCAAGTGTTTCTGCGTGAAACTTAAAACTCATTTTTCATCTATAGGCAGTTTGTTAGACGTCTTACTTATGGGAAATATAATCAGACATACATGTATGCCAGAGTGAAGTTTGCAAATTAAAAAGCGCGCGCTATTTAGCCGGTAGCCGTGTCGGCATTCATTGGCTGTGGCTTGAAATTATACACGAGTCTATGGAAATCGATATATAGACGGATAGACCATTCTCCACAGACTCGTGTGTTAAATTTCAAGACGCAGCCAATGAATTCGGATACGGCCGTCCGTATTCACAGGTACCCGGCCGCCAACAGCGCGCTGAGTTTACGCAAAGCATGCACACCAACGACGCGCATGGCGCTTGGCGATGCACGCACGAAGCGTTACCGAACTTCTGTCGCGTGTTTTTGCTAACATTTAACGATGCCCAAAACCGACCCCAAAAAAATGTCCTGCAGATGCTTTTAACTAGGATTGATAGTGCATTTCTCAAACTATATAGATTGGTTCCAAAAAATACATTCTAAGCTTTTATTCATTTTTTACGCCTCTTTATAAACAAAGCTTAACCACGACGCGGAAAATTTTAGCGAAGTAAAAATCCCGTGGAAATCTTCGATTACGCATTACGCATGGCAATAAGTCTTCCCATTGATTAGCATTTCTTCCAAATTGTAATAAAATGTATAGATTTTAATAAAATGTCTTAGTTTGGGGGTGTTTCACGACATTTTTTGTTGTTGCTCAGGGCTACTGGGCGCCGCCATATTGGCCCACGGTTTTAATGGACTCTTGAGGGCGCTATTGCCGTGCGAAAAACTTCATTTGTACACAGTCAGTATGCGCGGAACAGCCGTGGCTGGCGCGCGTGGAACTTTGGAGTGCACATTGTTGCATACACCAACGATCGAACATGCAGCAGAAGATTGCGCAGGCTCTACAACAATGTACATGTACATGTACAGGGCTGCGTTCCAAACACGCGAACATTGCAAACGTTTTCATCGTTCGCCAAGAACTGGTACCCGGCTTTTCATAGACGAGTGCACAAAAGCACGGTAACCAGTGGCGAACGTTGGCAACGTTCGCGTGTTTGGAACGCAGCCCAGGTGTGATATCGATACGGAGATAGATGCACCAAGTATACATTGTACATGTATAGTCGCGTGCCCGACTCCCACTCAGAGAGCAGCCTCACGCTCGCTGAACCGAAGGAGCTCTACATGAAAAATATGGTAGCCTCGTCCTAGACTGTTGCACGGCGCGGACAGCTACATACAATATTTAAAATATTTGGCTATTTATTTTGTGTTTAAAAAATAGTTTGTTACAATATAAATTATTTTAATTATTTTTTCAGCATTTTACACAATAAAAACTGATATATATACATTCTAAAAATTGTAAACTATTTTGTGACCCCGGCGACCCGGCCCCGTGTTTTACACAGTCGCATCAACATGGCGCCCGGTTCCGAAGCGTACAGTGTTTCCATCAAGGGAAAATGTGGATCTGCGGTCATTTTTGATCGCTTAAAACGGATAAATTTGAGTCAACAGCTGAGGTTAATCGCACAGAGCTACGCCGACGATGTCAAGGTGGGGTACACGGTGCTGAAAATACAATCGTCAAAGGAAGAAGCGGGTCCATACAAAGATGTGGAATCAGATGAAACGGCCAGCATTTTGTCTGATTTTGGTTTCCACTTTTTCATGTCATTTTCGTTGCTGGGAGAAAAAGAAAAAAAAAAAATAATAATAATAATAATCCCTACCTACCTACCCTATTTTGGGGGGCCCGTTACCCCAACATAAATTTTTTTTTTTATGCCTAACTGTGAACCATCGAAGGTCGCACGGTTACAAGTGGTGTGCACCAGTCAACTGGAGAGCGACCTTGGCCCAATTTCATGGAGCTGCTTAACGGTAAGCAATTTTTTTGTGCTTACTGTAGCAGAAAAATTTGCTTTAGCGTAAACGTATTTCACGAGCGGTTGCTAGCTTAAGCACGTAAACAAACTGCGCGCGCAACATTTTAGATCGTCTGCTTAAGCAAAAGATTCCCCCAAATAAAATAAAATAAAAATGGCGGACGAATCCAACAACGTAAAAAGCGTTGCGCCGGGCGGGGTGAAGCCCAAATCGTCGCCCTTTACGGCAGATATGGACCTGGCACTGGCTAGCTCCTACATCGAGGAGAAAGTGGTAATTGAAGGGGCCCTAAAGGGGACCCTTTTGACATCGAAACATAAGCAGGCAAGCTGGGAACGAGTGAGGGGGTGCGTCAATGCGTGAGTATTTTACTAATTATTACCAATGGGTGGCGCTATACTTTTTTTATTTTTTTTATTTTTTGACCCCTCGACTATGGTTTACGGTTTGACGTTTGACCTTTGTTGTGAGAAAACACTGACACGGACGTACCTGCATTTACCAGAGAGACTTAAAACTTACAATTATTTGCCCCTTTTGACTGGACAACTGTGACATTGGTGTTATGGGCTGTATTTCAATGGATGGTCGGCTTCTCAGTTCGAAGTATCAACAGCTGGAACAGGGAGTTCCAGCTGTTGATACTTCGAACTGAGAAGTATTTTGTTTCAGATGCGTTCCCGTTGACAGTGACACAGAAGAAAAACACGGTAAATTGTGCTTTACCACATGATATAGCAAGGTTTTCCTTGCTCTACGATTATACCTGTTTCTTGGTCTACATACGATTTGCAGCCTGTCTTATGAGACAGTGTCATTGTTTTGTCATTTTTATTTCGTTGACTTTCGTTTTTAGTTTTACTCATGTAACTAGTACTAGGGCCTAGGCCGTCGTAACGTTACGGTTATTTTCTTTAGGTTAGATTAGAAAGAATGACTAAATCATCATCATCGGTCACATATAAGGCTTTGGCTTTAGTTTAGTTCAATCATGATGCAGGCCTAGTACCAGACAGCTTGTTTTTCTGAATTCTACCTCCATGGTTTTTCTGACAAAAGGTATTCCAAGCTACAGTACAGCATGTACAGCCTGACGTTAGACATTCTTTTGTAGATCATCATGATCATGATTCATGTACAATAATTTCTGCAAAACTCAGGAGTCCTGTATAATTATAATACAGCGCACTGAATTCTGTTGACATTTAACTATTTTAACCGTAGGGAGCCAGACAATCCATCATGATAGCAGTTGGAAATTGTGTTACAGCTGCAACTTATACTTTAAATCGCTATACATTCATTGTGTTTTCTGTTTGAAATGGATTTTTTGTAGTTAGTTGCTACAGACAACAAAATTGCACCACATTTTGGCTGCATCATATGTGGACTGTGTCAAAATAACTACATGTATGAAAGCTGTATGTAATATAGTAAATAAGTAATATTTGTTTTCTTGCTTCTTTATCTTCAGTGTGGCTGGAGGAAAGTACAACCCAGTGTAAGGACAGGTACCGCAATTTGGTGCAGGCAAGTAAGTACAAAAATTATCCAGATTTTGAGAGTTCTTGTAATTTTACCTGTGCACCCATCAATTGTTTGTCTGGACTCTGGATCCTGACAATATATCACGTGACGTGTTTTATAACGAAGGTTTTATAAACATTTTTTGGTTCTAACTTCCTGACCATTAAAAGTAAAAGAAAAACTATTTTTTCGTCAAAGTTGAACAATATTCAAGAGAATATTGTTCACTAAAAATATTATTTTATGTTTTTTGGCAAAAATTAAACCTAGCATCTTTAAGATGATATTGCACTATAATTATGTTGTCACCACACCCATAGTTTTTATTTAACTAATGTATTGTAACAAGAATATTCCCTGTTTGTTAAGAAACTCGGCACGAAAAGAACACACAGGAAAAGACAATTATCAGCAAGAAAATACCGCACGTTTATTTGGGTCGATCCTTCCTGATCAACAACAAAGAACAAAGATGGCGCTCAGGAAACGTCTCCCGCCGAGACGGGTGTCCCAACCTTCTAGCAGGGCTCGCGCCAACCGGCTCCGTGGAACCGTGTTAGCGCCCTCAGCTCGTCAGCCGGCCTAACCGTGGAATGGTGCTGGCGCCCTCTGCTAGCCGATTGGGAACGGCGTTACACAGCCCCCTTCGAGGACCCTGCTTTGTCCCCAAAGCAGGCAGCGAACCCCGCCATCTCGCCGGGGAGACGCTTCCTTTACAAATGGTAGCATGGCTAGAAAAAGAAACACATGGGGGTGAAGTCGGGGACAGCTCCGGCCGGATGCGGCTCCCCTCTGGCGGCTGCCTTCGCAGACGCGGCGGAGATCTCGTCCGGGATTGGGTCCCCTCGTGGTGGTGTCCATCTGAGGGCGTTGTAGCGCTCGGGGGCCGCTCCGATGGGGGTGGTGTCGAGGCTCTCTGGGCGTCTGGCTGGGGTGCCGCGGCGACCGGGGGTTGCTCCAGTGGGGTGCGATTCCCCCCACGAGCTGGCGGCTCCGACAGGGTGGAACCCGGCTGGGGTGCCTCAGCGCGAGGGGGCGGCTCCGTATGGCCGCCAAGCCCCCTCCGCTCCCTGTCCTCGCCGTCCAGCTCGTCGTCGCTGGCATGCAAGTTCAATTGGTCGTCCACTGTCACGGTCGCCACCCTCTCTGGTCGCCGGCGACAATACTGGAGGTGGCGTTGCCGCATGTCCTCCCGGTAGAACTTCCTCCCGCAACCGAACGGGCACTCGAACGGCAGCGTCGGGTGTAGCGCCGGGCACGCTGTTCGGTGGTGCCTCCGCAGGTTGCTCGACTTGTTGAACGGCTTCCCGCAGTGCCGGCAGTGGATACAGCCCTGGGTCGTCTGGTCCTGTCCTGGGGGTCCTCCACCGGTTGTCTGCTGTGTCGATTTAGGCTTCCTGTGCGGACAGTCACGCTGAAAATGACCGATTTCGTGGCACCCAAAACACTTCAACATCAATCGGTCGGATAGCCTGTGCACGTAGCCCGTATTATCATTGTTCGACTCTCGTTTAGGTTGTGTTGGCTGTACCACCGACCTAACGTCCCTGGTTCCTTGTTTCCCTTTCCTATTCTGCACCTGGGAGTCTAGGAAAGCCTCCATCTCCGTGGCCAGGGTGATGGCTTCGGTCAGGGTCGTCGCCTTTGTCGAAAAGACGTGGCGTTGCAGCTGTTCGTCGCCTAATGCATTCATGAAAGCCTCCACACCCAGGTCCTCCCGTGCTTGCGGGGAGAAGTTCGGGTAGGTCTTGGAAACCAACCGCCGTATAGACTGTCCCAGGCTGCCGATAGATTCGTCCCGACCTCTGGTGCGCATCGACAGCTGGGCCCGATGTAATGGGATTTGGGCCGTGATCCCGAATCGTTGTTCGAAGTACTCCAGAAGGCAGGGGTACTCCTTTCGCGCCTCTGGTGCCATGTCCGCCAGGGCTTCCAGCGCCGAGCCCTTCAGGTGGGGGCAAGGAACATTGCCTTCTCAGCTTCGTCCCACTGGTTGACTGTTGCGACGCTTTCAAAATGGATCAGGTAATCGGCCCACGAAGAAACTCCATCAAACTTATCTGGGAGCAGTATTGGTCTCCGAATCCATGAGGGCGTTCCTAGCTTCCCATTGGTTTGTGCAGTGCGGAGCTCCGAGCGGGGCTCCCCTCCATAGGGTTGTGCAGTGCGGAGTCGGTCCGAAGGTTCCGCGCCGTAGTCACGTGGCATGCGGGTCTCCGAGGGGAGCCGTCCAACATGGTCGTGTGCGGTGCGGAGTCGGTCCGGAGGTTCCGCGCCGTAGTCACGTGACATGCGGGGCTCCGGTGGGAGCCGACCGACATGGTCGTGTGCGGCGCGGAGTTGGTCCGGAGGTTCCGCGCCGTAGTCTCGTGGCATGCAGGTCTCCGAGGGGAGCCGTCCAACATGGTCGTGTGCGGCGCGGAGTTGATCCGGAGATTCCGCTCCGTAGTCTGGTAGCGTGCGGGGCTCCGGGGGAGCCGTCCGACAGGGTCGTGTGCGGTGCGGAGTCGGTCCGGAGGTTCCGCGCCGTAGTCACGTGTCATGCGGGGCTCCGGGGGGAGCCGTCCGACGTGGTCGTGTGCGGTGCGGAGTCGGTCCGGACGTTCCGCGCCGTAGTCACGTGTCATGCGGGGCTCCGGGGGGAGCCGTCCGACGTGGTCGTGTGCGGTGCGGGGTGGATCCTCCGGAACCCGCCGGAACTTTCCCGGCTCAAAATGCACCGGGGTCGAACTTAGGTCTGTCAGTGTCAATGGGTCGCTGGTTTGATCTAACCCCCTGCAAAAACTACTCGGATTGGCAGGGTCAGGCCGTACCGTACGTACCGGCCCTTTTCCCTCTACAATCTCAGGCTCTAACATTTTACCAGTATCCTCCCACCACCCGGAGTTTTCTCTCGGGTTTTCCCCAACAAACGAGTACAGTTCATCCACCGTAACGAACGTTTTACTGCTTGCCATGTTCGTCCGGTCTCTATCTAGGGACTCCTCGTGTCCGATGCTCGGCATGTCTCCGCCGTGTGGCGAGTCTGATACCAGACCTCCCCGGTCTCGTGAATTCATTGCTTGAAAATCTCGAATTCTACCTGTATTTCTCTCAGTGTGCCGTCCCACCGCTGCCGCCAGTGTAACAAGAATATTCCCTGCTTGTTAAGAAACTCGGCACGAAAAGAACACGCAGGAAAAGACAATTATCAGCAAGAAAATACCGCACGTTTATTTGGGTCGATCCTTCCTCATCAACAACAAAGAACAAAGATGGCGCTCAGGAAACGTCTCCCGCCGAGACGGGTGTCCCAACCTTCTAGCAGGGCTCGCGCCAACCGGCTCCGTGGAACCGTGTTAGCGCCCTCAGCTCGTCAGCCGGCCTAACCGTGGAATGGTGCTGGCGCCCTCTGCTAGCCGATTGGGAACGGCGTTACAGTATCCTGTAGGAGTCACTGGTAAATAAATCTTATTCCACAAAACATTTTTGACTAAAGCTAAGTATTTTCATTTCAAACTTTCAGTCACAAAAAGAAGATGATTCTCGTTCACCGATTGGTTAAAAGCAGATCACGCGACATGGATTAATTCAACCTTTTCTGTGCGCAACTATTGTCTGACCTTTTGCATCAAGGTCAAAGGATAATACGTTTTAAAGTACTATTCCCCAGGGCGTAGAGAATATCACGCACACATGCTCTTTCTTTACAGAACGTCCGAGGAACAACTCTTGAAAACACACCAAACGACAGAGGACAAAAAATACCAACGAGGACAAAACACGCGTCCTCGAAAGTCACGTTCTCTCACGAAGAGTAAAAAGACAAGTTATGCCCTCTTATAAATTTTGAAAGATGTCCTCAGACGAGCAATAACCCCTGCTGAGTAGGTTCTGACCGTAACACTGTTTCATCGTGATCGTTATTGTTATAATAGCGCCCGCTAGACACACTAACTGTGAACCATCGAAGGTCGCACGGTTACAAGTGGTGTGCACCAGTCAACTGGAGAGCGACCTGGGCCCAATTTCATGGAGCTGCTTAACGGTAAGCAATTTTGTTTGCTTACTGTAGCAGAAAAATTTGCTTAAGCGTAAACGTATTTCACGAGCGGTTGCTAGCTTAAGCACGTAAACAAACTGCGCGCGCAACATTTTAGATCGTCTGCTTAAGCAAAAGATTCCCCCCAAATAAAATAAAATAAAAATGGCGGACGAAACAACAACGTAAAAAGCGTTGCGCCGGGCGGGGTGAAGCCCAAATCGTCGCCCTTTACGGCAGATATGGACCTGGCACTGGCTACCTCCTACATCGAGGAGAAAGTGGTAATTAAAGGGGCCCTCAAGGGGACCCTTTTGACATCGAAACATAAGCAGGCAAGCTGGGAACGAGTGAGGGGGTGCGTCAATGCGTGAGTATTTTACTAATTATTACCAATGGGTGGCGCTATACTTTTGTTTGTTTGGTTTTTTTTTACCCCTCGACTATGGTTTACGGTTTGACGTTTGACCTTTGTTGTGAGAAACCACTGACACGGACGTACCTGCATTTACCAGAGAGACTTAAAACTTACACTTATTTGCCCCTTTTGACTGGATAACTGTGACATTGGTTATATGGGCTGTATTTCAATGGATGGTCGGCTTCTCAGTTCGAAGTATCAACAGCTGGAACAGGGAGTTCCAGCTGTTGATACTTCGAACTGAGAAGTATTTTGTTTCAGATGCGTTCCCGTTGACAGTGACACAGAAGATAAACACGGTAAATTGTGCTTTACCACATGACATACCTGTTTCTTGGTCTACATACGATTTGCAGCCTGTCTTATGAGACAGTGTCATTGTTTTGTCATTTTTATTTCGTTGACTTTCGTTTTTAGTTTTACTCATGTAACTAGTACTAGGGCCTAGGCCGTCGTAACGTTACGGTTATTTTCTTTAGGTTAGATTAGAAAGAATGACTAAATCATCGTCATCGGTCACATATAAGGCTTTGGCTTTAGTTTAGTTCAATCATGATGCAGGCCTAGTTCCAGACAGCTTGTTTTTCTGAATTCTACCTCCATGGTTTTTCTGACAAAGGGTATTCCAAGCTACAGTACAGCATGTACAGCCTGACGTTAGACATTCTTTTGTAGATCATCATGATCATGATTCATGTACAATAATTTCTGCAAAACTCAAGAGTCCTGTATAATTATAATACAGCGCACTGAATTATGTTGACATTTAACTATTTTAACCGTAGGGAGCCAGACAGTTCTATCATGATAGCAGTTGGAAATTGTGTTACAGCTGCAACTTATACTTTAAATCGCTATACATTCATTGTGTTTTCTGTTTGAAATGGATTTTTTGTAGTTAGTTGCTACAGACAAAAAAATTGCACCACATTTTGGCTGCATCATATGTGGACTGTGTCAAAATACATAACTACATGTATGAAAGCTGTGCTTTACTGTATGTAATATAGTAAATAAGTAATATTTGTTTTCTTGCTTCTTTATCTTCAGTGTGGCTGGAGGAAATTCGAAAAGTACAACCCAGTGTAAGGACAGGTACCGCAATTTGGTGCAGGCAAGTAAGTACAAAAATTCTCCAGATTTTGAGTGAGTTCTTGTAATTTTACCTGTGCACCCATCAATTGTTTGTCTGGACTCTGGACTCTGGATCCTGACAATATATCAGGTGACGTGTTTTATAACGAAGGTTTTATAAACATTTTTTGGTTCTAACTTCCTGACCATTAAAAGTAAAAGTAAAACTATTTTTTCGTCAAAGTTGGTGATATTCTCTTGAATATTGTTCACTAAAAATATTATTTTATGTTTATTGGCAAAAATTAAACCTAGCATCTTTAAGATGATATTGCACTATAATTCTGTTGTCACCACACCCATAGTTTTTATTTAATTAATGTATCCTGTAGGAGTCACTGGTAAATAAATCTTATTCCACAAAACATTTTTGACTAAAGCTAAGTATTTTCATTTAAAACTTTCAGTCACAAAAAGAAGATGGCAACTACAGGCCACAGGAGGTGGTGCTGCTCCCCCTCCACTTACCAGAGCACAATTTTAATTAAAGGGTCGCTGGCAAGTGTCAAGTTGGAGGGAATTAACTGCCCAGTTGACACCTTCAGTTTCAGTAAGTCATGCATTTAACCTTGAGACTTCGTTCAATTTCCTTTTTTTTTCCAGTAAGAATTAATTTTTGGCTCTTTGAGTAAGAAAGTGACCAACACAGTATACAAGGGAAACAAGTTATCTCAACCCCCCCCCCCCCCCCCCCCCTCCCCCCGGCAAAGTCGCCCCCCACAATGTAGCCCCCTACAAAGTTGACCCCGCCAAAGTCGCCCCCTCACAAAGTCACCCCCTTACAAATTCGCCCCGTTGAAAAGTCCCCCCCCCCCTTTGTTGAGACTACAAGGTGAAGAAGAGTTCTGAGAAGATTAATTATGTCTTGATTTTTCTATAGTGTAATATGCTTTAAAACTGAAGGTTCAGTATCTAGATAGTTGAACTATGCAAGACAGTCACATACTTGTAAATGTTTTCATCTGTGATGAGAACTCTGGGGAAATGACATTGACAAATTTACATCGAACGGAGGAGTTTGCACCGCAATGTTGGGAATACCACATAAATATTTGTTCAAATACACAAGAAAAAAAGCAAATTAAAATTGTATTTTCTTTGTTAACCTAAACTAATTGGCATTGCCGTTTTTTTTCTTGCAGAAGCAGCTGAACCTGAGGCTTCCTGCTTCCTACATGCCACAAGGCCAATGGTTGAGTGGTATAATACTACTACTTCTACAACTGCTGATAACAATATGAATATAAATAATCAAAGCGCCAACAATGGGGGAGCGCAATTTACAGCCAGCATTCCAGAAACACAGAGGCAAGTCGCTTCTCTTTCTCCATAAATGTCCTGGGTCCTTTTACTTGCATTACACTTTACACAAACCTCCAGCTTTGTATCCCCTCCAAAGGATAAAGTAGTTAGTGCAGGCATGCATTTTTCGATGTTCCAACTAACTTGATTCAAAAGTAAGATTTTTAATCCACCTAATGTATTTCCAGCTCGATTTATGTTTTTCTTTTCTTGTTGATTTCAGTTTACAGCATGCCAGTCACAATTGAGATTGATGGTGAGTAAATACATTAACTCGCTATTATATGCATAATTTTTGATAATAATGCTAGCAAGCTTGAACCCTCAATCCTGATAGGTCAATCCATGGTTACAACATTGTGGTACTGTGAAAACATAACATGGTTTGAGGAGGGCTAATATTGACTTTACATCAGGAAAACATGTTTTTTTAGGGACTTTCAGTAACCATCCTGTGGCATAAACTGGCCTGCGTGAAAGTCTTTTGCGATACTGCAAGGTATTATACAACCCACTGCACCACAACCTACTGAAGTTGTCCTATTTCCTTTGTCATTCTTTTCTTGCTATGAAACATGCCATATTTACACTTTGATTTACATTTTATTCCTTTGTCACAGATACCCCTACTCAGCCAATAACTCCATCTCTTGCAGTGACTAGGCCCCCAGCAAAAAGGAAGTACAAAGTCACTGCGGAAGAGTACATGGAGCGCAAGCTAGCAGTCCTGGAGAAGGAACATGTCTTGAAGTGCCGTATGCTTGTTGCACAATCTAAGTACTACGAAGCACTCTTTGAAAAAAAATTAACTTTGCATGCTTTAAAGGGTCTGGGTACTTTTTGTTGGACTCAAAACACAATGTGTAAGTTAAAAACAATTTAAATTGGGAGTATAGTGAAGACAATGCTGTTTCATCCTTGAAAGGAAATATATAATATTTTGCTGTAATTTTCAGAAAAGATTGGATTTAGGTGGTTATTGCTTGTACTAAAAAGGGTAGTTTTCATCGAGTATGACACAATCCACATTTCAGTGTGTTGATTGTTTCACTTATTACACATTGAGCTGCCTATGATGCCTGTGATGATTAATTGATGTAGCTAAACGATCTCTCATGGCTTGTCCAAGTGCTGTATCATTCCCCCCTCTTCTGTAAACAAGTTGAAGGTTGGCATCAGGGTCATCTTCCACTATGTGCTCCTCCTCGGGCATTAGGTCACCTTCAACACATGTGCAAACAAAGGTTGCTGGTTAATGGAAATACATTGTGGGTTGCATGTTGATGAATGGGTGCAAACCAGCGAGACTGGTTCTCTAACCTTACAATTCCGAGATGTTTAACTAGACACCGAGAGTCATCATTCCAAAAAAATGTGGTTTCATCTACTCACTAAGATCTTTGTGGGTCATTCCATGTCAAATCATGGTTGAATTTTTAACCCTACCCTCTTCAAATTTGCTCAAATTTGGTTTATAGGGTAACTTTGACTCAACAAGCTCAAATTTCGAAATTAAAATTTCATCCGACTTACGGTTTTCGCGATACGGTGCGTGCTTTTTCGAGGATTTTGGTCAAAATGACTCGACCGTCAACTTTCAAACGACCATAAACCCAGTAACCCCTGGGTCAAAATGGTTGAAATTGATGTTTTTGGAAAGAGGATTGCATAAGGAATCTAATTCTGCCATTATTTTTATGCGTTAACATGGTATGTTTTCCATTACCTTTGACCTTCACTTTGACCTTGAATTTGACCTCGTGGATCACGTGATCCAGAGGTGAACTTCGGTGACAATTTTCACCCATATGTTTTCTTCATAATATCAAAAAATTAGAGATATAATATTGTTTGTTTGCTTTCCAGCTCTTCTCAAAGTTGCTTTGAAAGTTGACGGTTGAGTCATTTTGACCGAAATCATCAAAAAAGCACGCGCCGTATCGCGATAACCGTAAGTCGGATGAATTTTTAATTTTGAAATTTGAGCTTGTTGAGCCAAAGTTACCCTATAAACCAAATTTGAGCAAATTTGAAGAGGGTAGGGTTAAATCCATTGGGTGATTTGACATGGAATGACCCTTGTACCTTGTAAGTTTCAACGTTCAATTCAATTTGAATATTGAGTTATGCCCCAAAATTAGGCAGACTTTGACCTTTCGGTACTACCGGAAGTTAAGGTCATACGATTTCGGCGTAAACTTTTCAAATATTGCCCCAATCTTGATCTATCAGATGCCCAACTATGAACATCATAGCTTTCACATTCAATGAGATACAGCAAAAAGCAGATGGTAATTTTTCAACTTTAAAAATCTTGTAATTCGGGACCTCATGACGTCATCATGACGTCATGAAAACTGTGCCGTCTTCCTATTGAGGTTCAATTGTCTGATGAGATTCAAGGTTCAATTCTTCAGTTATGCTGTAGAGAAAAGTTCTTGGGAAGAAGAAGATGGAGAAGAAAAAAAAGAAGAATCCCTGAAGAGATGATGAAAAAAATTTCTGTTTCAGAGGAGGGAGAGAAAACTCCAGAATAATATTTATGGATAAAATTCACAGAATCAGGTAGGGACCAAAAGTCCAATCCACATTACCTTCGTCAATGCCATAATTATGGAGCAGGCAGCAAGCAAGAATTTCGGCAGCTGCCTTTCCCATGGTGCGAACCTGTGTGATTACACCAGTCATATATACTTTGGTCTGGAAGTCCACTTGTATCCACGGTTTGCTGTCTGCGGCATTAGGAAGCCAGGATCCTTTGCTAACTGCAAACAAATCAGAAAACTATACTAAGTAAAATGTTATTCTCCAATGGGAGACTTGAGACACTTGGTGGCAGCAAATAAACCCGTCATTTTTTACAGGGTACATGTACGTCCAAGTATCCCATTACATTCATCCGAATAAGTATTACGTTTCAGGTATATTCTACAGACGCGTAGAAGGAAAACGAATACACAAAATATTAAGTCATATATAGTAACGACTTCGCACGTTTTATTCATGTCCCTTCCACGGTTCTGTAAACTTGAAGGAGCCCCAAAACTTGCCTTGTGAGTTGAGTCTCGCCTTTTCTGGTCCGTAGTTGTCTCGGTTCGCCCACTTTGACGAGACCGTGAGATCGGAATCCGGGATGCGGCCATCTTCAATTCCCATGGGCCCCTCCTTGATGCAAGCATTAACAGCTAGGCCAATAATCAACAAGAAACATAAACAAGTCTCACAGAATGCAAAATATTTGGTATAAATTTAGTCAACCATATCTTAAAATCGACAATCATCAGCGAGTACTACATAACTATTTGATAGAGAAATTAAAATGAACAGGACTATGGTATACATTGGAATTCACAATGCGAACAATTTGGTTGGTTGGGAAAACCCGATGGAGTTTATACCACCGTGCACGTACATGTAGATCAGCTTGTACAGCAACTGCCCATTGTGTCAGAGGTCTCGGGGAAACTCGATACAGTATACCACTGTGCCTCATAGCTCAGTTGGGACAGCATCTGCTCGGCGAGTCAGAGTTATCGGGCTCGATTCCCGATAAAGGACATAGGATTTTTCTCATCCCAAGATTGATTGTTTTATTTGAATGATGATTAGGCTCCATACCATGCATATTGCGTTGGTTACCAAACGCCTAAAAATTTCAACCGCGTCTCGTGCTTTGTACACGGGGTCTAAAGCCATGGTCAAGTACCATGATCCAGCAATACCGTTATAACTCTAAGCGCTTCCACCAACAGTTTGCAAAGCAACGACCTAAACCACGTTGAGACAATGACCAAATATCTCGCTGTTGATAACTCTCCGCTTTCAAGAAGTCAAAAGATTTTGTCTCCGTCCACCAAGTAACTAGTTACCTTCAGGAACTTCACCTGGGTCATTCCGTGTGAAATCACCTCAACTTGAAGTTGTCAGGGGTCCAACTCAGATTTGGACGAAACGTTTGCTTAAATTACCTCAACCTATGTCATGAACATGTGCAAAATATTAGAGGCCAACTCCAACTCGTTGCTGAGATATGACCTCCAGAAAATGCATACCCTACCCACTTGTTCCCAATCATAGCCGTGCCATTAAAGTGTTTTGCATTTTGGAGGCCTGTATCTCTAAAAAGCTTGGGAATTTTTACCTGAAAATTTATGTACACATTGAATGGCATCCAATATGCATGATTCTGCTATCAATCATTTTGTTTATTATCAGGGTAACGTTTTGCATTTTTTGGCTCCCCTTGGTGACCACATGGATGGTCAGATTGACTTCATAATATGCACACACACTAAGCACATTGGTTTGCTTCATATCCAGAGCAAAGCAATCGCACCCTTTTTGGGGGCGTGGTCAAGGCTTAGATGTGGGTCCGCAAAGAAAAATGACAAAATGAGCCTGGATAATCAAAAATTAGGGTTTTCGGGGAGCTACATCTTGTAAAGGAAAGTTGGTACGTACTTTTGATACCAGAATCGTGCAGATTGGATGCCATTAAATGTGTATATCAATTCGACATTGATTTCACAAAAGAAGAGTAAAGTTTAAAAAAAAAAAATGTCACATACCTATTTAATGGCACGGCTATGATTGGGAAAAAGTGGGTAGGGTAGGCACTTTCTGGAGGTCATATCTTAGCAACGAGTCGGAGTTGGCCTTTAATTTGTTTACATGTTCATGACATAGGTTGAGGTATTTTTTGAAAACAATCTATCAAATTTGACACGAAATAAATGACCCACCTGCAGCGCACATTTGCTGATTGGCGATATTCAGCTGTCCACGTGCGCCACGTACTAGGTCAGTCGGAATTTCGTCTTCCGTGTAGGACTTTAATACTTAACCAGACCTAAACAAGTTGAGTCCTTATTTATTGTTGAAAGTAGAAATCGATGTTAAAAAGACATTCTGAGGGTCCTTTTCGCGTTTTTGTCGGTTTTTGACGCTGAAACTACTTTGTTTTCCCCGGATTCACAACGAGTGCGTCGCCATTAAACAGGAAATCGATTGTCACTCCGCGACGGACCATACCATTATTTGTGGGGTGCGTGGTTTATGAAAATTGAAGCACATTTTCAATGTATACATTATGCAACCATCAGAATTGTAGCTCATAACATTTAAAATGTTTTAACATTAAGCTGTAGTAAAATAAATTATTCTAGTTTCAAAATTTAAATCGTTGATGTGTTTATTTTTCTTGTGCATTTCCTGCTATAAAATCGACCACTCTGATGATTGGCCCTGAAGTCTGGGATCCAGGCCTGTGAAATATAAATATACGGCATTTAACGTCATGTCAGAGAGCCAGACTGAAATGTATTTTTCGTGTATGGCGCTGCACCGGCCGGCCAGCAACAACCATGATTTTCATCGATGGAACGCGAAAGATTGCTTTGTATATGAGCAACAAATTACTCGTAAAAATAAAGTAAGTAATGAAGGTAAAAATAGTATAGTAAGCTTTATGCAGATTGTTGTCTTTTCAGATGTTGCTAGCGGTCCATGTTTGCTAATTCGTGATTTAAGTGCATGGCATAAATTCACAACTGAAAAACACGTTCCATGCACAGGCACCAGCGCAGTGTACGTGTACACGGTACAGCTAGTGAACAAGTGACAGCGACAGTCGTCCCGTTTTAAGACATCTCGACCGGTCACGGTCGAAAAATTCGGAGAGAATTTGGTGGTTGATCATGGAAAAAACTACCACGCACGTTCGCCAGTTTCAAAGAAAAACTTGATATTTTCTCATCGTGTTTCCTAACCAAACTTTACACTTGCTGGGGCATTATGATCATGACATTATTACTTTTACTTTTATTAGGAAGAATTAGTGGCGAACGTGTACGGTATTTATACCGTTCATCATGTCTTCCGACCTTTTGCACAAAACATATGAGACTAAGTGTTTCCTCACAAACAAAATATTTCTCACTCACAATTGTGGGTATTTTCATCAAATTTGCACTTACCGATGCTTGATGAGTCATTTCAAAAGAAGAAAAACATTCTGATCAACTTCTCAACCCTCAGTGCCATTTATTATTAATGTTAACTTGTTATTCATTTTTCAGTTCAACAGTGATGGGGACAAGGCACCAACCACCAAGGTGCATTAGGGGTCAGGAGTGAAGATTTCACTTACCTGAACAGTGATTGGATCAAAACTGTCAAGGAGCGAAGACTTCAGATGCAGCACATATTGTCCCAACCTGTACTTACATTTGAGGCTTGAGGATAAATAGGATGACATCGCCCGTGAACCCAAATGTATGAGCAAGCGTCAAATGCCAACCAGGTATTCATCAAGTGATCTACAATTTTTAAAATTAGGAACAGCAGCAGTACATAAGTGTACAAGTAATTAATTGTATTTCCTTGTTATTTACACTACTTGACTTGCATTCTTGTTATTTCATTCCCTCATTGTATGTATTATGCAATCACCCTACAGGTACAATAAGTTCCCAAAGAAATCACTGAATTGTCATAATGCTTTGCGGGTTGAAGCTGTTTAATAAAGTGTTAAATAATTTGGAACATGTTTTATTTCCCCACAATTACAGTCGTAGTATCACGTTGATTAAAGAGCCTTGTAGAAATTTAAGCCACATGCATGAAAGGTAAAAAAAATGTTTTCCAAACTTAAAACACCTTTAGTTAGCAGTTTTCTTTAACAAAGGTACCATATTTACTTGAAAAAAAAATCATGTGATTGTTACCTTGCTATCAACACTTTTAGTTTTCTTTTTTATTGTCTGCTCGTGAAGTAAAATTTGGGCTTTAAAGATAGTGAAGACTTGATGACGACTGACATTGCAAAAGATGAGGAGCAGCAGTAATGGTGCAATGAAGTACATGTATTGAAAAAAGGAGAATCTTTCTGAACTCCAGGGTCCAATTTCATGGCGCTATTGGCATAAACATTACTTAGCACATAGTTTATCTGCTTTATATTGCAAAAGTTGGTTGCCTGACAAAATATTGTGATATGTATTTACATGACTTGTGTACTAAAATGTTGATACTGTTTTTAAGCACAATTTGAAAATACAAATTTAGCTGGTTCCTCATTTTACAAAGTAAATTTTTGTGCTAAACAGCGCCATGAGGTACAAAGTTCATAGAGCTGTCCAGTATAGAAATGTGCTCAACACAAAGTTTATTTACTTTTTAAAATTGTTTCCAGCCAAAACCATGTGTGATTTTGTATTACGATTTACTTGTATCCAGGTACTTTAACCTCACAAAACGTCCCAAAATTTACTGATCTTTTTCGGTTTGTGGAAATAAAGCAAAGAAAATCCATGGGCTTTCCCATTCAGTGGCACGTTAGACTTGGTTCCAAGTCCGAGATCCTGTTTTGTTTTCCGTTTCCGATTTTTGAAATGTATGGACAGGGAACTAGTCTATTTCGGTTCAGGATCTCGGACTTGGGACTTCTGCACGCCAGTTGTACACGGTCTATGGGAATTAAGTCCAAAACAGGACGTAACGATATGATTGGTCGAAGTCACAGGGAGCCTTACGTTGTAATGAATATTCATTAGAAATCTTCTAGAGGATGTATTTGCGAGTCGTGTCGTCTGCTGGTACATGGTCGTGTTGGATTGTTTACAAACCTGTTGTAAATAATACAACATTCTGACATATCGGTTGATAATTTACTGACATTCGCAGATGGTTGAGATGGTGAAAGAATCTGGGGGTACATGACATGGCTATAACATCACCTGAATTGAATCTTCAACAGGTAATCACTTAAAATTAGAGAAGATTACCATACGCGGACTGTGCTGGCACATGCCTTGCTGGCCTAGCGCTGCCTGGGCCGGGCGGTCGTGGGCCGCGCCCTGCTGCGGCGCGGGGCCAGGCGGCCTCTATCCGGTTTCACGGTACGTTGATATGTTAACATATGACTAAGACTTACATGCAGTAAGAATGGAGAAGTTGAGCAGAACAAAATCTTGAAAATGTTAATAGGCCTAGTTATCAAACCTCAGTAACTTGCTGATTTAATGAAAAACCCAAATTTAGGAATACGAATCTCTCATTTGTTGTCCTCATAAAATAAGTAATAATAGGCCTGAGGTCTGACATTGTCTGAAGACTGAAGCCAGAGTTCTCCATTCTTTCGGGTAATCCTGCCAAAAAGTCAAACTTGAGCAAGCATGCTAGTGAGCTAGAAGCAGGCATCTGCTTTGTTAGCAGGAAGTCGTGGGTTCAAATCCCACCTGATCCGAGCACGTATGCTATGAACTTGAAGTTTTCCCGATAGTGTCTTAGGGGAAAACATTTAGTGTATTTGTCATAATTGGGAAAGGGCAAAACAATTACATGTCATGATGTAGGCCCTATGCACATAGGCCTACATGTATGAATTGTTTCCCCAACCACTTCCCCGCTCTATCCCACCTCAGAGAAGGGGATTGTCACTTTTCGAGTGACAAAATCCCACTCCTGCGGGGCAAAATCTAGGTGACAAAATCCCCACCCAGGGGTACGGGTGTGCGATGCAAAATAATGCACGTTTTGCTCCCATGTGCACAGACAATATGATTTTCTTTTGTCAAAATCCCCACCCTGGGGGCATGAAAAAATGTGACCAAACCCCCACCTAAATATTACCCTAATTAGTAAGCAGAAGCAGGTAGATTCACGTAGATTCACTTTTTGGGGGCGGTGGAGGGGTGTGTGGGGAAATTTTTTATTAATTTGGTCAGGTGCTCGAATTCAGAAACATGCATCCAAAAACTGCATCTGTTAATTAGCTCCTGTGACACATGTATATGTCAGGAAAGGCAAAGTATGGTAATTTATACCAATAACCTTTTTACTTGTATTTGTGCACAGAGTCCAACTGAGGCAGGACTACTTCGAGAGCTCAGCTTGAACTCACTGCAGGAAGCCTTGGCGGATCTGCGCCTTGGCAATACCTTTGTGATGAGTTGCAGATTCTCAGGGACTAGTTATTCACAAGTACAAGATTGAAGGAACTGCCACAAAACGTAAAGAGGAGTTCAGCATGATATGGACAGCATGATATTTTCCTACGGTGATTAGAGCACAATTTGAGTACTTTGCAACATCCTAGCTCCAACACATTATTGGACCACCTACAACCTGCATAGACAACAAAAATAAGTATGTAAGAATTGTTTAAGGCATGTCTTACATATTTGATGCCTTGTAAGCCTCCTGAGCTAATGACTATTGTCTAAGACCAAATATCATAAACATAAGCCTGGTTGCTGAGGGATTTTGTTGAATAATTCAAGACATAGGTGGTCCAATATTTTTTTCCAAGACTTTATGTCTCTGGGGCCTCTGAAGAGGCCCCGTCCTTCCTAGGTTAATTAGCCAGATTAAAAAATATATATTTCACTCTGTTTCACTGAGGTATCTAACATTTTTAAAAGTAGAATTTACTAACATAAAAATACAGGTACAATTGAATTGTCTGGTAGGATTTGTTAAATTTGCTACAATTTGCCATGATCTTTGTTTGATTTCCTTTTTCTTGTACTATATTAGGTAGATTCACAAGCTGCAAAAATTAGGGCGTTTTTTTATACCTATTTTGTGCCTACAAATTCATATGCAGCACGATATGGGGCCAAGGGTACTCCCCCTACCATTGTCCACCTCCCCCCCACCCCCCTACCATTGTCCCCCTACCATTGTCCCCCTATTGTGTCTGAAACATCAAAGGAATTCCTTTCAGTTTTTAGGGGTGGTTGGTGCGTTAACAAAAGGGAAGAGAGTGTGTCGAGTCATAGGTCCCAAATCGTGCTGGGTATACAATGTACATGTATACAAATTGTGACAAATTTTTAAACCTACAATCTCTTCCGGAGGCATTTTAAGCAATACATGTATAAAATGTTTAATGTAGAGAATTTTTTGTTTAAAAAGGAATACCGCAGTATAAAACCAACTAAATATCTGAATTACAACAGTGTTATAAGCATATTTCCTCATGCCGTTTAAATGTTGATCCTGAACATGATTGCTAGAATCTGCCTTATTTTGTGCAGGCGATCTCGAGACTCAGACTCTAGTTGACTCGAGACTCCAACCCCAAATGATATGGCTCGACTTGAGACTCAAACCTCAAAAGACTTGACATGAGTCAGATTTTTTTATTTGATTCAGCCAAACATAAAATATTTTTTTTATGCCTTTTTTGTCATTTTGGGGACCGAATTTCAGCACTAAAGAAACCTTGGCTAAAAGCATGTGAGTTCCATTGTTAAGACTCAATTTGAAATTAGTTTGACAAATTTATTGTCGTGACTACTCGACTTAACGAGCAAACTTGACCAATATGCCTGACTTGACTTGACTAATTGGGACTCGAGCAGAAGGAGACAAGTTACAACCCTGATTTTGTGCATCAAAATCCACATTAACATCAGTTTTAATAACCTGAAAATTGCAGACCTCTCATTTGAAGGAGTTTGTCAAGATAAATTTTGAATGTGTTCTTAACCCATGAAGAGCCACGACCACTCACTGCAAGGTTTTTTTTCTAAAAATATGGAGATTTTAGGGTAGGAAAAAAGTCTTCTTGAGTTGTCTCATAGGTTTAAATGTAGGAGGGCTTATGATAATGTGACGTCGAACCCTTCATCAGGAAAGTAGGTAAATTTGTTACGAAATGGATGCAGTATAATACTATGGACTCGGGTCAAGTCGACCGTTTGCCCAACTCGACCGTGAACCAACTCGACCACACAGTGCATGCAACAATTAAGTCACTTTGCTTTACGTCCACCGATTGACTGACCGAAGTTACGGGTGTAGTGACACATCATTAATAGTTGCAGTATTTTTGGACATACAAATTCCAAGTTTCAAAGAAAAACTTGAACTACGGTCGGTTCGCGGTCGATTTGGTTTACGGTCGAGTTGGCAAACGGTCGCCTCGCGTCTTTTGTACGGGTGCGGGGAGCTCGCCGGGCGCCACGCGTTTAATATCAAATCGGCCAGGTAAATCGGTATACGATCACTCTCAAACCGCTTCAAAAGAATATAGATTTTGTCATCAGAAAGGTTCTGCTGTTGCGTGTCCCCCGTTTTGACAAATACCACGAATACAACACGTACCCCGGTACGGTATACCTGCTTTTTTTTTGCGTTTTGGTCTCGGCATTTGCCTTGAAAACAAGTGCACAAAATTGTTTAAGTTTTTCGCACCCATGTACGAACACGCAACAGCAGTTGCACTAAAATACATGCACTGAGAGGATTACAAAGCGACTATTCCATTCTATCAAAAGGTAACAGATGTGTATTTTGACACGAGTAAGTGTTAGGAGTACGTTTTAGTTCTATTTCCATTCAAAATATTACAACATTTCATGCTTATGGCACTAATTCTTTCTAACAACAAACCACAGAAACAGTTTTAAGAAGAAGGCTGCGAAAATGGTAAATCTCATCTTACCTGTGAAGCATATAGACCCGACCACCCGGATTTGTATACGCTCCAATTGGCCGTCGCTACGGAAACCGCGCTGTATGTAAATCCAACTGGTGAATACATGAATGTAGCTGGCGTGCAGAAGTCCCAAGTCCGAGATCCTGAACCGAAATAGACTAGTTCCCTGTCCATACATTTCAAAAATCGGAAACGGAAAACAAAACAGGATCTCGGACTTGGAACCAAGTCTAGTGGCACGTCCGTTCCGATTGATCACGTTCAAATGACGTCACTTCCTACAAATCGCCACGTGCATCATGATTTTGAGCGTATTTTTTTGTGACGCACATCGGTTGCGCCGTATTTCGAACAAATTTCGAGCAACACGCGCGCGTGTTTGGAACATGTTACAGCGTGTGCGTGCGCGTACTTGATAGCGTTTAATACGCAGTAGCATTTCTTCCTACGAAGATGGCGTCTGTGAACGTGATCAATTGACTTTTTTTAGATGTGGAGCGGGAACCAGTCTAGCGCCGTATTCGAAAGGACGGATCACGTAATATATGGACGGGGGCGGCCGATTTTAGCAGGGATTACACAATACGAACAAACGCATCAAATATTCATAATTTAAAACGGGAAGGATTTATTCCTCTCCCAACACGGTTTTAAAACATTCAAATGCAGTTTCAATTGGTATATGATGCATTTATTGGCGGCGTACTTGAACTTTCATAAACTGCATACCCTACAAATAATGGTACGATCCGTCGCGCAATGACACTGGAGAGCCTTGTCAGGCTGGGCGCGCGGCGGAGCACTCATTGCTAATCCGATAAGAAGAAAGTAGTTTAAAGATACAAAACCAGAAAAAAACGTAAATAAGACCCTTACATTTTCTTTTTAACATCGATAAATGTTGTTACCAATGAATAAGGATTCTTACTGTGTAGCTCTGGTTAAGTATTTTGGGTGTTACACGGACGAGGAAATTCCGACTGACCTATACGTGATGTACATCGGCTGTAACAAACCGACTGCGGGGTTCGTGGTACACTGTTGCGTAGACTAGCCGCAGAGACGCGGCACTGAGCCGCAAGAACTGAGAGCAGAAGGATCTTAATTCGGTCAGTCATCTTCGCTTCTGATATGAACACTGAAGGTGGCCCGTGCTTGGACTTATTGTTATAGTCCTCAAGCTGACCCAGGTTCTTTGACCCAGATCAGTGAACAAAGCTTGAAATATTGTTAGGCTTGTTGGTTGATTAGTTGGTTCCCAGCTAACCAAATAACGTCCCCCGAACGTCAGCTGAACGTTCGCGGAACGTTAGGAATGAACGTCCGGGGAACGTAATTGTGTGGAGTTTTCTGGACGTCCTCGGCACGTTCAAAGCTAACGTCCCCCGAACGTTCCTCTGGACGTCCTCTGAACGTTAGAAACGAACGTTACAAAAAGACGTTCAGAGGACGTGTCAATTGAACTTAAGACTGCTTTACTGTTACGCAATTGTGATGTAATCATGACGTAATCGGACTATTTTCAATGTGTTATTTACATATTAACTAATCTCTTACCTGCAGTCCAGTGCTCTTGATACCAGTCACTTCCTCTTACTACGTATAGTAAGTACGCTTTGTATATATGCTTCTTGAATTTCCTTCGTATGTAGTCACAGTTGGCGGTAAAGGCCCTGTCACACCATGGCGTATCGCCTTAACGTATGCCGACGTATGCGAAATATCGAAAATACGTTGGTGTACGCTGATATAAGTTTGGGGTAAGTTGGGGATACGTCGTTTACGTTAAAGGAAACGTTGCCTTCGGGTTGCGCTTTATTGGGCGTTTTTGGGCTATTACAAGCGTTTGAAGTATAATGAGCACGATCTGAAAGATGTTTAAAAAGTAGAATATAATGATCCACACAAACGTGCCTTAGAAATGCTTCAATTTTGCGTAATTTCTCGAAGCAGCACGCTCCGCCATTTATGGGAGTCAAAATCTTGACTCCCATAAATGGCGGACAAATTATATTAGTCTTATTTCCAGCCTGGAGAAAGAAATTATTTTTCCTTCCTCCGTTGCGTGTGATGTGCCTGTTTTTTTAATTCGTGTCTACAATAACCATTGGGTATAAATCATCCAAGTCCTTTCTATCGGTTTGTCACATGACAATATTCTTACCCTGATTGGCGAGCTTTTCGTTTTTTCTTTTTTGACGCGTCTGCTGTGTTCTCTTGACGATCCATTTTTGACAGCCATCGGTGTGTGTGTGTGTGAGTGTGGGTTTACATTTCACACATGTCTCGGGAGGCGGAGAATGGTATGGTACCTTGCGTTCATCTGATAGGTTTACCTGACCACTGGCTACGGCGCCAGCCTAACTCCTGTTCGTCGCTGCATTTTGCCCACTACCCGGACGATCGTATTGACGGCTTGAAATACGTATACATTTCGCGGGACATGTAGTGGGGGTCAGAGGTCATTGTTTTTTTTTTTTAATTACCATTCACTAATTATAACACATTAAATGTGTTTTATTGCAAGAACAACTCTTAATAAGTATAAGGAACACCCTCAAACGTGAGATTTCGTGAAATCTGAAGGCAACGTGTTCCTTTAAGAGCACGCTGTGATACGCTGTTAAAATTTTGAACACGTCGAGCCCGCGAAATTTTGTTGAGCATGTTCAAAATTTCTCGGCATACTGAACGTGTGCTTCATACGTTCTGCATAAGTTCCCCGTAAGTTCGTGGTACGTTAGACATACGTTGACATACGTTGACATACGTTAGAGGAACGTTACTCGTAGGTTGGTATACGTTGATGTACGTCGTCTAACGGGGAAACGTATAGCCAACGTAGTGATAACGATATGATAACGTATATGTAACGTATGTCTAACCTATGCATGACGTATCTCCAACGAGTCTCGACGTACTATGACGTATCCACCTTATGTACAACTTATGCCTGGCGATCGTGTAACGTACATATTGTGTTCTACAGTACAGCTAGCGTATGTGCCGTACAGCTAGCGAGCATTCGGCGTTTTAGGAAATTATGGGGGGTTTGAGTATATATATGTGGGTCCCTTGAGTAACTCATCCTCATTTATTCATTCCTCCCACACCTTGGCCTTCTTCGACGGGTTTCTGTGGTCGTTGAGCCTCTTGTCCCAGAGCATGGGATTCTCAACGATGAACTCAAGCATGAGTCCTTCGTTGGCGGGCGACAGGGAGTTGTCAGTCTTCTTGGCCCTCGTCTTCTTGGCCCCCGTCTTCTTGGTCTTTCTATTTCCTTGGGGCTGGTCAGAGGCGCTGGAGCTGACAGAAGACACAGGTGACCCATCACGGGAGCGATGAGGGGAGCCATGTACTTTATGAGGAGGAGTGGGAGAGCGAGGACAGTCATTGGTGGAGGCAGGAGCATCAGCACCACCACCCCCAGCAGGTGAGGAGTGTCTTGAGGAGGAGTGTGATGGTGAAGGAGACGATGATGGGGCAGTAATCTTGGCCTTCTTGCCTTTTCCCCCTCCTCGGCGTTGGCCCCTGGTTGCTTGCTTCTTCTTGGGAGGCATGTTGACTGCCTGATGACATCGGCGGGAATGATGTGCTTGAGATCGGAGCGGTATTTATACGTTCTACAGCGGCATAGGTCACGTGTTCCTTGTACGCCGCCGAGGATACGCTGAGGATACGTTGAGGATACGTTGAGGATACGTTGAGGATACGTTGAACACGGCAGACATATGCTACAAATGCGTTAGGCATACGTTACTCATACGCTTGCATACGCTGTGATACGCAGTCATAACTTTGTTATTAGTTAGTGAAACGCTATCAATACGTTAGTCATACGCTATGTATACGTTCAATACGCTATGGATACGCTATGGATACGTCCTTTCCAACACCGATGTCGAATTTTTCGATGCAATTCGTTGGGAAGTTGGACGTTCTTGGACTTTGACAATTTTTGAACTAATTTGTGTATACGTCGGCATACGTTAAGGCGATACGCCATGGTGTGACAGGCCTTAAAGGCGGACATTGGAAACCACATTTTTAAATATTATTTCTTGCAAATCTTACATTTTTAGACTATAGATGTGTTTTATATACAAAAGTACATACACTTGAAATCAGGCAGAGCGTGGTTACAACGTAAAGCTTAAAACAACGCATTTTTTCGTGAAATTTACGGAAAAATTTTCTCCACGCAATCTGCTTTGTTAACAACGTTCTCGGAACGTTCTTAGAACGTTACACTGTAACGTTAGATTATAACGTCCGCAAAACGTCCCCTCGACGTTCAAAACAAACGTAACCAAAAACGAACCTTTTCAGAACGTTATTAAAAAACGTTCTTAGAACGTTATAGTGTAACGTTAGATTGAAAAGTCCCCGGAACGTCCCCTCGACTTTCAAAACGAACGTGACTAAAAACTGACTTTCTCCGAACGTTATTAAAAAACGTTCTTAGAACGTTATAGTCCAACGTTAGATTCAAACGTCGGCAGAACGTCCCCTCGACGTTCAAGACGAACGTAACTTCCACGAACGTTCGGGGAACGTCCCCTCGACGTTCAAAACGAACGTGACCAAAAACGAACATTCAGCGAACGTTCGCAGAACGTTATGTGTTAGCTGGGTTGGCACTTGCGGCAGTGCCATTTGTGCCATGAACTCAGACTTAATTGAAGAGGCGACTCAAGTATCATCAATGCATGCGATTGATACGAAATGTGTATTATATGGTGTAGGTGACCGGGATGGTGTGCGCGCGCAGACAAATGCTAGTAAATAAAGGAATAATCGATTCCATAGGTTGGGCAAAACCATTGGGAAGGCGGGTACGCATTTATGCTCGTTCCCTGTTCCGAAACCGCAGTATGGGGCTACGGCTGTTCCGCCACGAGAGTTCAAAGAACTCTCACTACATCGTTGTAGTTTCGACCATTCATATTGTTAGGCCCTATACTCTCTTGAGATTACAATTAATATGCTGCAAGATAGGACACCGATCAGACTCCCCTTCTTTTGTTGGTGTAAGAGCGCCCTCTGTCGGCACACTGTACTTCTGTGTCTGGCGACATAAATATATCCGGGATGACCAAATGGACAGCCGAAGTGTGACGTGGTTGCCCTGGCAATTGACTCTAAACTATCATGGTCGTCGGAAAAAAAGAACCATTGCAAAATACAGGGACATGGTTGAGTGATTTTTAGTTTAGAGCCACTTGCCCAGGCGACCAACAAAAGATGACGTATTCATGTCGGCAGTCTATTTGGTAACTAGGTAAAGCCTCGGTCACAAATGGCCTGCGGCGTGTTGGCGGCGGCCAGCGTAATTTTTTTCCCCAGGATGGTAAAGGCTATTGAGAATATTCTCTGCTTTTGATTGGTGCATTGTAAATGAATATTCATATTTTCTATATAGCGCCCTCAAGAGTTATTAAATAAAAGGGATATAAGAAAGAAAATGTAAGGGTTTGTCGAGTCGTTTGGTAGTCTAGTGGTTAAGACGTGGGACTATTAATCGAGAGATTGCGGGTTCGAATCTCCTCTCTCGTAGTTTTTTCTTCATTAATTGAGGAAAGACCTATAGGCACGGTCTAACTCTCGAATCCACGCAGTTGTGTTAAGTGACAGCTATCAACAAAACACTTCAGTATGCAATATATGCATGTGGTTAGGCCAATCAGGAACAATCTTCCATTAATCATCCTGGGAAAAAAATTACGCCGGCGGCCGCAAGTCTCCGAAATTGCTATAACCGTGCGGTGGCCGCACGGTAGAATGTGCTAGCCGTGAGCCGATCTCAAGGTTTTTGGCTCGTCGATGCGGCTTACGATTTTTATAACTTGACATTAAACTTTTTTCGGAAATTGTATATGAGTGCGTTCCCTCTCTACATGTTTTATCTTATCCCAATTATTGTTGTTTATGTGGTAGTGTTTCCCCCGTAATTTACCATTCCCACATACATGTATATGTAGTTTATTAGCAAGGTCACTGCTATCTGACCACAAGTACACGTGGTCAGTTTGCAGACCGGCAGCGAAGAGAGTGTATTTGTCCATAATTAATTTATTTTTAATGGCTTTTTTGAGTTATAACTTTTTTTATTTTTTTTTAAATGTACTGTTAATATATCTTTTACCCGTTACTTGGTAACATTTTGGTTATTTTACAATAAGTTTTTTTTTTTTGGTTCTTTCATTTTTAAATCCTTTTTTTTGTACATGTATATTGCATGTAATAAAGATGTATGTGCCATCTGGCCATGTGCTATAAAACTTAGTTCGTTGTTCTTAACCGAAGGTCACTTTTTACTACATTTGGCAAGGGATTAAAAATAAAATTATTGCAACTTAATATTTATGAATTGTTTAAGCAGGTTTCCTTTTCCTTTGCCACTGGGTGTATTATGAACACTGTTGGTTTTATAGTTGTTCTCAAATACGTTTTATGTCTTGGATATAATTGGTCATTTTTAAAGTTGGTTTTCAAGTTGTTTTCAAGTTAAAGTTTTAGTTTACTTATTAATTTTTAGTTAATTTTTGATTTGGCCGATTCAATTTTGTCGTAATTAAAACTTTCTTTAAAAACAGTTCGAGTCTGTCTTAGGTCTCTGGTGTTGTTTTATTGAGTTTTATTGTCTTTGTTTTAGCTGATCCCCTCCGTGTCATTTTTCTGGGTTACATTATTTTCCCATTTTGGTGGAAGATCCGGGTAGGACTTTCGTTTGTTTAACGCAGCCAACTGTTTTTATTGTCAGTTTTGTTGTGTCATTTTAAGGTTATTTTTCTGGAGGTATAGGGTTAATTGTGTGTTCTGGTATCTGGACACTGTACGGTCGAGGATGCTTTCGCCAGCAATGAACACCCTTGAATTATATGGATTTTGCCCCACCCCTCAACCTGCTGAATTCAGTAGAGAGATGTCATCAGCCAATGCCATGGAAGGTGAACACGGTGCACGAATTCGTCTGTCACGCATTGACGAGCCTGCGCGCGTCTTTAAAGGAAATGGGAGGCTTTTGAGACACTTGGTGGCAGCAAACAAACCGGTCTTTTTTTAATTGTCTAGAATGGGAACAGTTTGTTTGCTGCCACCAAGCGTCGATAAAGTCTCCCATTATACCCACGAAACAAACGACATGGTGTTAACAAGTGTAACTCGTACATTATTTTCATACAAAGAACAAGGAATTTGACCCGCTAAAAATCGGATTAGAGCTTCACAAAGAATGGCAAATGCAGCGACACCTTGGAGCATGGGCGCCGCCATTTTGTCCAGAAACTGGGCAAAGAATTGTTTTCGCGGACAACTCAGTGTACTTTTTTTGCAGTACTACAGAGCTCTGGATGGAAGTGCCATACGGCTTAAGTTCCGGATATAATTTAACGCAGAATGACGACATTTTGCACTGATTATACGTTTCCAACATTTTATTTCAAATAGCAAATTTTGAGAAATGTCATTAGCCAACTGCATCTTACTTTCCACTCAACAAGAAAAGTTCAAATGTAATTTGTTTATTAAAAACGTCATTTGATTTAATAAAGAGTAAACCCATGTCTTTCAAATGTGTTGCGCAAGGGTCGACTTATTTCGCAGTCTTTATACAACCGTCCAACATTTAACTGCCATAGAAAATTGAAAGCGACCTTGAATTTTAAGAGCTCGCCAAGTAAATTCATAGAACTGCGATACATGTAAAGATAGCAGAACTTGTATTCCAATTTTGAAAATGAACCGTAAGCGAGGAAGAACAACATGAAGGAATGGAGGTTCGTTATGTTAAAGTTTTACTAAATTCAAGTGGTCAACTATGATCATGCAAGACGATGTTTTACCCAAGACGTTAGACATATGGCGTAGGCCTATTTATTATACCTCGATCCGTTAATGAATTCCTAATGTACAAATGGGGTTAAATCTGGAGAATGAATTATTTGTGCAAAATTTAAGGTTGTGTGGACGTGGGGGCACATCCGATGACTTCAAAGCGCATGCTCCGATGAGCTTTCCACGCGGTGGGGTAGATGCGTAGGTATCGGGCGGTCACTGCTGCTGGAAATCGGTTGGTTACCTCGGTGTTGCGGTCCGTATTACCTGTAAACTGAACATTGGAAATGAGATTATGGAGATTAAAGCGAGGAACAATGTGATCAGATTGAATGGCGTTTTTGGATTGGTTAACTTTAAAGGAACACACCTTCTTTGTTGGGCTATTTTGGGCTCGAAATAGACCCATACATTATTCTGAAGCGCATTCGAGAGTAAATTAGATATATCCTGAAAAGACGCCGTCAAATTTAGCCGTTTTTGAGCACTTTTGAAAAATCCAAGGTCACGTGACTTTTCGGAACCAAATTCTGGTTCCGAAAAGTCACGTGGTCTTGTGAGTTAGTTGTATTTCCAGCCGTATAAAAGTTTGTTAATGCAGAACTGCACCAAATTCAACACTGATTTCCCCCCAATATTTATAAGTAATTGACAAAAGAGAAACTATTTGTACAGGTATGAAACAAAGTTAAACATAAGTATGAAAATTCGAACATAATTGTTTGTTTTGAGAGTCCGGGGAACGGGAGCGAGCGCGTGCTACGGCAGGCTACCGTGGAGTGTAGAAATTTGCCCCGCGCAGCATGCACGGCAAATAGCCTGATGAGTGCACACACAGGGTACAGGTCAACTCGGTCCCAAGTCAACTCGCTTGACCGGGACCGAGTTGACTTGGGACCGAGTTGACTCGAAACCCACACACACGTAGGCGTGTTGCTTCGGCCATGCTTCGGTGCACGTACGTTCGTGAAGAAAAAACATGATGCCAACTCCTCAAAAGAAAACGGAATTTCCTATTCGGTCGTCCGGGCTGTCCAGTGAAATCGTGAGCAGAAAATTGGAGATATCCTGAGCAGGAGAAGAGCGAATCGTTTGTGACAAAGTCGTGAGGCTCTCGCGTAGTTGCAACGGCTGGTAAAGCGTATAACCCGTCTTTTGACCGTTTTTGTTATTTTTGCACTTCTTTAGTAAATTACGGGATATTTTGATGATATTTTTTTCGCAAGGACCATCCAAAAAGTATTGTCAATGCTGCTACATCACTAAATCATGTAAACAGTATGCAGGTGTGTACCTTTAAAGTCATGAATCTAACTTTCCCTATATTAACCGACACATAGCCGTATATAGAAAATTGCACCAATGGACGTTTAGAGTGCCATTTCGTGTCCGACGCGCAGTTGTGTAAGCACATGCATACATTGTGCGTGCGTTCTTTCTGCATTATTGCGGGGAAATTCAAGTTTAACCATCAGTGTAATGGTCTGTAGGCACTTTCTGGTCGTTTCTAGTTCAGTCTGTTGACTCTAGCTTGCCATATTTTTTCCTCGTTTTATTTGCCGGAAATCCAAACATCAGAGTTGTTTCCGATAGTTTTGTACACCCCAAGCGCTGCACCCAGTCATCTTGCCAGCAGAAGAACATAATGCGGCTGCATATGCACAATGTATACTTAAATTCACGAAGTGACGCCGACGGATACAAAATGGCGTCCTGTGCCACAAAAAGTCGGGACCTCATTGTCGCAACTATCTTTAAATACGGCTCTAAACTGACCGTGATTGGAGCACCCTTAGCGTCAGCTACGTTGGTCCATGTGCCGCCATCTTGACTGAAGGCGACTTGGTATTCACGCACCCATTGGTCAGCATCGTCTCGCCCCTGTGTGATTACACCAGTCATATGGACTTTGGTCTGGAAGTCCACTTGTATCCACGGTTTGGCGTCGTCGTCATGAGCGATCCAGGATCCAACGTAACCTATACACGGATCAGAAAAGTATACCGATAACAAGACCGCTTGATTCGAAGTAAAATTGGATTCTCCAATGGGAGACGAGACAAACGAACTTATTTTCTCATCGTCTACGTCATATTGAACATGCGCACTTTAGCTCAAACGTGGCGCAATGAGGACTGGTTTGTTTGCTGCCACCAATTGTCTGAAAAGTCTATAATTACACTCGGCCGAATAATTATTTCGTATAGACTGCTGAAGTGAATACGTTATCTTTTGTTGGTTGCCTAGGCAATTGGCTCTACACTCAAAAATCACTGAACCGTGTCCCCGTGCTTTTTTTCCCGACGGCAATGATGTTTAGAGCCAATTACCATGGCAACCACGTCACACTTCGGCTGTCTATTACGTTTCGGTTATATTCTACGGACGCGTAATTGAAACACGAATAACAAAAATATTAAGTCAAAGTTACGACTTGGCACTTTTTCTTATATTCATGTCCATTCCAAGGTCCCGTAAAGACCAGAGAGCCCTAAAACTCGCCTTTTATGTTGAGTCGCGCCCTCTGTGGTCCGCAGTCGTCTCGGTTCGCCCACTTTGACGAGGCTGCGAGACTGGAATCCGGGATGCGGCCATCTTCCATTCCCATGGGCCCCTCCGTGGTGCAAACATGAACAGCTAGGCCAAGAATCAACAAGAAAAAAAAACCGTATTACAGAATGCACAATTGTAATTATTGAGCCCACCATACCTTATAATCGACAATCATCAGCGAGAAGCCTACATAATTATTTGATAGAGAAGTGACAATGAACAGGACAGGGGTATACATCGGGATTCCACGCAACACAGAGAAAAATCGGGTTCGTAGGGAAAACCCGATGGAGTATACCACCGTGCCTCATAGCTCAGTTGGTACAGCATCTGCTCGGCGAGTCAGAGTTATCGGGCTCGAATCCCGATAAAGGACATACGATTTCTCTCATCCTAAGATCGATTGTTTCATTTCAATGATGATTAGGCACCATACCATAATGTGTTGTTACCAAACGCCTATCTCTTTCAACCGCGTCTCGTGCTTTGTACACAGGGTCTAAAGCCATGGTCAAGTACTCTATTCTTTCCCAAGATTCAGCATTACCGTTAGAACTCTAACCGCGTCCACCAACAGTTTGCAATACAACGACCAAACCACGTTGAGACAATGACGAAATATCTCGCCGTTGATGAAGTCAAACGAAAATTTTGTCCCCTTGCATCGCGAAACCAATTACCTCCAACGCACGTCAGCAGCTGTTTGGCGACATTCAGCTGTCCTTTGAAGGCCTCCAACTGCATGTACAACGGCTGGAGCATAGCGTCTACTCTGGCGGGGTCCACGGCACATTGGTCAGCTGCGGAGACACAGCACCGAGCCGCAAGAATTGAGAGCAGAAGGATCGTAACTCGGACAGCCATCTTTGCTTCTGGTATATGAACACTGAAGATGGCCCGCGATTGGACTCTTTCTTATACTCCTCAGGCTGACCCAGGTTCTTTGACCTGGAACAGTGAACAAAGCTTGAAACTCTCAGAAGGAGAAAGTGAAAAATATACAGCCACACACATGTAGAAACCACAGGAATGTTTCAGGTGCAGCAGGTGATTGTATTCACCTGCTGAAATGCAAAACATTTGGAATTGCCTCCCCCCATAACAGCCCACATTTTCCACCAACCTATTTGGTGTAGCAATGTTACATATGCAGCACGATATGTGGCAGAGGGTATCCCCCTACCATATTGTTCCCCTATTGTGGCTCAAACATCCAAGGAATTCCAAAGGAATTCCTTTCAGTTTTTAGGGGAGTAGGGGTGCAGTTGGTGCGTTAACAAAAGGGAAGAGTGTTTTGAGGACTAGGGGCGTTAGGGGGGGGGGGGGGGGGTCCCTTTGCCACATATCGTGCTGGGTATACAATGTTCCGCCCGCCGTTTGCTTCCACGATCAAAATTGAAGATTAAATCGTATTAATTTGTGCATCTGCAAGATTCTCTGCAGTGCCATTTTACGGTCCAGTCAATTTACGATATAAATCATTCTAACATGAATTGAGGGCACAACACTTAATTAATAAACAACATATAAAAATATAATTGTTTCTTTTGAGTGGAAAGGTGTTTTTTAAGACAAAAAATAAGAATTAATAATTAGTCTGGTAACGTTCCTCAGTCTGTTTCGCAGTGTATGCGTAGTAATACGACCACATGCGAGCAGACGACGGCGTCTCATAAACTAGTCTGGTAACGTGCTTCAACGTACATGTTTCGCAGTAGTAGGTGCATGGTAATAACGACCACTTGCGAGCAGACGACGGTGTTTAAAAAACTCAAATCAGTTGCTCGCGTAAGGAAAACGCTCTTATTTCTATGAGGATGGTCCAATTTGGGGATTTCTTTTTGTAATAAGCACATTGACAATACAAGAAGTAGGCCTACATACAAGAAGTAGGCGCGCGGGATCCGGTGCCCGGTGTTGAAATTGATAATTTCTCACTAGAAAATCTTTCCCAATCTGAACTATTTAGGGCGCACTTGAAAGTGGAATTTCTTTTCGTTTTAGAACGACAGGTGCCAGTGTATTCACACTGAACACAATAAAATTACATAACAACTGGCTATATAAACGCCACGTTCGCTTCAGTAGCTCACTCTCGGTCAATCGTGTCAACTTTGCTGTACAATCCTATTCTACACACGTCTTCACGCACCGCATCGAACATGTCCCTCGAACCGGGCGTCGGCGGTTCGGAGTCCGGTAGCAGCAGAGATCAGATACTGAACGCTATCCAGGCCCTTTCTAAGTCATTAGACTTCAAGGTCGAATCGGCTTGCAAGAAGCAACGCTTATCAGACGTTCCGACGTTCAAACGCGACGGCATCAACAGCAGCACAAGCACTGCGAGAAGCTTCTTTCGCTTGTCGAGTCGGCCATTCAGAACATTGACAGCCTTGACATCGACTCGGCCAAGACCGACTGGAACGCCGCCGTGAAGTCCATCAAGGAACGTCAAAAGCTCATACGACTTGCTGACCGTTCTGATCTCGGCTGGGGAGTTGTGAAAGAGTACATCGCAGAAACGTCTAATTGAGGCGGCATAGACATTTGCGTCCACCCAGTCGTATGGTACTGAGTTTATAACACATTTTATTCGATCGTTTGGTATCGAATTCGATTTGAGGGACAGCGGATTTTTTGTCCGTCCAATATTTGGCATCGAGCACATCGTTCAAAGTTTAATCTCACAATGCTTAATTGTTGATCTTTCCACACCGGAACTGGCAATCGTAATTTGTTATTTAATACCTTTTTTACCTTTGTTGTTTTTTCCGCGTTCCGCGTGCACCGAAGGCCAATAAACGTCTATTTGAGGCGGCATACACATTTGCGTATACCCAGTCGTATGGCACTGAGTTTATAACACATTTTATTCGATCGTTTGGTATCGAATTCGATTTGAGGGACAGCGGATTTTTTGTCCGTCCAATATTTGGCATCGAGCACATCGTTCAAAGTTTAATCTCACAATGCTTAATTGTTGATCTTTCCACACCGGAACTGGCAATCGTAATTTGTTATTTAATACCTTTTTACCTTTGTTGTTTTTTGTTTCCCCTTTGCCCTTTCTTTTGCGACTTTCTATAGACTACAGCAAGGTTCACACAACGACCTAGCCACTGTTCACCATTGGAAAAATTTGACCTGTTTTTGTCCTTTTCTCGTCTCACATGAGGTATAAATAGAAAAGAAATGAATTTTCTGACGGAAGTATGGAGGAAGAAAGTGGAATTTCTTTTCGTTTTAGAACGACAGGTGCCAGTGTATTCACACTGAACACAATAAAATTACATAACAACTGGCTATATAAACGCCACGTTCGCTTCAGTAGCTCACTCTCGGTCAATCGTGTCAACTTTGCTGTACAATCCCGCCCACCCCATTTCCCCACTTCAATCGGAATTCGGACCGGGGGAGTGCACCCCTGTCGAGTGCCCTGGATGCACCCACGTTTCCTCCAATGGCTGGGGGTTTTTCGTGGCCACCGAGCGCCAGCACACAGTGCTGGTCCGACACTCGACCCGAATTCAGTTTCAGTTCCGACAGTTTCAGTTTTCTCTTTCGGCTTGATTGATTCTGACCGATGTTTAGCACGGTGATAATTATTGAACTTCGACACTTTATTGTCGAGACTTAGATACTGTGAACTTTTTATTTGTTTACAGCTCGTAATTCATACATCAAACTTGGTTCAGATGCTAGTTTGATAGCCTCTTAATCGATAGGCCTTTAATACGGCTTACACCAGACGTGTATAATTATTGTTTTCAACCACATTTGAAGGATATTACATTTGTGCATATCATTTGATCCTAATCAAGCTGATTAGCGGAGTTTAAAATAAATCGAACAGCAAGGTTCACACAACGACCTAGCCACTGTTCACCATTGGAAAAATTTGACCTGTTTTTGTCCTTTTCTCGTCTCACATGAGGTATAAATAGAAAAGAAATGAATTTTCTGACGGAAGTATGGAGGAAGAAAGCTTATGATACGATCTTTCCATTTCTGCTTGCGCGTTTTAGCGATGGCCGACAGTTTTGGGTCAAAACGAAGCTTTGAAAAATTTGTGAAACGCGCAACTTTTAACGAAAAATAGGAACAATTGTCTGTCTCCAGGTGAAATGTGAATGAAAACTGCTAGTATTTTCCAGTGGAAATCAGGCCGCAAAATATGGTATTTTGTGCTGCAAATTCGTGAATATTTTTTACCCCAAAACTCAACTTTTAAGAATTGTTATACTGTTTTTCTCTGAACCTGTTGTTGTCATATTGTGTACTGTACCTACTGACAAAATTGCAGCTAAATAGCATCATCCGAACCTGAGAGATGACCTTTTTGCATATGTAATTAGTTAGACTTAGTCTCCAGAGCACAAATTATTGACATTTGGTCTTTTAGCCCAAATTTGGGCCACTGTTTCACAAGAACTGAAAATTAATATTATTTGTAACACACTTATATCTTTGATAAAGGCATCAGACATTTATAAATGTAAAAATGACACATTACATTGCCTCAGATCACCAAGAATAAGGCATCTCAACTACACACCTTCTTGAATTGTATGCGATTTGGGCTTAAAAGTTGGCCCGTTTGTGAACTTACGGGCTTTTTTTAATGCAGTGTATTTAAATAATGAGGTGTATAACGTGGGAAAGAAACACTGATATGTAAAGTTTGGGTGATTTACTTCCAGGAAAAGAGCAAATATAAGATATTTAAATCCTATGAATATAATAGAAAAGTTAGTGTGAAATCACAATTTGTATATTTTTGCCATTTATTTGTTGAGTTGTCTAGGAATTGGTCATTTTTTCAAAACCTTTTTGACCATAACTTGGGAA